>CM046885.1:18286204-18855977 GCA_025688845.1 Cucumis hystrix | reverse complement strand
ACTCCGAACACCACCTTAAGAACGAAGAAAAAAGAAGATTGTTTTTTAGGTAAAGCTACAACGAAATTTCAAATTGAGGCAGTTTTTCACACATGGAAGTTACAAAAAATGAAAAGAACACATTTTCACATATGTCACAATGAAAGTAAGTATAATAAGATAGCACAATTTAAAGAAAGTAAAAGCCAAAGCCAACCTTAGCCAACTGAATGAAGGCTTTCTCCCAAGCCACAGCTGGTCCAGATTCATTCCCTTCTTTATTAATAGCATTGTTTACTGGGTAAGTTATTAAGAATGCAGACGCCTGTCTTGAAAAACTATGGTTAGATAACTAAGGAGATTAATTTGTTCAATTTAGATTACCAACTAACAAGCATAGTAAATTACTTCTGAATAATTGTTCCCAGAGAATCCACCTAATGCGGTGCTTGGATCAAGTGGAGCTTCAAATGCACTCCTGCAACTGTCAGGTTTGACCTGATCCGATGAATCGGGTTGGGCCAGACTTGAGGAAAATATATCCAACCTACCCGCTTACACTCTACTTAGAACCAACAATTTCTTCCAACCTATCCTCAAATGTCCCCTTTTCTAAACCAGTTTCATTCCTTCGGTAGCAACTTGGTTTTAACTCGATTTAAATCCAGATTCTACGTTGATATTGTTAAAAGTAAAAGTGTAAGTTATATGGTTGTCAATTGATGTATTCAATAATTTACTAATGACGTTACTACTCGAAAAATTCTTTACACTTATTTTAATACATATGAGTTTGACTTGGGTTTTAAAATAACATCTATTAGTTAAAATTGAAATAAAAAATTAAACTATCATTTTATAACCTTTTTTTTTTTTAAATTAAGTTTATTTTTTCTTATGTCTTCCAATGATTTGCATATTCCTTAAATACAATGGTTGTATTGAATTCTTAACCAAAATTTAAAAGCAATTTTTTTTTTGAAAGGTACTTTTTTTTAGTTTACAAATTTGGCTAGATTCTTAAAGGTAGAATATAGATAACAAAGGAAGAAAACTAAAGGTTAAAGTAGTGTTAGACTTAATTTTAAAAAAAAAAAACAAAAAATACTTTAATTACCAAACTAGGTCTTAGTTATAAAAAAATGGTTTTTTCTTAAATTACAAAGGTCTTTATAATTTCATGTGTCTAATAGGTTATCAAGTCTTTAATTTTGTATTTAATAAATTTTCAGTATATATTTAATATTTCAAATGTTTTTTTTATAAAAAAAACACGGATTTACCGATTGATCTATTAGATACACTTTTTGAAGTGAAGGAAGTCATTCAACTTAGTGAGCTTCAAGATTTATCACAACAACCTTGCTTAGAATAAATGAACTCACTTTCTATGAAAGTGTTTGAATTGTATGCACTAGGTTGGGTTGCTCTAGTTTTTTATGATACGTTCAGCAAAGTATAATATAAAAGCAATTAGAAAAGTCAAATTTACACCATATTTGTACAAATTTTAGATGGTTATAACGATCCCTAAAATAAATATTAAATCTATGCTTTTGGTTGATTTTTTTATTTTTGGTTGAACAATTTTGAAATACTAATATAAAGATAAATTTCTTATGAATATCTTTACTCTTTGGGAGATATGCTTAGCGAAAATATTTTGAAATGTTATGAAACAAATTTACAAAATAAAAAGGAATATATAAAATTTAAAAAATCGCCCAATTTTTCTTTCTTGAAAATAAAGTATTGCCCAGTTAATTAACGCAAAAGAAAAGCGATTCAATTTATAAGAACGAGGAAAAGGGGTTGAGCATTTTCCGAAATTATAATGAGGTATATGGGTGGGTCCACTCCATGCGACCGTTGGGTAACGTTACAAATTCCAAATTTCAAAAAGTTGGGTCCTTTTCCTGGGATTGGCTTCCGTTGGCAACGGCCACTTCCCCATTCTTGTCCATGAAAGCAAGCAAGTGAGAGAAGTCGGGAATATTGTAATTGGGACAGAAGTAAAAGAATTTGGGAAATCAAGCGGTTGGTTATTTATTGAAGTTCTTTGAGTTTGGGGTTGGAGAATGGCGAGTCTAGCACCGGGAGTTCTTGTGAAGCTTCTTGATGGAATGAATTCTGGAGTGAAACCCACAAGCGATCACCGGAGCTCGCTGTTGCAGGTGACGGACATTGTGCCAGCGGATCTGGATGAGAAAAACCTGTGGCCTAAGCATGGATTCTATATCAAGGTGTCGGATTCTTCACATTCAATCTACGTGAGTCTGCCTTCGGATCAAGACGATTTTGTTCTGAGCAACAAAATGCAGCTTGGTCAATTCATTTACGTGGATAAATTGGAACCTGGGTCGCCCGTCCCACTGATGAAAGGCACGAAGCCACTCCCCGGGCGGCACCCTATGGTGGGAACGCCGGAGCCGCTGATGGGTTTAAGAAAGAAAGGGGAGAAATGTGATGATAAGTCAAAGGCCGCAAAGGCAAAAGTTTCGTGTCCGAGGCGGGGTTCTTGGGGAACAGGAACAGGGCTGGGCCTGGGAGATGGGAATTCTTCACCCCTGATTCTGAAGCCCCTTCCACTGGACTTTGAGCAATGCACCCCCGTGAAGGAGCGTGCAACTTCCAGCTCCCTGATGACGTCTCCAGTTGTTGGGGGCAAGATGGGAATCCGGTCTTCCTTTGGTGGTAGTTTGTTGGGTAAACTCGAAACCCCTGCCCCTACTCCTTCAATGCTTAGGAAAAGCTGTGCAACCATATCCAAATTCCCTAGAAGCAAGAGCGTGTGCGAGCGAGAACCAAGGATTTCGCCACCAACTCCCTTCAACTCAGCTGTAGGTACTATTCATTATTGTTAAACTTAGTTTCAAGTGCTGCTGTTGCCTGTTGGCCTTGAAACATGTTATCTTTCATTTCATTCTTGGGCTTGTTGTCACGTTGCAGTGAAGAAGAGCGCCACTCCACCCCCTAGTTTGCGAAGAAATCAAAGAACCCCAGCTCCAGCTGCCTCTACCTCCCCCATGCCAAAGAGTTGCGACTCTGATGATAGCCTCACCGCTCTTCCCATTAACTTACCAGGAAAACTCAGCATACTGGGCAAGGAAGCTGTGCAGCAGAGAGATACAGCGCAGAAGAATGCCCTCCACGCCTTAAGAGGTGCTACTGCCACGGAGGCTTTAATTAGATCCCTCAGGTACCGCTATATACAGCTACAACCATTCTCTGTCACTTTTTTTTTTCATCACTGGTTTTTCTAAGATATCTACTTTGTGGGTATGTAATTGTAGGATGCTTTCCAGGTTGAGCAAATGGGCTAGAGCCGACGCTCCCGCCAACTGTTTCAACAAGTTTCTTGAATTCCACCAACAAATAATGCAGGCCGTAAGTGATATGGTGTCCATTCAAGCCGCTACTGAACTGGCTCAGAACCAGGCTTCCAAGGAGGCACAAGAATCTCCCTCCATATTAAGCGATATCACCCGCAACTCTAATAATCCAGAAGCAAGTTTATCCAAAAGAAGGTGTGGGTTGTACAAATCGGTGGGAGCTTTTCCAGATAGAAGCGAGCAAAAGAAAACCAAGTTTGGGAAGCAGAAAACAGCAGCAGCATCTGTTGGGAAATTGGGCATGGAAAGCAGTGGTAGTGGTGAGAATGATGAAAATCAGAAGCCACCAGTGCCAATGCCAATGGCATCGTGGTGCAGCTTGAGCGACACAATCAAACTGGGAAGGCAGATTGAAATGGAAGCTGGAAAGTGGTTCATGGAGTTCATAGAGAAAGCATTGGAAGCAGGTATAACGAAGACCAAGGGAGCGGGGGACGAGGATATCAGGAAAGTTCCTCAGTCTCTACTACTCAAGCTCATCAACTGGGTTGAGGTTCAACAATGTAACACTAACAAGATGGGGGCACTCCATCCCAGAGGATCACAAATTGCTCGCAAATTAAGGATCAAAATCAAGAACCCTTGATTATTAATATATATATACACGTTATTTTTTTACTTTAATATTCGAGGTCGGCCTTCTCGATATCCGGTTGGGTCTGGCAACTCTATAAAGGCTTTGGAGGGTTTTTTTTAAGAAAAAAATATTTATGTAAAAGTCAACACAGCTTAGCTCTATATGCACAGACAACAAAAAGATTTTGGATTTAAATCCCTTCATTTCTGAAGTACTAAAAAAGAATCCTTTACTGTTATGAGTTCGTTTGGATTGTTTTTGTAATAATTAAAAAAGGTTGAACCGAATTTAATCGGTTGAGCTCAGTTTTGGGTACTCGAAGGTTCAAATTAGGGCTTTCCATAGTCATACATTTATCCTCCATTCTCACATTACGCGAAGGTAAGAAATTTGGAATTATTATTTTATAGTTGATAGACGAAAAACGACTGAAATGCTACATGTTCTTGCCCATTTAATTAGGTAGCAAAAAGCCATTGCCAGCAAAAAGTAACATAAAAATAAGAGAGATGACGACAGCCACATAATCACCCTCAAAAATTCATCACACTCGCGGGGATTGGGAGAGAAAGACTTAAGTGAAATCGCGGGGTAGTTTCAGAAGCCGCGTTTTTAGAGCAAACGTGTCTTTTTCTGATTGGTTAGACGTGACTTTTGAAGTTTGTATTTTTTACTAATATTAATTTCGTTTTTCTGAGGAGAAAAATAAATAGAAATGCAAGAATCCAACTTTGCATTATTGGAAACATTAAAAATTTATCGCCATTATCTTGGACACGACAGTGACAAAGCTCGTGACTATCCCCTCTTCGTAAATTCTAAGCTAGTCTCGAGACAGTTTCGTCATTTCATTCCTTTTCGGTGGCCAAGGATTATGGAACATCCTAATTCTATAAATGTATTAGTACTTTAAAAAAGTATGCGTATAAGTATAATAATTAAATTCTTCGTCATCCCTATTTGCTATGCCTTGTTCCTTTCCTTTTTATTATCTTTTTTCTTTTAATAAAATTATCCAATGCATCTAATCTTGTTTCTACTTTTGCTTAGTCGTCGCCAGCCAACTAGTGAATTTTAAGAAATTATTAGTAATGAAAGAATGTATGTGGAGTTCTTGTCAATATGTGTACTATTTTTATGATTCTTCGAATATAAATTTTATTTTCTATATGTAATTGGAATTTTTTTTAGAAATGAAATTCTTGCTAAACCAACTTCTTTAGGTTATAGCAGAGAACAAGGTAATGAAAAGGAAAAGGAATAAAAGAAGGTAACAAACTAAAGTACGAAAATGATCTAAAATGGTGATCAATCAACTTTTTAATGTTGCCTATGAAATGTGAATCGTACTTTGAACGGTGGTGATGATGCGAGTGCCCAAGGACACGAACGATCACGCTCTTGCTTTCTTTTTCCAAAAAGAATTTATGACAAGAAATGCAGTGAAAGACAACAGGTGGGAGAATTTATGAGGAACCACAATGAGTTGGTGGTTCCTTTTTGTGTAATAATAATAATCGCCTTCAATTTATTGTCATTCGACTTTCATTTTTTTTTGTTTGGCAAGGGAGTTAAGTTCAAACCTCTACCAATTAAGTACCAATTATACTTCAACTCACTACAAGAAAAAGAGTTCATTACAGGCAAATAGAGGACGAGGTTCAAACCTAGAATCCAGAGGTTTTAGAGACAAAATTTAGTAACAATAAAGTATTATCTAATATATATTATAATTTAACACTGTAAAATTAATATTAAAATACAAAAATCAGAAATATAATGAGGCACGTGTCTTCCGAACTCTTAATAAATTTGCCTCTGACAACATTTGCAATGATAATGAAAAGCAAGCCATTTACCGCATGTTGAAAAAAAATCATTCCCAACCATTTTTTCCTTTTACTAATTATCATTAAAATATAATTATTTTTAAAAATAATAAAATAAATTAAAATATTTACAATTATAACAAAATTTTAGATTTTATCACTTAATACCACTAGTAGTAACATATTAATTGCTATCAATGTTTATTATTAGTAAAATATGAAATTTTTGTTATATGTTGTAAATATTTTATCAAATTTGTTATTTTTGAAAAAATTTCTTATTTTTTATAATTTCGTGTTGTATAATATATTGTAATACTTTTTTACAAATTAATTTAAATATATAATTTTGTAGGGAGGCAAGATATATGTTTCTAAATTTTAATTAATTATTCACGTTTTCAAGGTCATATCTTGGATGTAATGAACTATCTAAGAACCGTCTACTTCACTTTTCATTGACATCCAGAATAAAAGGAACAAACTCAAATGTTTACACAAACTTATAATGAACATGCATAAGAGGTCTTCCTAAACTTAGTAAAAATTATCGTTAGCTAGATACCGATGGTTAATTTTAAAATTGAAAATAAAATTTTAAATACATCGATTTGGGGTTTGATCTAAAGATCAAGATGTGCAATAATTCCAATCATATAAACCATGAATTTTAGGAATGCTCTCATTGAAACCAGTTGGCGATGATCAAAGAAGAAACTGAACTCGAGCCGTAGACAACCTACAAGACATCAACAACAATTAGAAGCCTAATCATTACGCATACTGAAGGCACACAAAAATTAGAAATCAAGTTATTAACAAAGTAAATACCGTAAATGTAAATCATCCTCTTTGAGATAATCTTTCAAACAGTTTTGGTTGTTAGCAACAAATGTTGAATATGAGTTTCCTCTAAATCAGAACACTATCAATCAAGAAGCATAAAATTGAGAATATAAAAACCAATGATACAGAAAGTTTAATAACTTGAAACTGATAAATCGAGGTGAAAGTGGTCAAGATTTTGCATTAAAAAGAATGGTTTGAGCTTGAATAAGAACGGATGAAAATATGAAGGGAGGAAGAAAACCTACTAGAGAGAAAAAGGGTGGTGTGAAACGAATTCTAGGTCTTAAAAATACGGAGGTGCCAACTGCCACATATATATTTTATTTAATAAAAATCACACTTATGAAATTCAAAATTTTAACATCCAGCTTTTTTGGAACCAAAATGGTAATTTTTTATATATGGAATAAATAGCAAATAAAAAGTATATACTTGCAATGCATAAAGAAGATGCTACTAATCGATGTAATATACAACATAAAAAAATTGTTACTATATAGTTACGTTTGTGAATTTAACACAAAAAAAAGAAGTTACATTTGTGTTATTGTGTACTAAAAAAATGGATGCATCTTCTTTTTATATTGTCATAGATATATTTGCAAAAATTTCTAACTTTGTCATCTTGATTGCTGCAATTGAATATATATCACAACAATTTTGAGAATGTTCGGTAAAAACTTCTTAAAATAAGCACAATTAGCCGCTGTTTGCTCATGTGTTGTTCAAATTAGTACTACACCAAGCATGACTGATTATCGTCATTCACATCAATTAGAAAACTAAATGTTAAATATAAACTGCAAAATTAGTATAAAAAGTTTTCGTGATCGATAATTTCTTGTTCAATGAATATTACACTCCTGTTATTTAGGTTAAGAAAAAAAAAAGATTAGGTAGATTATTAAGAAACTATTGTGTACTCGTTAGAACTATTGGATCGACTACCAAATTATAAAACTTGTGCATCATTTCTATAGATGGCAGCATAGCATAAATT
The DNA here is from genome assembly GCA_025688845.1 of Cucumis hystrix. Taxonomy (NCBI): domain Eukaryota; kingdom Viridiplantae; phylum Streptophyta; class Magnoliopsida; order Cucurbitales; family Cucurbitaceae; genus Cucumis; species Cucumis hystrix. The sequence continues at coordinate 18,848,351 of CM046885.1, read as the reverse complement.
TATAAATTGAGCATAGGTTTGAAACATATCTTTAAAAAATTAGATGCGTATGAGGACACGTTTTATATATAAATAAGAGTCTTTAACTCATATAGCCTAAATTGACTAGTATATTACATAAATGTAGGGCTCAAATTACTTTAATACCCATTCTATTATTAATTGATTTATAACAAATATTTAAATGAAAAAAATCGTGGTATATAATTTTGGAAAGAAGTGGGACCCAAATTAATTTAATACCAATTTCTATTATTTAATTGATTTATAACAAACATCTAAATGGAAAAAACCATGAGATACGGTTTTGGAAAGAGTTGGAAAACCTTTCATGCTTTCCTTCTACGAAAACGGTTGTTTACTTCTTCCAACGTGGATTACGGTTTTTACTTCAAAATTTTAGGGAGTTCGGAGGTGAAGAAGGAGACATTCGATGGCCAACATATACAAAACTTTTCGACATAATCTAGTAAAAAATTTCGAGATTAGTATTGTATATAACACATATGAAACATTAGGTATATTAGGTATATTTTATATATTCAAAACATATGAAACATTTGGTATAATAGCTATATTTTAGATATTCGATTAAAGAAGCAAACAAACGAAAATCTAGTTTTGAATGTGATACATTCTAGAATTTATTGAGAATTCAACGGTGAAGAAGAACTACATTTTGGTCATCCTATCAAAAAATAATAGAACTATATATTGGTATATAGTATTATTGTATATAATATAGAGTATGTATATACTAAAACACATAACATAACTATTATAGATTGCGGATATATTAAAGTATAATGTAATCAATACATTTATAAATGAAAAATATGTATGTAAGATCATCTCATTTAGAAACAGAAGACTGAAAATTAGAAAGTTTGGAAACAGAAAAAGAACACTTGAACTTCAGAAAAGGAAAAGGAAAATTCGTTAAAATGATTTAATATGGTAAGGTGTAGTCTTGCCATTTTTAAAATATTTAACAAAATTAAATAAATTAATAGAAAGAATGGTCATTTTTTCAATTTATAAAATTGAGATGACACAGGCTAATTATTTGAAAATATTGCTGACACCTAGTGCAATTTTCCAAATTTTTTTAACTCATTGATTAATTATACAAATATAATTTAAATTGAATTATGCTCATTTGGTTAAATATAAATAAAATTTTAAATAGGTTAAAAAAAAGGAAATACATAGTATAGATTTTTTTTTTTCCGAAACCAAAAGCAAAATTAGAAAAATTCATGTATAAACTAAACAATATCATATTATTGCAAAGATAAATGCTTTGCAATCTATTTGAATTTGCACGATTACCTCTCCTAGAGAGAAGGAAATAATTTTTTATAAAAGAAAAAGTAAAGATGAAAAAACATAGTTATTTCATTTCTCTACTTACTATATGATGTGTGGTTTGTTAGAGCATGTTTGATAACATTCATATTTTCTATTTCTTGTTCTTTATTTATTTATTTTTTTTAGAACAAGAAACAAGATTATGTTTGATAACTATTCTTGTGTTATTTTTCTAACATTTTTGTTTATTTTTTTAGTTATATAATTTAATTATGTAAAACTATAAAATATATAGAATTCATTAAAAATAATTGTAAAACACTTAAATCAAGTTGGAAGAATTAATAACTATAATAAAATAATTTTTACTAATATGTTATTAAAATATGCTTGAAAATATTATTTCTTATTCCATTCATTTCACTTAAAAGTCCGTGGTTGAGAATATTAAAGGTAACATAAACGATTATTGATACTAAAAATAATAATTTTAAATTTAAAATAAAATATAGATGCATATTGCAAAACTTTAAATTTCATTTAAAATTTAGAAAATATCTAAATAAATATATTTACAAATTAAATTTGAAAGATAAAAATAATATATAAATTAAATATTAAAATAAAATATACTTAGATATTGCAAAACATTAAATTTCATTTAAAATTTAGAAAATTTCTAAATAAATATATTCACAAATTAAAATTGAAAGATAAAAATAATATATAAATTTAAATATTAATAAAAATCAATAAACATAAAATATAAAATAAATATAGCTAAATAGAAAAAAAAAATAATTAGATCTCCAATTTGAAAATAAAATAATACCTTAATCTAAAATATTGAAATTTTAAAACTCAAAATTAAATTAACATATAATTATGAAATATAATAATTTAATAGAAAATCTTTCAAAAATAGAACATTTGAAATTAAGTGTAACAAAATTTTGTTTTTTATGTTTTTGTTAGTGTAAATAGTTTAGACCTCTAGACCAAAAAGAAATATAGGTATGTCTCCCACCAATAAGCCACTTAGAGATTTTAACATAAAAATATATAATCAAATATAAAAAAAATTAAAAAAATAATCAAAGTTGGTAATTATTTCTCATGCTTTTTTTCAATTTTGCAATTAGAAACCTTTCTTAAATTTTGGAAAGGAAAAACAAGAATAATCTAAAATAATGAAAAACAAACAAGAAAAAAGAAAGCTATCAAAGGGCCACCTTAGTTAACTCCCACGTCTATACCCACCCCTATGCTGACTCCTGGTACTCCTTTTTCTGTTTGTTAAATGTTAGGTGAGAACATAATTTACCAATAATACAATGCACATATAAAGATGCTAATTAGGGTCGCCGGAAGCGGAAAGTTTTCTTTTAAATAACAGGGAACTGGTGGGTGTTTGACATTTTGACTTCTTTACATAGAAATCCGGTTGCCCGCCACTGTCCTTCAGCCACATGGGATGAGTATCAAGTGTTATTAGACATAAAAAAAGTATTATGTAGCAAACGGTAGTTAGAACTTAGATGTAGATGTATTAGAAAAATATGGCTGCACAAGATGCAGCCAACTATTATTGGTTTAAAGAAGAGTCGCACTCACAAGAAGCAAGTGCGTGAGCTGTCTCATGGCATATCCATCACGACACAACAAAGCAATGTAGGCCCAGCGCATATATATAGATACAGGACCACCTCATCTCATCTTTTCACACTTTGCATTCTCTGGTTTATTTACTAGCTTCGCATACACCGATCCAATTTGCAATTGGCAATGGCAACCAAATCCACTCAACTCCCATCTAATTCCCTTTCATTTCTTCCAGGAATTACAATCACATTTACCCTTTTTCGGACATTAAGTAAGGCAAAAAAAAAAAAAAAAAAAAGGAAAAATATATATAGTTTTTTTACCTCTATTTCGAAATCCAATTGAAAAGCCAAGGAGCAATTAACCTTAAAATTAACCTCTCAAGTCATGAGCCACATCTCCGATTAGTCAGCCACAGTCCACGTCATGTCGTTCTCGAAGATCCAGTGGCACACTTCGACCCGACCAGGAGCGGAGCCGAGAGCTATGAAGGCCCCGTGAGCGGGGCTCCAGGCGGAGGTGTCCAGGTGACAGATAGCAACTCCGTGGTTGACGGTGGCTTTAGTGGCCGGATCCAGCAGATCCACCTCGTACACTCGAACCTTGGGCACAGAGTGGCAGTAGTAGAGTAGGTAAGGGAACAGACTCTGATGGCAAGACACGGACTCTGTCACCTTCCCTCCGTTCATCCCTTTTACCTTCCCAATCATTATGTTCCCCTTCGACCCCTTCGTGTTCTCCGTCGTCCGGACCACCACGTTCCGCCCCAGCACCGACGTCGCGAAGTCTATCATATCTTCCACCGAACCCACGCACCGCTTCGTCTCCCCGGCGCTGGGCAACCTCTCGCACTCCCTTACAGTCTCCGTCATCATTGTCTCCATCGACGAGTTATCCCCTGCGTGGAATATCTGCTTCATCACCCCCAGCTTCGAGCTCGAAAAGGGTAGCTTGGACAGGATAGATCGAGGCAAGAACGACCTCCTTGGCATTTTATCTCTGATGTCTGGCATCGCCATCACCGACCCCTTCCTCAGCATCGACTCGCGGAAGAACTTCCCAGGCTCTACCCACCTCTTCGCCAGACTTCCGCTCACCGACATTTTCGCACCCCCAGAGCTAACATTGCTGTACTTCGCAAAATTTATTCCCTGTTTCGCGTAATCCTTGAACGTCGTATTCACACCATACGTCTTGAATCCCACGCTCTGGCCATTCCCATTCTGACCATAACCACTAAATTTGTCCGTACCCTCGTTGAAGGATTTCCCGTAACTTGCGAAATTGACCTTGGCAGAGTTCGAGTTCTTGGAGTAGGACTGGAATGAATCGTCCCCCACATTGGCCTGGTCCCGGTAACTAGAAAAGCTTTCAATCGCTCCATTCCCACCCTCGCCATAGCTCCTGAAGTTATTCTGTGGGTTGTTCTGATCGTTGCCGTAATTGGTGAATGTGTCGTTGGCCCCATTTCCCTCTGCCCCGTAGCTGGAAAACCGTGAGCCTATGACGTTTGCGCTGGTCCCGTATCCCGTGAACTCGTTTGGACCCCCATTTCCACGTTTACCATAGTTAACAAACGACTGGTCTCCAGCGTTTGCGTTCTCACTGTAGCTTTTGAAGGATTGAGATCTTCCAGTGGCATCAGAGGAGTAGGTGGTGAACCGGAGATTTGGGACATTGACTGATTGTTCGTAGGTTGTGAACTTGCCGTCCCCTCCGACGGCTTTGGAGGCATAAGTGTTAAAGCTCTGGTCGGGGACGTTGGTGTCAGTGCCGTAGACTGAAAATCGGTCGGTGTGGCCCAAGGCCTCGTGACTGTAGCGCCTGAAGGAATCGACGACAACATTGTCACCATTGGAATAGTTCTTGAAAGAGTCGATTCCACCAGATCTTTGGGTGCCGTAAGTGGTGAAGTTCTTATTGGAATAGACGGCAAAGTTAGAGTCCCTGTCGTGCTTGGCCAAAGAGGGGGATAAATCAGGGAAACAGAGCAAGTTTGCGGCGGAGCAGAAGTCGGGAAGGCGAGAGGAGAGAGCATTTTCGGCTGCGAGTTTGGCGAAGGCCGCCGACTGCACGGCCGTCAAGGGAGACGCCTTGGAGAAGAGAAAACTGGGTTTAGGGAAATCGTTCCGCACCTCCTTGTTCCAATAACGATTAAGAAAAGCTTTTGGGGTAAAAGGGTCATCCTCGTCGCCGGCTGTAGGAACCTGCTTCCGCACAGCAACATAAACCACCAGAACCGAACATACATTACTAACAGTTTATAATTTACAATCAGAGATGAGTAGAGGAGGGATTTAAAACTTAATTAAAGAGAATTAAACACTGAAATGGAGATGGACTTACATTGAGAGATGAAAGCGAGAAGATAAAGAGATAGAGGGGAACCACATAGAGCGTGGGTAATCTGTGCATTTCTCTTTTGCGTTTTGTTTGTATTTTAGTTTGTATTCCAGCTAAGAAGAGGGAGGGGGTGAGATTTGAGAATGTTGGTGTGCGGTTGTAATTGTGTGCAGAAATTTATAGTGGTTTTCACACTACCAAAGATTAGAGTGGTTTTCAAATTTCCCACACCATTTAGGGGAAAAGAAAAGAGGGTATGGCGCAGAATAGTAGAGGAGAGAGAAAGATGCAAGAAGGGGATCGGGGGAATGGTTGGGTTGCGGTGGCCCCCGAGAAGGGGAATTGAAATTGAAAATGAAAATGGGATGTTTTTTGTTTGAGTTTGGAAATGGGAAGGATAGAGAGAGTGGACTGGAGTCTCCTTTTTCTTTTCTTTTTTGCATGCGTTACCTCCATTTATCTTATTTTCTTCTGTTTCTCTTTCTTTTTTTCCCCCAAATTAGTCATCCAACAAATTTTATTTGACAAATCTAATTTATTCACACATCTCGAATGCATCAAACTATGTTTGTCAAATCCTGGAGCTCTTATGTTTGTCAAATCCTGGAGCTCTTGTGTTGGATGGTTGAAAATTAATCTGTATTTCTTTAAAAAGAAAAAAAAAACGGAGAAAATCGAAAGTAAAAAGTGATGGACAAAGGGTAGAGACTCGGAGGGAGCTTAGGCGGCCGATCCTGAAGCTGCTGATAGTAGACCATATCAAGCAAAGTATCTCACTCTCATTGTACAAAATGAAAAATGAAAAAGACAATATTTTTAAAAATGAAAGAATTATCCTGTGTCCATTACAATAGAAAATTTAGTGGAAACTAAAGACACAATGATAGTTATGAACTAATTGTTTTTCTAATATTTTTATCTTTATAAGCTCTATGTGCAAAAATTGATGAAGGAATGTGAATAATTAAATACAAATAAGTTTTTTCTTTCAATAATATGTGGGGTGTGATAATTTTATTTTTGATTTTAAGGTTAACAGTAAAAATATCATGTAAATTGAGTTGTGCTCATTTTGAGTACAAATTGAATAAAGGAGAGAAATAAATAGAATGAAGTTCTTAGGTGAAATCAAAAGCAAAATTATGAAGCTAAACAGTGAAGTTCTAAATAGTGTTTTTTAAAGTTAGGCTAAATTTGAGGAATATTTGAAGCTTCTGCTATTTTGATTCTTATTTATATAAACAGTAAAAAAATGTGTGGTAATACTGGTTAAGGAACATGTGTTTTTTATTTTCTTATTACACGTTCTTGGTTCGAGGCTTACAATTCTTTTTATACAATTATTTTTTTCTAATGCCTAACATTGAGCGAAATACATATACACGCCTTTTAAGCAATATTTTTATTTTATCAAACAAGTTCTTTTCTTCAGAAACAGGATCCACAAATAATCAGAACATGGAACAAAAAGAAACAGAAACGTAAAAAGTTTTCTTTTTTCTGTTTGTTAACCGGTAGGTTACGTGGTTTAATAAAGGAAAGAACGGCAAACGCAACCGAAATGTTGTGATTTTAAAATAAAACGCATTAAAAGTTCATTCCATTTTCACCCGAGCTCCAAACTCCACCCACAAAACGCCAACCCAACCACTTAACTTTAAAGGGATATTTGGGAGAGTGAACTCCCACGACTACGCCTACGCCTACTCTACTCCTTTTTCTGTTTGTTAAATGTTAGGTGAGAACATAAATTACCAACGATACAATGCACATATAAAGATGCTAATTAGGGTCGGAAAATTTTCTTTTGAAAAACAGGGAACTGGGAAAGGGATTAAGATGGTGGGTGTTCGACATTTTGACTTGTTTCAATGAAAATCCGATTGCCTGCCACTGTCCTCCAGCCACATGGGATAGGCATATCAAGTGTTCATTAAATGCCATTGCCATAAACATGAAATGATGAATGCAGAGTTTTGGTTGTGACCCAGTTGAAAAAGTTAGACGTTGTCTCAATTAATTTCTTAAAACAACTTTGAATGCTTTCATTTCCTAGGGAAGGAACAATAGCTATTTAACTACATTAAATTAATTGAAACAACGTGTTGGATTTGATTTGATTCCCCTTTTCAAAAACTCTACAGATTTTCTAATGCTAGAATCTGAATAAGAAAAAAAACCAAAGTCAAATTATAATTATCTGAATTGGCACAATAATATAATGCTCGTGATCTCACATGCCACACCCTCTCCCATTTTCGAGTGTAAACTAATGAACTTTAACACCAATGAAAATTTGAACGATCCTGTTTTTTCACATTATTCCACCAACTAAAAGTCTCTAATAACAACGCCTCTCTTCAAAATTTCTTTCCCCAATCTGATCAGTCAGAGTGAGTTCCCTTATTGTTTAAATAAATCCTTTAATTTGTTTGTTTCTCGATTATTATTATTATTAGAATAATAGTAAAAAATAACAAATTTGACAAAATATTTATAAGTTAGAGGAAAATTTTACATTTTATCAATAACAAACATTTGATAAATAGTGATATCCTTCTATTGATAGTTGGTGATATTTTGTAAATATTTTAATTTATTTTGCTATTTTAAAAAATGTTCTTTATTATTTTTATTATTATTATTATTATTATTAAAAAGTAGGAGAAGAAACAAATAAATAAATATACAGTGTGCTGATGATAATGATATGCTTTTTCATAAAACTGGTCGCTAACTATCATTGGATTTACTGATTCATCATGTGGGAGTCGTTGAATTCTTCATAAAGTTTCCGTCTTTGGATCCCAGCCAATTTTGCGTTTGCTTTCCAATGGATCAAAAGAAGTGCAATTTCAAAAAAGTTGTTCCCCAGTTGATAATAACGTTTCACCATATTTGATTCTATTTTATAATAATATGACACTGATAAGAAAATTTAAAAGGCTTTTTGCATTTGCCAATTGGTAAAATGACAAACAAAAAGTTTGTGGATTAACTTGGAGTCTTTGGATTACTTTTGTGTTTAGCATGTTGTTTATTGGTAGAATGATCATATGGAACTGAAAAACGTGGTGTTTCTTTACAAATGAAGTAAATAAAGCGGACAGCTGAGTAAGATAATGTATTTATTATGTGAATGAGTGCAATAGTAGAACCAAATCAAGTTTCCTGCATTCAGAAGCATGTCCAGCTTATGATTGTTGGGGGTAGCTTTAACTTTGTTACCACAAAAAAAAACCTTTGCAAAGCATCCTTGCACATGCTTGAGCTTTTCGTTTTGACACAGCATTCATTACAGCTTGCTCGGATGAAGAATTATTTGTCGATGTACAATATGTCCAACAGTCTCACACAAATATCCTCTTCTGAGTAGAGAATTTATAAAATCTCTTTGGATTGATGTGCACATTTTTAAATCCACATTAGTACAATCAATTTGATCGAGGAAAAGATAACTCCACTTATTAAAGTGTTGCCACCAACCATGTAACCAATAACAAAAGGGAAGAGAAGAGCACCCAAAGTGGATGGGATAGTGGGAACTTCAATCATGGCCGCACGGCCTTTGCTTTCATTTTGAAAGAATAGAGCATGGCATACAAGTAATTTGGCTCATCCTCCACAGCCGTGAGATTCGTGGAAGGAGACCAGAGTAAGCCAATCAGGGTTTGGTATTAAACTTTTCATAACACCTCCCAACTTCTAGTTAAGAACCCCATAGACACTACTACTAATAGAATTTACAAACATCAGGTCGACCAAAAATATAAAGACGAAACTACAAGTGCCCTGGTTTCGAGTAGAAACGTGATCATAACCAAAAGATAGATTAAACTAATAGGGCAGGCAATCCGTGGGTCAGCAGGCAGCCTCTAGCCGTCCAATCATTTGAATTCTTTATGGTGTTGGAGAACAGAGGTATTTTGAAATAGGGAAAAAAGGAGATAGAGGTAAGTGACATGAGATATTAGGACTTAAAATGTACACACTTTATTTTAAAGGATGAATGTGCATGACGTCAAAGAGACGCAATGCAATTAATTAAACAAATACATTCATATGATCTCCACTTTCCTGGAAGCCTTGCTGATTCTCTGGTGAATTTATGATGCCTTTTCCATTACTTCCACTGCTTTCCTGTCTCATTTCCGGGGACTCCACATTAGAGGCAGTCATTCTAAATGAAACAGACAAGTTTAGAATATACTATTGTCGAGCAAACCACCGAAATTGATGATTAACAAGAAATATCTCCTTCCTTCACGAACACATAAACGAATTGCAACATACATTAGAGCTAGAGGCTTAGCCATGTTAATTCTGACACTAGCTCGCGGTTCCTTCCAACCTCCAACAGTAAAACCATTGTTAAGTACAAAATTTAGTCCAGACTCCAAATTTCTCAATTTGACACTAGATCAGTTATTCCCTAAACTATTGCACATGAAATCCACATATTTTTGGGTAATCAAAATCATTTGAGCTTTAGATTCGATACTCCAAACCAGTTAAGTTGGCATGGACCTTGAATTATAAAAATAAACATAAGTTTTAACGGAGCAAGGCCAGTGTTATCATCTGATGATTAGTTCAAGAACATCATAAACCGTGTTCATAAGCAATAAAATACTAGACAAAAGAAGAATAAAAAAGCCAGCTAAGCCTTCTTCCATCAACTAAGCCATTACCCATCTGTTTGTAGATTCCAACAACGGTTCCACCAATAGGCTGCAGGAATGAAAATCAACTTTCGTACTACTGGCCTCCAGAATTCTATTCCCTAATAATGAACTTTTGCAAGCATTTTCAGTACCCCAACGGAAACTTGTGATTTTGTAGCTTGATTGTTTTATTTTTTGGTCAGGTTGCAGCAGGAAAATGAACACGATCACAAAAATTCACTCTTCCACAACATTCACGAGCTCATATTCAATGAGCGAAAGATTGTTATCTTCCTTAACAGTGAAATTGGCAGGCTCAGTAACTTCAACTCGGCCCCACCTGTCTACAGCAAGCCTCATTGATCCTTTAAACATGTCTATCTTAGCATTGCGCAGGGTTATAGTAGCACCTTCTTTCATCAAATCCACTACATGGAAGATATCAAAGACATACGAGTAAATGAGTTATGGAAACTTTATGCCATTTAAAATATGTCCACCAACTCATTCAACTCCAAGAACTGGTTAATCAAACAGTATAGGGATCTCACTTGGAGCTAAAATCGTGTACAATGAACTGATAAAATTTTGTGACCTTTGAAGTGAGTTCAAGATGAGGTAATTTACTAATCTCATGAACAAAGATAGGGTATATGTAAAAGTTAAACACGGATATATTTAACAACAATGAGTTTGATCTAAGAGAAAAATCATCTATATATAACTATCCCATTCCAGGACCACTCATTCTCCTCTGCCATACCATGAACCTAGCTTGAAAAAAATTCCATTCTTGTCCACCTCTTTCACCTGCCTATGTAAGAGGAATAGTTCTCTTTGCAACTAGAACTACAACGTTATGGTGTTATTAACCACTTTTCCATTCAACAATTCACAACTTTTATCTATTCTTGTTCAGGAGGAAAGAAACAAAACCACAACCAGCTTCTTTTATTCTCATTCTTCTTTATTTTTGATAGCTTGGCAATAACCAAGTATAGAAATCTTCTACTCGAAGGATAATAAATGTAATGTCAAACAAAGTGACAGAAAATGAAAATGAAAAATTAACACATGATTAAAAAAAACATAATTTAATACAATTTAAATCAGGTAATAAATATTATAGTAAAACAAGTTATAGAACATTGCACGTGGAAAACTCTAGAAAAATAATTATTATTATTATGATGTTTTTTTGGCACAAATGGGGAAAAAAGTGTAATAGAAAATGAAAATGATAAATTAACACATGATGAGAAACTCCTGAACTAATACAATTTAAATGAGGTTATGGATACTATCGTAAAATAAGTTTTAGAACATGGCAAGTGAATAATTACAAGGAATCTATATATGAAAAAACGAATAGGTTGGTCAATATAACTAATAGACAATAAGCGTAATTGAAACAGGGGTTAGTTAAGATGCACTTGATAGACACTGTAACAACCATAACAATCACACAACATATATTTCTAAGTGGAGCTGTCTAGAGTCCTAGGCGCTGACAGTTTCTCCAAAATTACTAAAGAATCTACATGTTCTTAGGAATTAAATTAACATCTAGGAAGCACGGACATGAGACATACGACACAACACGGCGACGTACGAATTTCTAAAAATGGACACAACACCCACACACTGTTTTTTTAATACACACCCATATATGTATGTATATATAGATAGATATATATACACACATACAAACATACACACACACATAATATATATAATACAAGTGTTATTGATTATTAAAAATAACTGACTTATTAAAAGACTAGAAAAGAAAAATACAAGAGCATTAATTTAAAAAAAAAAAAGAAGGAAAAAAAAATGAAATAAAAACCTGTTCATGAGAAATAAACCCACGATTTGGAATGGAAAAGCCCATTTAAGTTTTAAAAAGGGCCCCAAAGCCCATTTAAAATTTAAAACCCTAACCCTAATATTTCCCTTTCTATCCTTCACTGCTCTCCTCTTCTCCCACGCAACCACTTTCTCCCCCGATTCTGCTCTTCCCCCTTCTCCCACACACAGTCACGCATAGCCAATCACATGAAATGGATGTAATAAGGCTCTCCCTTCACCGCTCGATCTCAAACATGCCAATGCTGACCACCATCTCTCCGCCACCTACTGGTTTGAAAGGTTTGGGTTTCTTATGTGTCTATGTGTGTCCGATGCAGGGTCTTTGTGTGTCTTCACGTGTCGAAAATTGGAAAATAATAAATAAAAAGCAACACGAATTCCGTGTCATGGACGTGTTGGGACGTATCAATGTCGGACACGTGTCCGGCACTGACACTTACATCATTTTGGACGTGTGCATGCTTCCTAGATTAACATAAAGTATTGACAATAGTGAGCACTCAGTGACATGCAACAACCTAATCAGATCCTAACATGAAAATATACATATGAAACCAACAGATAAAACAAGTCAAGATAGAAATAACATTTACTACAATTGATGGATATTCTAAAACCAAAATTTCCCTAATCTTAAATCACCAACTGACCCAAAAACTTAAGCTGATGGGTGAGTCCAAATTTAATATTATATCATTCACCTTCCCCTCACTTGTGGGCTTGATATATGAAAAAGACTCAACAAGTGGAAACCAATTTTAGTTAGGAAGGAAATAAAACCTCCTTGTAGTCCTAGATCACCTGCTCCGATATTAAATCACCAAGTGACCCAAAAGCTTAGTTTGATAGGTGCAAGGAAAAATAAATATTATATCATTCAACACCTAATAAGATCATAATCGAAGTAATACAAATGATTCCTCCAAAATCTATTATTCTCAAGACTCAGCAAAGAGCTTATTATTTCAAATGGGAGACATATACATTAATCCATCGCTATGTAACAGAACTATTGAAGTGATTATCCAACTATTACTATAAGCCATTACGCTAACTAATATATATAACAAACAAAGTAGGCACTCAGTTCTTTAGAAGGTAATATTTGTATGGATGACTTATTTCAATTGGCTTAGTATCTCAGCCTCCATATGTGCCAACATTTAGATAAAGTCTAGTTTCTTGTCTGAAAAGGAAAGGTCCACGACTAATTTTAAAACAATAAAAAGTCTCCAACCTTTATGAAATATTGCTAGTAGGAAGTTGATATATCATAACAGCTTACAACTTTTTACAGTGTGATATGTAAATACATTGAGGACAGGGGGTGAGACAAATCAGTTATGAAAACTCTTGCATGCACCAGCAGCAGGTGGATATAAAGAACCTAACTAACGACAAATATTTAGTACTACGTACAGAAGTAAGCATAAAGAAGAAAGTTCGCATGCTTCATACAAGATACAAATAAACACAAATGGTGCAGGCTCCTCAAATATTGTGGAAATTTACCTTGATCATTTCTGGCGGTAAATATGATCATTCCAGTTTCATCACCCACTAAGCATTCAGCAATTCGCATCTGACGGGCTTGAGGACCATCAGGACGACCCTTCTGCAATACCATCTTCGTATTCACAACTTTGACTGTAAGAGTATGGCCACTGGTGCCTGGCCGAAGTTGGTCAACCTTGGTAAATACTGGTTTCCTTAGTCCTGGTTTTGATTCTGCCATTTCCCCGATTACGAATACCTAATCCCTAATTGTGCCAATAACAAACAATAAGAAAACAGTTAGACAACATGAAGTCTATAAGAATACAGTTAGATAACAGAATGAAGTTGTGATTTTTTAAAAACGCACACACACACGCTATCAGTATGTCATCGAGGTGGATGGAAAGCCAGGGATTGATAAAATATCCATGACAGAAAATAAATAGATAATGGACAAAAAATTCAAATTATCGATTCAACGAAACACACAATAAGATTGAAAAGCAAAGTGCCAAATTATTATTTATATTTTTAATATCGTCAAATCTCCGAGCACCTCCGACTAATCTCAATGCTAATTATCACATCCAACGACATAAATAGTTTTTCATAACTTGTCTTTCCGAAAATTTTCGTGAATCAAATGAAAGATAATCAAACAACTAGAGGCTCAATGTGGGACTTAAGGAAATGGAGCGTACTAAAACGATGCTTATTAGCATCCTTAAACCTAAAAACAAAATATAGTATTAAACCATCGAATTTGATTTTCAGCAAGTACTTCTCATCATTCTCTATATAAAATTTCACACTCGAATGTCGTAAATTAGTATTAAATGAGAATCATTAAAAGAATATCCAAAACGAACGATTACCACAAAATCGCAACCTGAGTGCCCATAAAATTTGAGAAGCGAGGAGAAATATAAATTAGAAAATAAGAGGTATAAGAATAAACGAAGCTGAAATTTTAGGGTTTAGAAATCACCTTTTACCAGTGGTGGACGGAGGCAGAGACGAAGGGGGAAAAGGGAAGCCGATCTGATTTGAGAAACGTAGCCGTCAAACTAAAGCTTCGAGGAAAGAAATAAAGTTGCTGTGAAAATATCAACCGTCGATTATTGATCGCCAGAGGACTTTAATCGTGATCGACCACGTGTCTGACCCGTAAATTTAACCTTCGATGCTGTAACTCGGGGTTTCAAAAAATAAAATTGATAAAATAAATAAAATTGGTAAAAGATACATGTCGTTTTAACTTTTATCGTTTAAAATAATGGAAAAATTATTTTTTAGGAAACAAGTGCAACCACAACAAAAAAAGAGAAGACAAAAGCGAAAATATCTTTCCAAAAAAAAAATGCACCATAAAATACTCCAAAGAATAGGAAAAAGAAAGAGCCTAAAAAGAATTCCAAGCATAAGAAATTACAAATTTGGCTAGCAAGTGCAAACTCATATTACACTTCCTCAGACACTTAGAAAACAAGACAGATTTGAAGGTATTAGCTAACATACGAACATTACAAGAAAGATTCATAACATAAAGAGGTCATGATCCAGGTTCAACAAAGCATAAATGGCGTCGTATGAGCCGGATTTCATAGTCACTTATGGCACCAAATACTTGAAACGCATCAACAAAGCTCCCACACTTAGTGTTTATACAACTTTTGAAGTTCACTTCGATCAAGGACTCGAGCCCACGAATAATCTAGTTTGCACCATTTCACTCAAGATTATCACACCAATATGCATCAATATTTAATTTTTAGTCACGGAGAGGATGCACCCACAAATAGTAATTCAACATGCAATTCACGCATAATTAACACAAAATTCTAACTGGAAAAGCTGAAAGGTCCACCAATTTCAACCCGACCAAATTCACCACCAAATAAAAAATAATCTTCTTAATCATCCCTCCCAAAGAATTTGTCACAAATCAGTTGTACAACAACAAAGGATCCTCAATATTTTTGCAATAAAAAATGGGCCAACATAAGGATGAAAAAATGAGTTCCAAATCTTATCACAAACTAGATAATATGCGCAATCATCTTCTTATAATTCTTGCAGAAGAGACAACAATGATCGCTAGAGATTTCCTTCCTCTATAAATTCAACTTGAAGGAAATAACATATTTTGAAATTCTCCATGCACAGATTTTTGTTTTAGGGAGGGCTTTGAATTCCAAAGAACTTTCCATCTCTTCTTTTGATTTTTCCGATTTGATGAAGAGGCCTCAAAACAATCTCTAGCACCCATTGTAAGGTGATAAACAATTTTCATAAAAAAAAATATGCATTTAGAATTCAAAACCCCAAAAAATTATCATTATTTGATTCAAGATTTCTAAGAAAAATAATGATGATAGAAATGACATCCGTCTCGATAAAATAAGATTTTATCAAATGTCCATTTCAATTTCCACCAAAATCATTAAGGCACGAAATTCTCATCCCCTTAAAATCATCATCAACCAATATCGAACCTCTTGAACCTTCATGGAAAAGTCATTTATCTCATCTATGATGATGTGCCTACCATTACCAATTTTCCACCTTACGCATTTCTCAAAGAGACTTCTATCTCATAAAATGCTTCTCAAAGTGAATGAATGGTTCTTACCCGAAGAACCGTAAGAAATGACTTGCTGGGGAAGTACCACTCTTTTGGAACTTTGCCTGTCATCATTTCTGCACATATGCCAGCTTTGCTTCGCAGGCATAGCTTGATTGAAAACTTTGAAGTCTTCGAACCCCTTTCCATCTCCCTTGTTGCTTTTGCACTTCTTCTTCCAACTAACCCAATTAATTACTCGAGTTGGGAATCCCACGAGAATTGAGCACAACTCTGGTTAAGATCCTTGCAAGTGGATATAGGAAGCATGAAACAACTCATCGTATAACTTGGGATAACATGGACTACAATCTTTATAAAGATTCTCTTCTCCTTGCTGAACAAAAGTAAGTGTTTTTTTTTTTTTTTTTAATTCAAGAATCAAAACAGAAGTTTTAAAAATCTTAGGAAGTAATATAGAGCATACAAAGTTGCTGAAAATTAATTAGAAGTGTGGACTGTGGATAAGACGTGTCCATGCCTACCGCGTTTTTGTGCTCCAAGTCGTGTTCTTATGACCACTAATTTTACAAACGGTATTTAACGGAGTTGGGTACGGGGCATCTGGCCCTCCTTGTTCCTGCTACCATTCTCTCCCACCGGCAACCACAAGCGTAAGATGCAGTCGGCATCGCTCAGATTTTTGAGGAATGCGACGTTCGAGATTGGAGCTCAGCTGCGATGGTGGAATGAACGTGCAATTCCTTACACTTATTGAAGAGTGAATTTCTTGTTTTCTCTATAGTTTTCTCAACCCTTCTCTGTGCATAATCAGAGACTTGACGGAGTCTTCTTCGTCGTGGACTTTTGTTCTCCCGTTTTCACATCGTCGACTCTGTGACAGCCACTTTTAGCTGACACAGATATGTAGCATATTCTGGCCAGTTTTACTTCTTAGCTTACCTGAATCTCAACTTGCTGTGTCTTTTATCAGAAATTTATAATCAAAATTTTCAACCCCAAAACTCCTGAAAGTCTGGGAATCTCGAAGTCCATGTCATAATTGGGAAACTTCAGTTTAGTATGCTGATAGGCATGTATTTATGAAGTATATTTGACATTGAAAGAATTCGAGAGGGGGAGAGAAGGACACCAGATTGATCTGAAATCAAACGTGCTCCAGGATCTTACTGGAGAGCTAGCGATGACGAAAACAAGTATAGAAGTCTCCAAGAATGAGCGTAATGATGTTCTGGAGGCATTAAATCCTGCAATTTCTAATTTTCTTGCGCAGCTTTCTCAGAAACTTCAAAAGTCTCTCAAGGTTAGCCATCTCTGTGTGATCCTGAAAATATAAGAAAATTTTTAACTTTCATTTGGAACGAATATTTACTTCAAAAAAAAAAAGGGCCCGTTGGACAGAAATAAATAGAGAGGAAATCTGGAAATTTTAGACTGAGTTACAATTTTTTTACGTAGAGGTTGACTTGAAACAAAAAAGCAATTCATTATCAAATGTATTGTTGAAAGTTCTCTCTTTCCCGCTCTGTTTTCATTTTGTTTATTCATTTATTTTCGGTTGCAACCTCAGCTTAAGAAATTGGCTAATGACGGTCAGAAGTTAATGTCAATGACAACGAGCCCTTTCACAAAAGGGGAAAAGAAGGGACCTTCTACATCCTGGGAGCTTGATGTGGAGAAGCAACTACAGGCATGGAGAGAGAACCCTTCATGGACCGACAAACCTCCACAAATAAAGGTGCACAATGACAATCATAATATCAAGATAGAAGGGCATGCTTTCCATTTTAGATATGATGTTCGATGAACAAGAAAATTGATTCTCCTATCATAACTTCTTGGAATTAATGAAATGCACAACTAATCAAGTGTTGTGTGTGGTGAATCTATAATTGACATGCGGAAGGGGATGCGTTTTACTCTTTTAAGCTCTTCATCTGCTTTAATTAGGATTTCATTAAATTGATTATGATATATCCTCAATTACAGAACTCAAGTTTTGAAGTGCCACGTTTTCTTCCTGTAACTCTGTAACTTTAACTTTAAGTCTCGTTCTTCCGGTCACACTTTCATCTTTATTTTTACATTTGATTCATTAAGGATGAAGTCTGTTGCACTTAATTCCTGCTTTACTATTTTAATCTATTGATGGCTTTTTAGCTAAAGTCAAAGACGAAAAAAAATGCACTCATTTTTAAATTATAGATTTTAAATATTGCCATCGATAAGTAAAGTTACAGTAGTTGGTTGGATGCGACGTGCCTATTTCCAACACGAATGTGATTGATGTAAAGAAGTAAAAGTTCAAGGACATGGTTAAAATTGTAATAAAAATATAAATTCTAGAAAATATGATAAATGGAAGATGTGAAACAAAGTTCTTCGCCTAGTTCAGCAGTAAATATGCACTTGGTTTCTGTATTTAGGCTTTTCGAAAATTAAGTTAAATGTACGATTTTCGCAGTAGTTGCTCATAAATACTTCTGAACACTTAAGCTTGAAGATTCATTGTTAGTGATGGTTAGTAAGAAATATATCAGGTCCCCGTATAAGATATTTTTCACCAAAGAAATATACTGAGGCTGATTGAGTTTAAACGGGACTCATTGTAGGTCAGTGTACCAAAAGATACCCTTAGCAGACTCAATGTAAAAGTTGATGTTGGTTTGCCACCAGACGCTGTATATAATATTGTGACAGACCCTGATAACAAGAGAGTCTTCAAGAATATCAAAGTAAGTGATTTCCTTTTATTTCAATTCCAAGCTTTTCACTCTGGCTATTAGTCACACTGATTTTCATTCAATATTTATTGATTGTCATAATCAAATATTTATACCATCTTTCTTTAATACACATCAAAACAATGTCTGCTTGATTAGTGCAACTGTTATTGCTCTGTTGCCATAACGAATAACCAAACCACTGATGTCATGGAAGTGAGGGGAGACCTATGTTAATTGCTCCAAGTCCTAAACCTTTGTGGTTAACTAATAGCGCTGAAGCGGTGTTAAATTTTAGGATTGGTTGGGAGAAAATAAGTAAATTCTGAAAGCAGTTAGGAAGATGTCTTCTTAAAATATTCAAATTTCGTATGGTATAAGTTTAAGACTGTTATTTATAAACCTCAAAACAAAAGAAGAAATACGAGCTAGAGGCTAAAGGTGACTTTTGATGAATACACTAACACAAGGTCCATGCTAAACACAATCACAAAAACTATTTTGGAATTTCACAAAAAATACTTTGGTTTCTGTCTATTTAGATAAGAGCCGAGCTATATATCAACATCAGCTACCGTTCTGCATCTTGCTGTAACTGTATCATCTGCTGAGTTTGGAAGATTTTTCGTTTCAGGAGGTAATATCCAGACGGGTTTTGATCGATGAAGGTTCGAGGCAGGTGGTTGAGCTGGAGCAAGCAGCTTTGTGGAGATTTCTTTGGTGGTCAGGGACCATTTCAGTCCATGTTCTAGTAGATCAAAACAGAGCAGATCACTCAGTAAGCACTGGACACTTTCTTCTTTTTCAGAACAATAAGAAGATTGTTTCTAGGATATTTTGTAGGAAAAAATCAGATTCTCGATTTCCTAGTATGTATGAAATTACATGTCTATTCACTTTCGGGAGTTATTTTATTTGAACATTTGCTAGTTCAATATGTGATATTAATGCTCGAACTTGAAAGTTTTATATCCAAGGTACACAAATAGTAATACTGCTCTATGGTCATATCTTGTTGTGACTTGGTTGATGATCATTGGCCTCACAATTGAAAAATTGGTGAGAAGAAATTTCTCGATTTTAATTATCGATTCGATGTTGTTAGATGATATCCAAGGTACACAAATAGTAATACTGCTCTATGGTCATATCTTGTTGTGACTTGGTTGATGATCATTGGCCTCACAATTGAAAGATTGGTGAGAAGAAATTTCTCGTTTTTAATTATCGATTCGATGTTGTTAGATGATGTTCAAGCAACTGAAGGCTGGATTTATGAAGAGATTTGAAGGGTGCTGGAGAGTGGAGCCTCTATTTGTTGATGAAAGAATTTGCTTCCCAGTAAAACCAAAGAACTTGGGAGATTATCATGCTTGCACGAAGGGCAAGGGAAGAGTAGGGTCAAGGGTGAGCCTGGAACAGCTAATTCAGCCAGCTATTGTTCCACCACCGCCCATCTCCTGGTATCTACGTGGAATTACTACGAGGACCACTGAGATGCTCATTCTTGATCTGCTTGCTGAGGCTGAAAGAATAAGGGGAGACGTGAAAGGCAAAGTCTTGAACAATGAGCTTGAAATTTCTCACGAAATGTCTGATAGCAACTTATTTGATAGTGTTCTTGATATTAAAGAAAGATGGGCAATGCGTAGAAGATATGCGAAGCAATGTCCTGGGGCAAGAAGGCGCTCTGCAGCCAAATGAATAGACCCCTTTAAAGCAGCACGTTGTATGTATTACCCGCTGATATTTCATTCTACTTTTTCCAGCTACATCTCTATTGTCATCGTGATTTTGCATAAGTTTCTGTACTCTGAAGTCTAGAAGTAAGCCTCAGATTCTTGATCACGGCTTTCACAGGGAATGACAAAGGCCTTTTTTTTTTTGTTAGATTTGCTGGCACATGAAATCTTGCTCAATTATGGCAAATGACTAATTTATTTTCTTTATAATAATCTCTTAACGTTCACTAACTAAATATTTGGATGCCACTTCTTTGGAGGAAACCATAGATGTGAAGACTATTATTACTATGAAATTAGAACAAATTTCGAGTAATCTGAAAAGTAGAATCATCCTTGATAAGAAATTAAACCGAACATTATTTCTAAAGCATTTCTAATATTGACCAGTCCTACTTTCTTTAAGTAAAAATATGAAATATAGGAGTTTCTCTTGTCTTCATGCATTTTACTTGTACGCTTAAAAAATGAATTGAAATATTTTAAAAAAGTATGAATAATTTATAATTATCAAATTAAAAATTGAATTATTTGTAACTATTTTGGGGAAATTACCAAAAATAGGATGACTTTTAGGACAAATTAACTAGGAAAAGACTATATTGCCCTTAAGTTAAAAAAACCTACAAATCAATTTATGGAATTCTTTCTCTTTCTCCTTCTCCCTCCATTTTCCCACTTTCCAAAAAAATATTTCAATTAATTGATTTTTAGAGTTTTTTTAACTTAGGGTAATATAGACTTTTTCCAATTTGTCCTCAAAACCATCTTTTTAAAAATACATCCCAAAACTCTTTATATACTTCAAAATTATCCTATTTTTGATAATTTCCCTACTATTTTTGATATTTTTTAAACTGAAAAAAGGGATGCATGAAACATGAGATTAGTTGATCGCTGCGAAAGAATCAGCAAACATCAGGGTGGGTCGGCCCCTCTTAGAATAAAAAAAGTTTGTTCTTAAGACCACTTGAAGCATATAAAAATGAGATTTGAATTGGAAGCCGTGGTGCATGGTTTTATTTACGAGAGCGCGGGAGTTGGTTTTAGTGTTCTCTCAAATCTGCAATCATGGAGGTTGCTTCTCTTCAAGATCTCTATCTACATGTAAGATCAATCTTGTGGAACTGAGACCGATCCTTTTTTTTTTCTCTCCCTGAGATTCAAAGCATGAGTATATTTTAAAGAAATCTCGTCCTGAGCTTACGAATTAGTGCAGCTAATTTCTTCGGCAATACGGAGGTGCATCTGTTCCGAACGACTTTGCAGACTCTCAGTTCTTCTTCAACGCTCTCCCGCTTCCGATCCTCCACTTGTTTGTATTTCCAGTAAGTAATCTCCCACGCTCTTTCTCGCCGGCGATTCCGGAAGTATTTCGTAAGCTCGTTAAGTCAGTTTCAATTTTGGTTTATCACACATTTTCACGACTTTCTTCTCAGTCCGTAGTTTGTTTCAACAAATTTGAATGAAGCACCAAATGTTAAAAAATTACAAATAGAACTTATAAGTAGAGTAAAACTCTCGATTATTATTATTTTAATGTAGTTTCAGATACCGGCCATGGAAACTGCATACAGGAGTTTCAGGATTTGAAGTGCCCCGTCGAAGGTATCCTTGCCGAAACGTGGGGTGAGTAATTGAAATTGCTCCTCTTGCACTCTGGCAGCACTTGATGAATAGTAAAATGCTTTGATTAATACCTCTACATTATTCAATTACCGTTCGTGTTATTGTTTTATTGATTTCTTAGCCTGCGTTATGTTCAATGCAGTAGCTCATGTATAGCAGTAGACAACTTTGTTGTTTTCCTGAATATACTTAACTTCTCTTACCGTTAGCTACCGTTGGAATACCTTAAATTGTTATGTGGCGGTTCGAATGACCAAGTACGAAGGTGTCACTGTCGATTATTCTGTATTCTAGCCCTAGAGGCACCACGTAAATTTGTATTTGTGTGTATACTCTGTAGCTTATGTTTTCTATATTTGTTATTTGTCTATTTCATTATAGTACCTTCTTACCTGTAAGCCAATTGGTGCGTACATTGTTCGACAAACGATTCCTTATATTTTCTCCTTAGTCAAATAAGCTAAGACAGTGAGTCTGTCCATCGTCCTCTCAAAAAGCTGCATTCTGCAAACCGAACTTCATCAAAGTTTTATCTCCATTATGTATCTATCTTTACATTGAAAAATCTTTTAAATACTCGGCACTAGGGTTTGTTATATAGATTAATACATTTCTGGTGTATTATGCAGATGGAATTGTTTACGTGAGAACGACCAGTAAGTTCCATTTTCTCTAAATTACTTCAGTTTGAGTTAATGGACTGGGGAAGAATGAAATTAACATCTGCATCATCTCCAAGGGAGAGTCAATAACTTATAGCCGCATGCTGTATCCAAGAATTAGAGATCGTTCATAATCATTCAACACTTCCTGTACTCTTTTAAAGTAATAGAATTTCTATTTCACTTCCCATATGCCAGCAGAATAGGCGTAGGATAAGTTTGGTGGGAACGGAATATTCAGAAAACAAGATGGAATTTTTAATTGATGGGGAAAAAATTGATTTATCGACAATTTGCCAGCCCTTCTAGCACATTTTTATACATTTTCAATTGCTTTCCCCATAAAGTTGTATTCTGTTCTTTTAAATGTTGAGAGCATTGTATATATACTAACGGCCATTTAGAGATTGTAGATATTTCTGAACCTGAGATAAGTTGCTATCAGTTGAATCTGAAAGAGAATGTCACTACCAGGAAGCCAATTCGGCTACCATCAAACATTAAGCATGATGTGAAATTCAGGTATGAAACCGTTTATTAACTTTTTGGTCACTTCTCTTTATTTTTATTTGAATTAGGCCGTAATTGGGCTTTTTTAAAAATAAATTAACTAGTGGAACCGAAGTGTGTTTGTCTGTTTCTGAAAGTGTTGATGTTTTGCTGGCGGAGATCAACTGCTTATTTCATCAGGTCTCTTTCTTCTTCGTTGCCGAACGTATTGCTAATTGCTATCTTAGGAAAAAAATTGATTGGATCTTAACTATTTTGTTTGCAGTATGCCTGCTATTTTACCGCTTTAATATTTTTCACACATCTTCTCGTCCTTGTCACCTTTGCTGGAATATATGGTTTTAGTTACTATTTGCACAAAATGATAAGTCAATACGTGCAATGCTTCCATGTGGGGCACTGGCCGGTTGCAATTTGCTAGAAAGCCTCTTTTATACAAAACAAAATGAATCAGTCCTCAGATGAAATATCAAGTTTGGAGTGGAGGGTAATTATGAATTGCTGCTCTTGAACTCCATCATGGATATGTGACCATTACTCAAACCACTTGATGGCCAGCCGTTACCCATAGTGAAAACGAAGAAAATGTAAATGAATAGAAGGGGGATTCATATGCAGTCAAACCAAGAAAATGTAAATGAACTGTTTGTTTCTCTGGCTTTATTTTAAGCATTCAAAACAAAAGGGTGGGTTCAATGAATAGAAAGTGAAAGTGAAAATGAAGCTTTTTATTGAAAAGATATTCTTTGCTCTTTTAAATTCTATAATGGAAGTTTACGAGGGCTTTAGGATACTCTCTGATAGACCCCCGATACTATATCAATATAGTAGGAAAGGGAAGAAGAAGAAGAATGGCACGTGTGTAGAGTGACACGTGCGAGTTAGGTTAGTATAAATAAAAGATAGAAGTTGGGCGGGAGAGTTAGTTAGCATTTTGGTGAAGAAAAACTTTCTGTTCTTCCTTGAGAGAGAGGATAACAGTGAGGGTTTGAGTTTTCCTTGTTTTCCATTAGTGTTTGTATTACAGATTCGTTAGTGAATCTATTATCAATACAAGTAATAATTTCTATAGCTACGGGTTTCCATCACTCTCCTATATTCTCAAAATATGCATTGTATTCTCGACTCTCATCTTGGGGATAAGATTTCAAGAGACTGAAGCAAGGAGATCAGTTTTGTCATTAACTTGCTTTTTATTATTTCTGACACTAGTGATATCGAGAAGTTTAAAATCATCTCAAATCAACATCATTTGGTGTTTCAAATCAACTATGGAATTTATATTTCTCAACTTGTTTATCTTTATTGAATTATAGTCACATCTTACCTGATTGTATCTCGCTTTATTTTGCAGATCCTTATTCTAAAGGTCCCAGTAAGTTGAATCGCTGCTCTATTTACATTTCCAATAGATATGCTGAAAACAAAATTCAGTAGAACTCTGCAAAACGAACTGCAATTTATTGCCCCCTTTATCTGGTTTTTGTTCTACGTATTTCTAATTAGGACTGATTTGGTCAATATGGTACCCATGTTAGAAATAACAGATGGTATCATGTACAAGAAGTATGCATCCAGAAACCTGAACTATAAGGGAACAAATAATCTACATGAACTCACACACACACAAATATTTTTTTCAATTTACCTTACCTTTCTATGGCGATGATTTAGAAATAAAGGAACTCATAAGCCTTTTTGAATTTCTCAAGAATATTGCAATGGAAGTTGTGGCCGACGGCCAGGATACCTCAGGGTCACTTAATGATGCTGTTTTCCTAGAAAACTTGTTCTCGGGTTCCTCTTTCACAGCCTCAACCCTTGATCTTTTGAAATTGGGCCTTGAGGATTATGTATTAAGGCATGGATCTAGTTCGACGTGCAACTCTTGTTTCCCTAACGGGTGCGTTTGTCACTTCAGTTTACTCCAAGTCGTTGTTAGAGTAAACTTCTCTGGATTTAGTGGTTATAAAGAGAACAAATAATTTCTTATTGAGATGCAAAGATAATTCGTTCCACATTTTTGCCAGGTTTAGGGAAGCTTATCCCAACTCAGCACTCATGTATTTGTTTATTTTTTCTTCCAAATTTCGAACTTTAGGGATGAACTGAAGAGTGGGGGTGGAATGGTTTGTGAAGACAAGCATAAAATAACCAAACTGGTAGTGGAGGCAGCAGTTGTGATTGGTGAAATATCAAATCTGACCAATAATTGCTTCGGAGCAGGATGCTCTGATACAAAGGTTGTTTGAACTGTTACACCCCCTTCCTTCCTGTTCTTTCCGCT
The DNA here is from genome assembly GCA_025688845.1 of Cucumis hystrix. NCBI lineage: Eukaryota > Viridiplantae > Streptophyta > Magnoliopsida > Cucurbitales > Cucurbitaceae > Cucumis > Cucumis hystrix. The sequence continues at coordinate 18,822,925 of CM046885.1, read as the reverse complement.
TCAGAAAGTATAATGCCAGTTTTCCATATAAGAAGTTTATTTGAGGAAGTTTCTAGAAACAAGTGTTACATAAGTGTTTCCCTGGTTTTCTTTGATTGTTACAACTCTGGCTTAACTTAAATTACAGCACATGGTTATGTAGGTTCTCTGTTTTAAAGATTTTGCTCCTTGTTCGATCTCGGAGGCATTTCTAAAGGCATTAACATGCATTGACTGGAAACGTCATGGATTGACTTTGGAATGTGTTATCAATCAAAGAAGGCATGCACTATTAAAGTGGGAACAGACGCCCTTATCTTTTCATATTCATATTGTTGTCCACTACTATCATAAGGTAATATTCATTAAATCTTAAGTTTAAAAGGTTAATAATGAACTTTTATTTTGTTATTTTATCCAAATAGTGGTTTAAAATCCGTTTTCCACGTTAGTTTGTTGCCAATGCCACAGCATTGGTGCAGCAGACTCAATTCGATAAAAAACTCACAAGCAAAGCAGTTCAACTTGCACTGGAAGACTTCAAGAATAAACATGCGGGATTTCTTCTCAGTGTTGATAACCTCAAGGTAGATCTCTATTTCATTGTCAGGAGTGCATAGACTAAATTAATCATGAAGCTGTTGCATTTTCTTTTAGTTTTTAAGTGAAAATCCTTCTTGAGGGCGTAAGCCGCTACATATTCATCTTTCACAAATGATTTTGTTACAACGAATTATTATTATCTTGGAAATGCAACGAATATTATACACATTTCCTTTTGCATGTGCACTTGTTTGCTGCAATGAATCTGAACCTTTTTCAAAGTCACGTTGGCATTTTAATTTTCTTTTTTTTTTAGGACATCAAGTTCGGTAAGTTATTTGCACTCTATTATGATACAAATGTGATAGACTCCCTATTTTACACCAATATAGTAGGAGAGGGAAAAAGAAGTAACACATGAGAATAAGGGGGGGTTAGAAGTTAGTATAAATAAAAGTCAGTGGGAGGGCGGGAAAGTTAGTTAGATTTGAGAAGTAAGAAGTCTTTTCTGTTCTTCCTTGAAAGATAGGTTAGCAAAAGAAGTGAGAGTGTGTGAAGCATAGTTATGTTTTTCAATCTTGAGATTAGAGATTGTAACGGGGAATCATTTCTATATTGCTATCAATAATACTAGAATTTCACTATCACATCCGATTTCCATTAAATTGGTATCAGAGTGTGTGATCTCGGGCAAGAAGGACGAAAATGGTGCAGACTCGGATCGAAGAGAAGATGGAAATGTTCGTTTAGGAATTATACGGAATTAAAAAAGAAATAAGCAAATTACCTGTGATCGAGAAACATTGAATGTATTATCGAAGAATATGGAGCGACATAATCAAATGATGTTGCGATTCATGGAAGCGGCAGCGCAAGATAGATTGACGATGAGTGAAAAAATAACCGAGTTATCAATGCGGAATTTTCCGACGAAGAATCTTCAAGACGAGAGAGTGAAACAAAGAAAGAAGAAAAGAAAGCGGACGAAGAAAGCAACAATGCTTGCAACAAGTTTAAGAAGGTGGAGATGCCGATGTTCAATGGAGATGATCCTGATTCCTGGCTCTTCCACGCTGAAAGGTACTTTCAAATCCATAAACTCGTTGAATCTGAGAAAATGACTGTTGCTACCATTAGTTTCGAGGGACCAACACTGAATTGGTATCGTTCCCAAGAGGAACAAGAGAAGTTTGTTAGTCCGATTTCGATCCATGAGGGAGGGATCGTTATATGGAAGTTTTTTACGTACACAACAGAAAACAACGGTGGAGGAATACCGAAATTTGTTCGACAAATGGGTAGCACCTTTATCAGATTTACCAGAGAAAGTGGTGGAAGAAACGTTTATTTCTGGATTAATGCCATGGATTCAGGTTGAGATGGATTTCTGGGAATCGAAAGGATTGGCGCAAATGATGAGATTAGCACAAAAAGTGGAGAATAGGGAGGATATTCGGCACAAAGCAAATCTTTTCGGATATTGTGGGGGAAACTAACTAATTCGTATAATAGTACTAAGTCTAATATGAATGCAAACATCGGAGAAAATAAAGAGAGTACGAGTTGGCCGATGAGAACGATCACCCTATGGGGTACAGCGACGGGAGAAGTTCGGAAAGGACCAACTAAGAGGCTGTCTGATGCTAAGTTTCAGTTTCGAAAGAAGAAAGGCATGTGTTTTCGTTGTAATGAGAAATACTCTCACGATCATATGTGCAAGGCTAAAGAGCAGAGAGAATTGCGTATGTTTGTAATGAGGGGAGAAGATGAGGAGTTCGAAATTATTGAAGAAGAAGGAAGTGTTCGGAAGGAATTGAATGTCATTGAGGTCGCAGGGGAAAACCGAAATGTAGTGGAACTATCTATCAATTCAGTGGTAGGTTTATCCAATCCGGGAACGATGAAGGTGAAAGGATTGATACAGGAGAAAGAAGTTATAGTGTTGATAGACTGCGAAGCGACACATAACTTCATCTCAGAAAAGTTGGTGAAGGAATTACAGTTGAATATGAAAGAGACATCAAATTATGGAGTCATATTAGGCTCAGGTATTGCGATTAAAGGGAAAGGTATCTGTGAGGTCGTAGAGTTGATGTTGGGGGAGTGGAAAGTGATTGATGAATTTTTACCCTTAGAATTGGGAGGCGTGGACACTATATTAGGAATGCAATGGTTGTATTCCTTAGGCACGACTGAGGTAGACTGGAAGAACCTGATACTAACATTTATGCATCAGGGGAAGAAGGTTATCATACAAGGTGATCCAAGTCTGACCAAGGCCAGAGTCAGTTTGAAAAATTTGATGAAAACTTGGGGAGAAGAAGATCGGGGGTTCTTAGTGGAATGCAGAGCCTTGGAAAGGAGAGAATCATCTAAGGAAGAAGGTTCGATAGGAATTAATTGTGGAGGAATCAGTAGCGATAGTACTGAAGAGTTTTGAAGACGTTTTTGAGTGGCCTGAGACACTACCTCCCCGGAGAACGATAGAACACCATATTCACTTAAAAAAAGGGGTGGATCCGGTGAACATGAGGCCATATCGTTATGCATATCAGCAGAAAGCCGAGATGGAAAAACTGGTGGAGGAAATGTTGTCTTCAGGAATAATACGACTAAGTACGAGCCCTTACTCAAGTCCTGTGTTGCTGGTAAGAAAGAAAGATGGAAGTTGGCGATTTTGTGAAGATTATCGAGCCCTAAACAACGTGACTATACGATATAAATTTCCTATACCTATGATCGAGGAACTTTTTGATGAATTAAATGGAGCTACCATGTTTTCCAAGATTGATCTAAAGGCAAGTTATCACCAGATTAGAATGTGTGTAGAAGATGTTGAGAAGACAACATTTAGGACTCATGAAGGCCATTACGAGTTCATGGTGATGCCATTTGGGCTAACAAATGCACCATCTACATTTCGGTCATTGATGAATGTTGTATTTTGATCATATCTTAGGTAGTTTGTCCTGGTATTTATCGACGACATACTAATCTACTGCAGTGGTGAAAACTGACCAATGGTCATTGAAATTTTTGTTGGAGCAGCGGGTGATTCAACCCCAATATCAGAAGTGGATATCCAAACTCCTTGGTTATTCATTTGAAGTGGTGTATAAACTAGGACTTGAGAACAAAGCTGCTGATGCCTTGTCTAGAATGCCCTCTACAGTTCACTTAAACAATTTGACAGCTCCAAATTTGATTGATGTGGCAGTTATAAAGGAAGAGGTAGACAAAGATGAGCCGTTGCAGAAAATCAAAGTAGAGTTAGAAGGAAAAGCGGAGGATTAGAATAGTAAATATTCAGTGAAGCAGGGGATGTTGATGTATAAGAATCGATTGGTGATATCCAAGTCATCCAAACTGATTCCTATGATTCTGCACACTTACCATGACTCGGTATTCGGAGGACATCCAGGATTTTTGCAGACATACAAAAGATTAACTGGGGAGCTTTTTTGGGAAGGGATGAAACATGAGGTAAAAAAATATTGTGAGAAGTGTATGATTTGTCAAAGGAATAAAACATTGGCACTATCTCTAGCTGGGTTACTGACACCTCTTGAAATTCCTAGTAGAGTATGGGAAGAAATTTCAATGGACTTTATAGAAGGATTGTCGAAAGCAAACAAGTTCGAAGTCATCTTTGTTGTGGTTGATAGATTCAACAAATATGGGCACTTTCTACCGTTAAAACATCCATATATTGCAAAGACTGTCTCTGAATTGTTTGTTAAGGAAGTAGTACGGTTGCACGACTTCCTTAAATTAGTCTCAGATAGGGATAAGGTGTTTTTAAGCCATTTCTGGAAGGAGTTGTTCAGATTGGCAGGTACAAGATTGAACCACAGTACCGCATACCACCCTCAATCTGATGGACAAATGGAAGTAGTTAATCGTGGAGTGGAAAGTTACTTGCTTTGTTTTTGTGGTGAAAAACCGAAGGAGTGGATAAGGTGGTTGCATTGGGCGGAGTATTGGTATAATACCACGTACCAAAGATCACCTGGGGTCACCCCATTTCAAGCAGTTTATGGCCAGTTACCCCCTCCATTGATATACTATGGGATAGAGATACACCGAACCCAACGTTGGATGAGCAACCGAAGGAAAGAGATGTAGTGCTTGGGGCTTTGAAAGACATTTAAGAGTGGCACAGGATAAAATGAAGAAATATGCTAATTTAAAGAGGAGAGAAGTGTATTATCAGGTGGGAGACTTGGTCTTTTTGATAATAAGACCTTACCGGCAAGTATCCTTGAGAAAAAAGAGGAATGAAAAACTTTCTCCTAAATTCTTTGGGCCTTATAAGGCAAACATATAAGCTAGATTTGTCTGATAATGCTGCTATACATCCAGTTTTTTACGTATCTCAGTTGAAGAAAGTAATGGGACAGCACAATGAGAACCAGCACGATATTCCCTATTTGACAGAAAATCACGAGTAGAGGGCTGTACTTGAAGAAATCTATGGATATTTAAAGAACAAAGCTGGAGGGTGGGACGTGTTAGTGAGTTGGAAGGTACTGCCTCGGCTTGAGGGGACAAGGAAGGTGTATGAGGATATGCAACAACGTTTTCGAGATTTTTACCTTGAGGACAAGGTGAATTTGGAGGAGTGTAATGATAGACCTCCTATCTTACACCAATATAGTAGGTGAGGGAATAAGAAGTAACACGTGTATAAGTAACACATGAGCATAATGGGGGGTTAGAAGTTAGTATAAATAAAAGTCAGTGGGAGGGCGGGAAAGTCAGTTAGATTTGAGAAGTAAGAAGTCTTTTCTGTTAGGAAAGATAGTTTAGTAAGAAGTCTTTTATGTTCTTCCTTGAAAGATAGTTTAGCAAGAAGTCTTTTATGTTCTTCCTTGAAAGATAGTTTAGCAGTAGAAGTGAGTGTGTGAAGCATAGTTCTGTTGTTCAATCTTGAGATTAGAGATTGTAACGAGCAATCATTCCAATATTGCTATCAATAAAACTAGAATTTCACTATCACATCCGATTTCCATCAAAATGACCTCCCGTGCACCAAGACCAGTGCTTTGACGCAAAAAGGATAAGAGCTTGCTTTCTATAGATTTTAGGTGTTCACGATCAGTTCCTTGCATGTTTATTCATGAAACTGTCTTGTAGGCTTCTCGTAGTAATTCAGCGTAGCTTCCTAAACATACTTATATGTTCATTTTCAGATCCGTAGGTTTGCCCCTGATTTAGCCAAAGCGATGGCTGGCCTAGTTTTATACTCCAACGACATGGATTTCAAAAAAGAATGCCTTGCAATTCTTGGATTGCAACCTCACCAATCAGAGGGGGAAGTTGTTGAAGAAACTATAAAGAAAAAAATAATTTCAGTGATAGAGAAGAATGATCAGAGGCCACAAGGAATTAAAGAAGTTGCCCATCTTTTGTTTAAAGATGGTCGCCAAAAATTACAGGTTGTGGACAATGAATATAGCATGGATGGTTTTGATCCAATGAATTTGTAAGTATAAACTTTGTGTTGAATAAAAATGAAACTCATACTTTAGGTGAAAAGAGAACTTCAAGTTGTGGCCACTTTAAGTCAAGATGAGGTAGATATTTTTCAAAAGAATGCAAAGATAAAATGAATTTCAGATGAAGAAGTGAGGGGGTTAAATTTTGAATTACATCAGCTAATTGAACACACACAAGCCCAGATGAGTACACGAACAACCATTACAATTATGACCGTAGATCGACACTACGAAAGATCAATCCCTAAAGTAAATGCAAGAAGTACTAATCCCCAAAAGAACAAGAAAAAGTAGATAACGTTCACCCCTGCATCCAGGATTGCCAGTCGACAAGACAACTCTTTTAACAGCTTTTATGCCTGCATTGCACACACACCATTCAACACATATGTCAGTGTTCATCAACTACCACACACAAATTCAAATTAATCGCAACTCATTACCTTTTTGGTGTTCTTTAGATGCATTGGGTATTATTTACTATTTAGACCACTCAGTGTATATTTATAGATATAACTTTTTTTAAGATATAAAACAATAGTAAGATAAGAAAAGTTACAATAGTGTTCAACTTTTATAACCAATGTTTGTCCATGTTTCTTCTTCAATTACAATATAAATTCGTTTAAAGTTTCTCTGATTTAAATTTAGGAGAATACAGAATCATAGTAACTAAATTTTCAAAAGGCTAAATACTTGAAACCATATTGTTCTTTACTCTTAGGTTTAAGTTATGAAGTTCAATCCATAAACTTCTCTATACTCTTAAATCTATTTAATTGATCTAATGAAATATTTGATAAATGTTTACACTTTTGATTACATGTTTAATAAAACTTTTCTAGCTTTCAATTTTGTGTCAAATAGTTATTTGATTTATTTATCATTTATTTAAAATTTATAAATCTACATGATAAGAACTTGCATTTGTTCAATTTTGTCTAATACTTTCTAACCTTAAAAAGTTAATCATTCCACAAAATTTAACCTTAAAATGTTAATAGTTACAAAATCAAGTATCAATAGATAATCTTAAAGGTCTACAAACTTACTATTACTATATACTCTTTTAAGGTTTAATCGATTCAACACAAATATAAAAATTTGAAAACTATTATCCTTTTTATTTAGGAGCTTTTTCAAATATATCATAATGAATTAAAATATTTACAAAATATAAAAAAATTCAAATTCTACCAAGATGGACAATAATAGACACCGATAGACATGTCTATAGATGTTACTATTAATAAAATTTGAAATTTGACTATATTCGGTAAATATTTTCAGCAATTTTATCCCTCACAATAAATTTTCTTTTATTTACTATTAATTTTGTAATTTAACTTTAATTATAGAAAGCTTTCGACATTTTCTTAAAAATGTTATCCAGTCCTTGAAAACTCAATCTCCCTTCCAATACCAGTATGATTTTCTTAATCTCAGTTAAATATTAGGGGGGGGGGGGGGGGCATGTACCTTGTTAGCAATGTTGTTTGAAAGCCAATCTAATCCCTCATAAAGCCCTTCCCCGGAGGTCGCACAAGTGCTCTGGATATACCTATAAACATCACAGACGTTCATCCGACTTTAGAACAGTATTGCATGAAGCAAAAGTGGTAATGTATGGAAGAACATAAAGATTACCAGTGGCGCTGCCGAAGAGAGTGAAGACCAAACTTGTCTGTAATCTCAGCGGCATTCATTGCATTGGGAAGATCTTGTTTATTAGCAAACACCAGTAGTACTGCATCTCGAAGCTCATCCTGAAGTCGGTGGAAAAAAGTAAAAAAGCTTCAGTCGCAATTCAATCTTAACATACATGTATTTAACCCAATAAAATAATTGACCAATTCAATTCAAGGAGCAAACGGGTAAAATAAATTATCGGGAGAAATATAAAGGAATGATTTGTCTGGCTGGAAATGGGGTGGCAGTCCAAGCTGCATGAAATGTTAGTATCTTTAATCAAATGCCAACAAATTTCAGGTGCTATTAGCCTTGCTCAATCCTTGTTTAAGTATTATTAAGTACTAAGCGCATTTCTAACTTCTAAACCAATGTCGTCTAAGAGGCATTAGAGAATTGTGACATCCTCACAGTCATCTTGAATTATAAATTATTTATCCCATAGATTACTAGAAGAAAAAACCTAAAAAGCACAAAGAAGCACAATTAATCGCCTATAATTATGTACAAACCATTATTGTCTGGTTTTCAAAAAAGAATTTCATACGTGTGGCATTGCAATAAATATAATCACATCTAGCCACTAAAGTTTAAATTGTCGTATTTAACACTAAACATGATAACTCTATTGACAAAGTGGATAGCATGAAATCTACAATTCCAACAATTAAAGTTAATGAATGATGCAGACATTCAGCACACCTCATTCAACATTCTATGCAACTCATCTCTTGCCTCAACAACACGGTCTCTATCGTTACTGTCCACCACAAATATAAGACCTTGAGTGTTCTGGAAATAGTGCCTCCACAATGGACGAATCTGTGAAAAGACAAATTTCATTTTTTGGTTGTGCAAAAACAACAGTTGTTCATGAATGGATTATACTAGAGATAGAAAAATGCACCGAAAAGCTTGTACACAGCTAACAAAAGATAAAAAAAAAGACTTGTAATTTCATACTTTGTCCTGACCACCGACATCCCAGACAGTGAAGCTGATGTTCTTATATTCCACAGTCTCCACGTTAAACCCTGCAAATAAAGATAAAAACCAATTATAATTTCAAATGACGTGTCATGGAATCCAACCACATCAATGAAAACATACTGAGCCTAGTAGCTCCTCTGGAATGATTACACAACCTAATAAGTTGCGTAAAAACAGGATTACACACAAAGAATGAAAGGAAGGGAGGGATAATACCGATGGTAGGAATAGTTGTAACGATCTCTCCAAGCTTGAGTTTATAGAGAATGGTCGTCTTACCAGCGGCATCAAGACCAACCATCAGAATTCTCATCTCTTTTTTAGCAAACAGCCGACTGAAGAGCTTTCCGAAGGTGAGCCCCATCTCTGTTCGTAACTCGGAAGTTCCTGCTAAAGCAAAAGTATTATACTCAAAGAGAAATGTCAATGATTACGAAACCGCACGATCGGTGAAATTATTTAGAGCACTGATAATTCGAAAAAGTAAGTTTAAATCTACAGTAAAAAAGAGGCAGCATAAGAAATCCAGAGAAGTTATACCATGCACTTAATTGCACGGAGAAGAAAGCGAGTAAATGAACGATATAATGCATGTGACAAAGTGAGATCGCTATTGTGATCATCCGAAGCACCGGTTGACTCATACAGTACCTTTAAGTAACTAACATTCTATTACCAGGATCTATGAGAAGCTAACAATCAAGGCCCAAACAAAACAGATCGGAACCATAGATCCGCCAAACACGTCAAGAAGTTCGAAATCGAAAAGAAATCCTTCAACAGAAGTAAAAGTGGTCGAAATTCTTATAAAAAAAATGATTTAAACATCATAAGAACCGATGGAAACATGTCAGAAGTATCTTACTCCGACATAAGATCAACAGTAGAGAGAGGGAGAAACAAAAGAACGGAATGGAACGAGTCTATCGCAATTATCTGAAGAAGTGTAACTCAGAAACAAGCAGATCGAGATTCGGAAGATTGGGATTACCTCTGAGAGCTGCACAGAGGTGTATTGAAGGGGATGGAGAGAGCAAGACAAATGGACCTTCAGAGCGAAGCGTAATATGGCGCTAGAGGTAGAATGTTTGCTAAGAATGGCCTAATAAAGGAGCGATCAAGTTAGTGCGGAAATACGATTCTACCCCTGAAATCTTTCCAGTGTCCGTAATTCTACCAATCAAAACTGCCCACGTCATTAAACCAGGTTACGCTAACTGTCCAACTAATTGGCGCCAAGTGTCCAGTAGTACTCATTTATTTTGATTTTTAGTTTTTGTCGACTCGGGCAAAGCTTTCCCACTCGCATGTGTTTGAACTTAAAAATACCATTTCCCCAAATGCAAAAGGGGAGAAGAATGAGATGGAAACCTTAAATCAACCACAATACAATCTGTATTTATCTCCGTAAGTTTCTTCTCATCCCTCTGTATAAAATAATAATTGAAAGAGATAAAAAAGAATTTTTCACATATAAATTTTGATTAGAAAATTTGGTAGGATCCACACGAAGATAGATGTTGTCAAGATTCATCTAAGCATTTTTTTCTTTTAAAATCAACTGGTTAACCTATTGTTTTTAAAGTCAATTGACATGTCTACTATTTCTTTCAAGGTTTGAAAATTCAAATTCTCACACTTAACTTACAATTGTCTTCACCCATTTCATTTTACCCATACAAAAATTTGTTTAACGTCATCTTATTTATAAAAGCCACTCAAACAACACATCTAAAAACTGAAAAAACTGAAATATAATCTTAATTATTAAGAATTTGAAGGTGTTGAGATGTGTGGAGAAGAAAAAACCAATTAGATTAACAGTTCAAGGATTAAACTCTCAAGCTTGAAATCTTTACAATTTAAACATGTTATAACTCGTTATTGACCAACAAAACTCAAATCACATAAAGACACTAAATCATTATAGTTAAACCTTTGATTAGTTTCAACTAAATTCAAGGTTTACATTCTATTACCTATGCAAAAGTTGTCTTTTTCTTTAACCGAAAAGTTGTCTTATTTAGTAACAAAATTACGTGAAATCTAAATTTTGTTGATTGAATAATATAGATTTGTCCTTTTTATGTGTGTTGCGTCCTTGAAATTAATATTGCTATTTCATACCAAGAAAAAAAAATGCCAAACAATTTATTTGATCGCATCTGTTCTAAATCTTACCAATACCAACTAGAGATAAAGAGAATGAGTCTTGCTTTATAAATTTGTTTTAATACTAACTACAACGAGGCCAAACCTAAAAACAGAGGGGATCTAAAAATTTTATTCATTGAGCTTTATAGATTAGTCAAAATAAAAGAGATGGAAGACAATTTTATCATCAAACTAACTTCTGTAATCGATGTTATTTTAGTTTTTTATAATATAAAGAGCATAAAATTAAGGGAGAACTTGAACCCTTAACTTATGCTAAATTCGTTGGTGTGTCCACCATAATTGTAACATTTTAGTGTTGTGATCATTCTTATAAGCAAGAAGTTGAGAGATGATTTGAGATTAACAATTAACCCTCTTGTATATTTACAGATGAAATAATCTGAAAAAGGTTTACTAGTCTCAATTATAATATTAATAAATAATATATTTTTTAAAAGTAACAATTTTTATTAAAATAATTACAAATATAGAAAAATATCGTAATCTATTTATTTATAATAAACGGTGATGTTTTTAAATATTTTAATTTATTTTTCTATATTTTGAAACATTTTAAAAAAATTTATACTTGATTAGAAATAAAAAATAATTCATATAAAGTTTATAAATGTTTTATTCACAAAAATATCTGTTAATATCACTACGTTTCAATACATTACTTGATATTGATATCAGCACTAAAACGTGCGGTACGGTTTGATTTTTCTCATTCTTATATAGTCTCTTTAAAATTTTATATTGTTGGGATTTTTCTCTTTATTAAGACATTTTTGGAAATTTTAGTTATATGTGAATAATTCCTCTTTTCAAACGAAGGTGGGTAAAAGTTAAGGTTCCATACACTACACATTTACGTTTCTATTTTTAATCTTTGAAGACTTCATTTCTTCTTAACATCTTATTTAGATACAATTAGTTGTATATTTAGTCAAATTTCAAAAATAAAAATGAAATTTTTAGAAATTACAAACCCGTTTAGTTTTAAAAACTTGCGATAATGGTCCTATTGTTTTTTGTTTCTAAAAATGAAGTTTTATATATATGGTTCAATCACAACTAGACATATATCACTTACACTTGACAATAAAAGATGTTCCCTGGTAAATTACATGAAAGAATATACCAATTCTCTGGCACCTCAAGTTAAATTACTACCGTTAGATCTTGACCTATTTTATATGTAGTATAATACTCGTTTATTAAATTCGTTTCTCCTTAGTCCCTCTCCACTTCATAAATTATTAGAAAAAGCTAAAAGAATATATACCTAACAATTTTATATTTTTAGATGCAATGCAATTGAGAAAAACTAATACACAATGTGTGGTTGCATCGAATAATTCTCCTATGGTCTCACTAATTACCCATCTCTTTCTACCTGCCTACTTCCAGATTTTCTTTCCTCTTTAATTTCCATTCTTATTCTTTTAAGAGAAAATATATTTATTTATTTAGATAAAAGTAATATACATACATATATGTGTTATATTTGTAAACATAAATACTTCCTTACCATACTCTCAAAATCAAAATGAAATACAATCTATTCATATTTCACTTTAATTTCTCTCTTTTGCTCTTTCAAGAATTAGAAGTTACGAAAATACATCTACTAAATAATAAATGCGAAGTCCGACGGACTAGTTAAACAGAAAAAGAAGTTATGCGGCTACCAATAATGGTCCTTGTTCTTTAAATTTGAATATTTACAGTGTCATAATATAGAACCTCAGCCACTTTTCTGATGGAGAAGTTTTATTTTTCTATTGAGTAGGATGGGGATGGGGAAGAAGAGGCTGAACATTGCTGGCAGAGAACTTTGAACAACTAAAAATAATTTTCAGAAAAAAAAAAAAAGAAAAACGACTGTAAATAACTACCAAACTACTCTACTCTGACCTTGAAGTCCAAAAGTTCGCTCACCGCCAGTATTGCGCCCAGCGATGAATTGTTTCAACCATTTGAGGAAATAGCGCACTCACGCTCTCATTAATAAGACCTTGGAAGAAATGTACACATGCTTCATCATCTAAATCTAGGCGAAATTTCTCCTGAAGCTGTGCCACCACCATCTTTAAGATCAGATCAACAATAGAAATACTTTAGTTTAGGAGTCAGAACAAAATGGAGCAAGAAACTCACCTTAAGAATGCCCTTTTCAGGATCAGAAGCAATGTCAGGAATATTGGAACCCGCCATTAGGTGAAATAAATTTAAGATAAGATTACTCGACTTTCGAAGAATATTGTATGCTTCGCAACAATACGATTTGAACCTTGTGTAGTATTGGCTGAAGGAAGAAATGGTTAGCAATTAGTTTCTCGTGCATGGACCAAGGACTTCAGGGAAAAAGAAAATCTACATATTTTTGCTAACTACTAAACACCTGTATACCTTTCAGCCCCACCCATGGCCTCGACCATCTCCTTGCACAGCTTCATGGGAGGTGGAAATGGCTTGGGATCTTTGCCGAGGATAAAGCCAAAATCAACATGAAAAAGACGCCCATCATCCCTTAAGAGAAGATTGTCCAGATGCCTGTATAAAACCAAGATCAGTGCCCGAGTACAACCCTGGTGATAGGGGTCCGGATAATTTGAGCTTCAATCCAATTAATGGCAAAGTTCATGATACACTGCTTTCAAATAAGAAATGTTATACGTTCATGAAAGAAGCGGAAAGTTGGCAACAATATCATGATATGAATCAAATTACCAACACCAAAACAGATAAAAATCCTTAAAAAAGCTAGATGAGAGAATTTCTACTTAAGCTCATTCCGGAGGTGACCTCCTTGTTGCTGCCACCCTCTTTAGTTCAAAGATACACACACATCTACATGCTCAGCAATTCAAAATTTTATCAAGAAAATAATGAATTCTCAGCTATCTTCCTTGACGGAAACAGTCGATGAAATGGGGATTTTAAGCTCTTCGATGTTGGGTATTAAGTTACAAAGCTCAAGAATAACCACCTATCTCCAATGCCCAATATGTACGTAATGACAGAATATCCAGCACAGCTTTTAATAAATGTTTCAAGACAGGTAGCTGTGATTCCAAAGGGCCCGTGCTCATCAGGATGAAACTTCTGCAGATAGCTTATAATGCTCCGATGTTCTGAAAGTATCTAGAAACAAGAACAATACATCTTAATTGACCTATCAAAAAATCATGCAAAGGGCAAGCAAGCTAAATATTGTTATAAGCCAAGTAAATAATATTAACCTAAAGAATTGGCAGGGAAAGTGTTTAAAATCAAAGATAGTATACATGTTTTAGTTTTTTTTTTTTCTTTTTTAGTTCTTTTTAGGTACTACTAAAAGAATCCTGATTCCTCGAGGTTGTGTACGGCAAACCTTGCCCAGTATTGAGAACTAAGAAAGTTCTCAGAATAAGGTTGAAACAGTTTTCTAATTTCTTGCTGAGGATTTTTTAAAAGAGTAAATATCTGCAAAGAAAAAATGAATTGTTTTGGAGGTGCTTGGTACCTGTGCCAAAGATCGAGATGGGATGAATTCCAACATGCCTTCATCTTGTCCAGTTGCCAAAACTTTGTAAGGAGTCAAGTAAAGATCAAGATTTTCCAATTTAAGCAAGCGATCCATGAGCCAAACCATTTGCACGACCTATAGATACCAAAAATTCATGATGACAAATAGGTTTGCAAGAGCCAGGAGAGTGAGGGAGGAGATCATTTAACTTTACCAATTGATCTTGCCTAATATCATCTCCTTTCTTGAATATGATTTTGCAGCTTTCGCCATTTTCTGTTCGGAAAGTAAGACGCAAAGGATGCAGTGCACTTTTAAATATTGATGACTCTGATGGCACAATCCCAACAATGAGCACACCTGGAGCCAATGGCGATCGTATGGGCTAGGAATGAGGAAAGCCCAAAGTTAGTAATATAAACAACCAGAAACATCATGCAACTAAGAATGAACTTTGTTGAATCAAAATGTACACACAAGGCCCTGCAGGTGGCCCTGCAGGTTGCTCATAATTCTAAGATCCACAATAGGCACCATCCATTCTATAAATGTACCTCATCAAAGTATGTAAGTTCGCTCAAAAGACCAGAAAGCAGCTGTCGAAGCTTCTCTGTCTTCTTTTGAGTATTGCCACGTACATTTCTTACATCCTTCATTATCGAACACAATTGAGCTGTCAGTTCAGTTTGTCGCACCAAACCATGCCATAGCTTAAAACCATCTTCATCCCCATTGACACCAGCAGTCAACTGCAATGAACATTTCTAATTATTTTTAATTGTGCATAATTAATCCACTCCCATGGAACCATGTCACTGTCATCTGTATGCTCCAAAGAAAGGATAAGTTGCTTGGGAGATACAGATCCAAGCACAAATTTATCAAACTCCTACCATTATAACGCAATTAATAATTCTTCAATTTGCATCTTTGCATATTACATTTATATAACTGTACTTCATGAGACTACTATAATGCACCTTCATCATATTCTCTTCCAGGATCTCATAGGTACAGTAGAAACGTTTTGCATATGCCGGATCATGAAGCTCAACGGCAACATACCAGCGGAGAAAGCTAGCCAACTCAATATTGCGAAGTGCTGCTAAGTTCAAAGGAATCTTGGGTAAAATATGGTAAAAGATAAAATTGGCTCTGAAATACATAGACATAATTAACTAGAATGTAAACAAGCATTCACATACCACGCTGCACAAGAAAATGTGAAAGTCGAGATTTATCAGATCGCTCAAATCTAAGAGCCTGAACCAGTTGAAGCAAGTAACACTGGAGCTCCTCATCATCTGCTCTTTCAAGAACACTGACAGCATATGCACGAACCTGTTAAGGCGGCAATTATATATTTATCCAATTCATTTTGATTACTATACTACGATGCTCAGTGCAAATACAAGACACTTTCCAGATTTTCAATTTCTTTCATAAAACTTGCAAGTAAAATGTCAGATAGAAGAATTCCTAACCGGAGTGAGATGATACTCACCACCTTACCCAGAATTTGATTAGAAAAATTCCTAATACCTCTTTAATTATGTATCACAATGATCCTCCCTCAAAATGTGCAGGTGTGCTCATATCTATTCGCACAGCCCTTAGGAGCAAAGAGTGGGCAAGAGGCAAGGAGCTTTCATTGACATTAAGGCACATGCCTCAGCCTTTCCTTAAGCTTTTTTTTCCCTTCCTTTTTGAAATAAATAAGAAAGACACTACATTTAAGTCTATATCTTTGAATAATATCTTCTTTTAGATAAAAAATGATCATTATCTTATTATTCACAGTATCATATATTTATCTATAAATTTCCTTTTTATTATTCAATTGTAAAACTTAAAAAAAAAACATACTTTGGTTTCTTTAGATATTGGGTGTTAATTAAAAATAGAGAATTTGACATATTTTTGGAAATTGTGCAACACGCTGCCTTCTCAAGCGAAATTACACATCTTCTTTTGATGCACCACTCAGTATCCATACATTCTTGGGAGGAGATGCCTCGTCTCCCTGCCTTGTCTGTGTAGTCTTTTGACATGGTACTAATAGAGGATGTATTGGAAACATTCGTAGGAGGAATTGGTTGTTACTAGGAGTTAGGGATCTTAGAAGAGATGATTATTCTACCTCAAAAGGTTATTGATGTAGTAATTTTCTCTTTGATATTGCTATTAATTATTAGCTGTTTTTCTCGTAACAGAGAGATCCTAACATTTATCCTTTTTTATAATTTATAATGAAATTTTTGCCTCTTATACAATTTTTAAAAAACTAAAAATTAAAACAAAAAACAGAATTTTCCCTTGACATTTAAGCCCCCGATTGCTTGCACTACGTGTCTTAAAAACTCTATTCACATACATGTGAAAGAACAAGTAACAATGATTACAAGGTTAAAGAATGAAAATATTAACTTTTATTTTAATAAGTGAGAGTACCTCTTCACTTTCAAAAACAGGAGAGAGAAGCTCTAATGCATCACAGACATCAATTGTTTCCCATTTATGCATCAATTCTAATGCTTGTTTTGCCTCCTGCACTTGCAAATTCACAGAAACAATAATTTTATTTTGTCGTTTTTTTCTTAGAAAAAGATGAATCAGGTTTTCTACTAACAAATTAGTGTATATTCAGGAAAGGAAGCCAAAATTTCTTTACATTCAAATAAGTAAGTAGATCAAGAATCCATGATGATGCGTTCAATCATCCAGGATATCAACAGAGATGATGGGAGTAGGGTTGAAAAATAGCTAACCTGAATATCACTCCACTCAACACATCGAAGAAACTTTGTGAGAGCTCTCTTCTCTGACATCAATGAAAAACGAAATTTCCAGAGGAGCTGTCTTTCATCTCCACTCAAACTTCTTGTAGGTGGGTACTTTAGTATCATTTGTATCGATCTACCAAAAATAAGAGAGCATATTCAACATAGTTCGATGATAAAAATTGCAGTGACATAGTAACCAAAAAAGATAATAAATATGCAATTGATCCACATAATTTATAGCACACCCAGGGGTAAGAGGGGCGAACAGAACAGCTTACCTTCAACTTAAAAAGTTGCAGTAACATGACAATGCAATGTAACTAAAAAAAGGCATCCATTGAAAATAATTTGTAAATTATAGAAATAAATATGTACAAAGCCTAAAACTCCAAACATCGTTGAAAGATAAGTGTGGTGTTAATTCCAAGGGATACAAATCTTCGACTCCAGTGAATCACAATCTAGTAGAAAAAGAACTACAACTCATAAAAACTCAGCATATAAAAAAACTAAACATAAACTTATTTTTGCTTGAGAACAGAAAAAAATTATGCCATTATTCAATTAGGAAAATATAGAATACAATAATTCTATACCATGTGCAAATCATTAATTTGTACTTCTCAATGGTTTTCAATTTTCATTTTGTGGCTTATTTGGTCACATTATTCTTCAAGTTTTATTTTCATAAATTGGGATGTTTTTATTCATTCTTCCTAATTGTTCTTTTTTAGTTCAGCATGTTTTGTTCTGTTTTTCTCTTTTCCTTTACACTCTTTCAAGGGTTCACGTCCTTGAGCGTTTAAGTTTCTTCTAATTAATTAATGAAAACTTTGTATCTTGCTTAAAAAAAGACTATACATTCATGGTTCAACCACAGCATTTGGGAGAATTCATCTCCCTACAAGATAAAACAGAACAGAAGTGCATGAAGCAGGTCCGGGTCATATTTATATAAAGGTTCAATTAATGCTAATATCTAGGAGACCTGCAAAACTGGTTCAGTTAAATAAAGATAGCAAGACAATTTACAATTTACTGTTTGTTCACTGCGTTAGCCAATGAGGATCAAAATCATTGGTCGTTCACTTTTTCCATTGTCTATACTCAATGATTTTTGGCAATATACGTTCAAAGAACTGTGATTCTAAACACAACATAACCTAGTTGCTTTATGAACCTTTTTCCCTTTGGATATTGGTGAGAATTCAAGCTAGTTTTCCCGCACCTCAACTATTCTCACAAGACAACTTGCTGACCCTACAACTTGTAGAATACTAAACCCTCAGTAAGTGGCCACCATGGCTCTAACCAGTACTATCTAACCCCTTTAATACTTATAGTGGCCCTTACTGACCCTGGGACAACTCATGGTGGTTCTTTATTAACCTTATTTTGGAACCTTAGGCTCAATTGGTTTGGATTTATGTTGTCAAAGTAACCAATTTTAGACTTGGTATGAATGGAATCAAAAAACCTTTTTAAGACAAGCAGTTAGTTTCAGGAAAGTGGTAACTAGGGGCTTTTAATTCTCCTCTTCTGGCTATTTTGTTTTATTGTTTCTTTCATCACTTCCAAAAAGAGTTGGTATCCTTGAAATACTACTGCTCACAGCAGTGAACCACACAAAATGTAATAGCCAATTCACTGGTATAGGATCCTTCTTCAGAAACAATTTCATAAAGAGAAGAAAGTACGCAGAATTTTATCTGAAGACTTCTAAAAGGAACCTTCTAAAAATGTATCTACAACATCAATTCCATCATCAAGAAAGGTCATCTTCTAACTTTTTATTTCAAGAGAGCTTCATTTGACAAGAAAATTGTTAATTTGTCCTCTTGCTTAGACCAGTATTCAGAAGTCACTCTTCTTTCCAGTTAATCAAAGCCTTATTGTAAAAAAAAAAATTTTGTTTTAAAAAATGATGATATGTCTTCTTCTACGTCCTTAATAGAGGATTTCTGGTTCTTCATGTTCCAGGATGCAGGGATCATGTCTGAAATCTTATCATATAGCTCCTTCTGCAGAAGATGGTTAAGGTCTTCTTCCATCTTCCGAGAAAGGATACAACAAAAAGTTCCGAGGTTCTCCTCCTAAAAAGCCTATCCACAATGTTCACACGATCAAGCAAAACTTGCCAAATAAAGAACCTAACTTTCTTAGGAATCTTAATCCTCCAAAACACATAAAAAATAGACTCTCTAGTGGGAGAGGAATCCAAAAACAAGGAGAACAAGGACTTGCATGAAAAACCCTGACTAGGGTTGGGACTCCAAATACAGACATCCTTTCCCCCTTCCCTAAAAGAACAGCCCACGAGCAGAGAAAGAAGAGATGCCACCTCCATTGTTTCCCTATTGTTTGGCTTCTCTGTTGCTTGTTTGAGGATTAAAATCTGTTAGACCACAATTCATACACACCTATGCAAGGAAGGGTAGAAATAAGACTTCAGCATATCCTGCAACAAACTAATGGGTGATTTCCGTTGTTTAATATTTTGCGGTAAATGTGCATTATCTACTGCATCAAGCTAATGGCTTTTTTGAGTTGTTTAATATTTTGTGATAAACGAGCATTATCTACTGCACCAAGCTAATGGGTGTTTTGAGTTGTTTTATTGTTTTGTGTTAGGAGTGCAGCATCCCATCTCTTGTAAGGCAGTATATGGCATTATTTAATAAGTTAGGATGTTGTTTGTTAGGTGGGCTGAAGTTATCCTAGGTTAAGTATTTTGGAGAGACCACCCTCTTGAAAGGTAAAAGTGTAATAGTTTCTACTAATCAATCTATCTATTTTCTTAGTGTTTTGGAGAGAGTATCGTACAAAATCATGGATATCACCTAGAGGAGTTCCTTTTTGGCTTTTGCCTTCATCAGTATGGCATATGTAGAAATGGCTTGAAGGATCAGAATCATGGCCTTTGACTTTGTCCATTTTCGGTGAAGATTTGGTCCAGGCTTTCCTAATGATATGAGTTTCTGTTTTTTTTTTTCTTTTGTATGTGTGGCCTACATTTTCTCTTGATTTCCTTTCTTCTTAGTCAAAGATAATTACCAGTAGAACACACGAATTATTTTGAAAAGGGAAAACAAGAACAGCAAGGACAGTCCCCTAAGAAAAGACTTGCTCAAAAGTCTGTATAAGAGAACCCAAACTTCAGTTGGGCCTGCTATGTTAGCTATCAAGAATAGTGGAATCTTTAAAATATAAATAGCTAAAGGCACAGCATGATTAAGTGATCCAGACTCCTTTTATCTTATTCATACCCTAAACAATTCAAGTAAAAACTCTCCATCTGGAATACAAGGTAACAGATGAAAACATGATCTAAAGGCTAAAGAGATTAGCTTCGTGCTTTTATTTTCTACAGTTACTCTTAAGAAGAGTTTTTGATGTACTATTGTTAGTAATTAGTTTGTTACTGTTGATAGTTAGTTACTGTTGTTTACTGTTTGCTTTACTCTTATTTTTGTGGACCATTGGGTTTAATATAAAAACCCCAGTTTGTTAGATTTTAAAAGAAGAAGAAGAATTTCCAGAAAAAGACTTCAGTCTTCTTGAGTTTCTCAGTCCAAGAATCTGGGCTTACACCAGTTTTTTTAGTGATATGTAAGGATTAAAGTTGCTGAGAACTTGAAATTGTGATTCCCAGATCTGTAATTTTGGAAGGAAAACAACTTCCATTGTTTTGAAAGATAAGTTATCTGTTATCAGTGAGAAAAACTAAAATAATATTTTACTGGTTACTTTCTCTCGTTGGAGCTCAGTTTTAGATATAAGACATTTAGCAAACCTCAAATTCAAAAGGCAGTTAAACCACAACAATATTGAGTGGTTAACTGGTATCTTAATTTACTGCTTACTTTCTCTCGTTGGAGCTTGGTTTTAGATCCTTATCAATGATACCGCGAGTTAAGCTCCTAGCCAGCTTCAGCTGCTTGTGCTCGGAGGGATTGAACTTCCCTACTTCAGGGTCCCACACATTTACGATTTCATTTGTTGAAGCTATTGGAGAGGGTAACAGGAAATTTGCTCCAGATTCCTTCATATCATAAAGCCTAGGATCAGCATAATGTATTCACAAATTAAATCACACTACACTGACATTCAAGACCTTTGAAACCACACAAAAATACCACAAGCAGTAAAGAAATCATCAGTACTATCAGATAAGAATATGTGACCAACTATTATTTGTCCCTTTTTTTTTAATGTTTGTGTGGGTGTGGGTGGAGGTGGGGGGAGGGGCACGGGGAGGCATGCATCATGGTTGTTCAAGATGTTAAATGGAAACACACAACCTAAAATAAAGCCACTGACAATAACTTGAGATCGCCGGTCTTCTACAATCATTCAATATCAAATACAATACTTAAGCACTCAGATGGAGCACAAAGATTTGATAAAACTATATAATATAACAAATACAAATTTAGATATACATTACCTGAAAAACTACTCGATGTTCAAACCCAGAGAAATCAACAATCAGATACAATTTAGAATTCCCATTTTTAGAGCTTTCTTGCTCCCTAATTTCCTCCAGGGCTTTAAATGTAATGCGGTCTAGCCAATCAACATGTAGAACCTGTCCCCTCTCGTACTTATTCACTACCTTTTCTAGACGTTCCAACTCACCCCGCTCAAGTCTAGGGACCTGTACACACACAACTTTGGTTGAATAAAATGATCAATTCAAGAGCCACTTGAACATTTGAAAGTTTTCTTTTCACGATATGTAACAGTCTCAAACCTTTCCAGGAGTTGTTGTTGGGAATGATCCATCTGCTTCTCTTCCCAACCAAAGTCGAAGCTTCTGCTTTCCTGTTTTCAGTTGTTTCTTCCTATTAAACAGAAGGATTGTGGCTCCCCCAATCAGTTCCTCTTCTTTCCCACGTGACACATCCCAGACCTAAAAATGTATGAGAAACTGAGAAAACTTGAACCAAAAGTAGAATATTCACAATGTTCGTTGGTGATGACAATGAATATAGGAGTTCAATAGTCTAAATAGAGGGGAAATGCAACAAAAACAAAGATATCATAAAAAATTTGGCAAACCGTCAAGGCTAGTTGCGAGTGAGCAGTTAAGTCTCGATATTTGGTACTCAATGTGATGAGTTCACTCCAGATATATGAAGGTCCTGATGACTCCAATCTAACACAATGCAATAAAAGCCAGGTAAATATCTATAATCATTTTTAATCAGAAACAAAATGTAAAATAATGGTAGTAAATAAATAAATAAGTCAAAAGGTGCTAAAACATAAAATGTACCATATGAAGTTAAGAAGGTATTCCATCCTACAAAATCCTTTTAAAGATTATATTCTTAATTTGAAATGAACACTTGATTGACATTCTAGTGTTTTTAAATGTGAAAATAATTACATTGGAAAATCCTAGGGACCTTGAAATTTCGAAAAACAAACTTGCAAAAGTCATCTTTAAAAGAACGGAGAGGAAATATGAATACAAGGCGTGTCCATACAAGGAATCGTGAAATCAATAATAGTTATGGAGAAACCTTGTTCTGGTTGGGAGGCCAAACGGGGCACCGTCAATGTACAGAGCACACTCAACAAATAGCTCAGCTCTTCTCTCGTCGGATGCAGAATCAATATCTGAAGAAGTAAATGGAATATATCACGAGATAAGAAAAATTAGTAACTACAGTACAGCGTACACAAAATAATTCATGCTGCAATCCAGCACCCAATAAATCAATCGGCAGTCAAGTAGTCTTACGAGTTACCGAATAGGTGTCCGAGGAGTCAAATTTGAAATATGGTGGCGGGTTATTTAGAGCGATAACTTGGAAAATAAAAAATATGGACGATCAAAAAATAAATTGAAAGAATTAAAAGGGCACCTGAATTAGAAGACTTAGCGGGAGGCAAATTACCCTCCAATCTTTCAACCCGAAAGGTGACGGGGAGATTGATGTCGCAGGACAAGAAGAATCGGAACTCGTTTCCACTCATCTCCGCTAAACGGCTTGGAAAATAAAGCTTCTCATAGTCAATTTCGTCTGGTGGATGAATGGAGTTCTACGGATTAAGAGCTTAGCGAAAAACACAGCTAGGCTGGCTGAGAATTTTGCGCAAGGAAACATATGTATCGGATGATTTTTTGGATTCTCTACAAACAAAGCATACCTCTTTTTTTCTAAGAACTAATTCAACTAATCAACATTTTAAATCATAATAAAACGATATTTTAAAATAAAATAAAAACTGACGCATTTGCAAAATTGATAAAAATAGGTTTATTTTTTAAAAAATGTTAAAATATTGAGACTATTTCTAAAATATAGAAAGATGATTTTTTGTAAATAGTTTTTTTTTTTTTTTTTTTTTTGCTATTTACAACCATTCTTCATGAAAATAAAATCTTAAGAAAGCGAATGGACTATTTTATATGATAATTTTAATCTCTTTAGCTCCCGATTTCTCTCTTTATTTTCCAGATTTTCTATCAATCTTTATTCGTAATCTTATTTATCTCTCTTTCGTATTTCTATTTTCCAATGTTATCAATCATCAATGAAGCGGTTCTACGACGATGGCTTTACCAAACATTTTCCTTTTATCAGTTATCAACGAAAATTGCCCTTTGATGGTTTTGTCAATTATCAATCAAGCGGTTCCTTGATTTAGAAATCTCACCTTCTTTGCTGATTGTGAAGTAACTTCTCATGACGATGGTTGTAACAAATAAGAGAAGAAATTGATAGAGGGGCAAAGGGGGGAGACAAAAGGAATTCTAGTTTAACAAAAGAAAAATTAATTATCTGTCAAATCACCACAGCTACATAGTTGACTAACGGTCAACCGTTAAAAATAACTATTTTGCAAATTTGGAAGACTAAAAATTGTATTGCATTTTACCTACTAGTCATTTATCTCATAAGAGGTATGAGTCCTTGTTTTTTCAACTCTCAACATCTCACCAACTTGACAGCCACTGTGGGCGATTGGAGTTCTAGCAACATCAAACTTATTTGGCTTCAGATTTTTATGGAATTGAGATCCTATTTCGCGAACAACAATTTATCTGATTTGGGTACTTTTTGACTAATACTTTTTATTCTAATGTGAACATGTATTATCTTCCTCTTAAGCTTTTAGTTTCTAGTTGACATGATGACGTTTGCGTTTCATGGCTAATGTTGTTTCATAGAGGCCCTACTTTCAATTTGCATGCTCTGCAATATCTCATCATAGTTTTATTCTAAAATTGGAGAGTAGCTACTCATCATTTTATCCATATTTTCGATAGTTCAATTATATAGTTTAGTTAGGCCATTGTTCATATTATATAGACCATAATTGGTAGTAACACAACCACCTTTTTAGCATCTCGCACAATGGAAATCTGCATCATCAAACATCTGCTTTTTAATTACTAACTATAAAGTTCGAGGTAAACATTGACTCCTATATACTATATTATTCAGATATATTTAACCCTATATGGAAAGATTCCTGTGAACTAGATCTTCCCAAAATATATGCTTTATCTAACCATCTAGAAGTATAGAAAGGGGTCACAAATGCCGACCACACACGTAAACACTACTAAAAATCTATTATTATACTCTAGGCTTAACAAGAATCGTTTTCTTCATATTGAACTCTGTTGCTAGATGGCTTGCCAATTTGTAAGCATCCAATTGGAGGTGAAGTAGGAGTTCTCAATTCTCCAAAAGTTTGCCAGCAGAAAGGATCATATAAGTGATAGCGCTCTTGTAGTGGTTTTAGCTCTATAGTAGACAGTGTTACATCTGTACATGGTAGGTTGTCGCTACAGGCAAAGTGTACAGGCTTGACTGTGTAAGTTCCTCTGATTCTTTCATAATTGATTCCTGATAGAGCCACGGCTGAAGTCTGGTTGCTGCATTTGGCTTTATCACAGTAAAATTGGTCAATCACAATTGGCAATTGAACTTCAGACATTTGAATATTTGAGAAGAGAACGTTCTGAACAGAACCGGATCCACCCTGTAAAGATATCATTTGACATTCTATCAATACTCAAGGATATTCAATTCTTAACATTATAGATGACATGTGGGGACTCCCAATTTTGAAAAAGTACGATCATCCATGGACGGTTGTTAATTAAGAATTTGTTAAGGTATTTGATTTTAGCATATGAGTATCAAGAGGACATCCAAATTGAAATTATAACAAATTGAAGGGTTGACAATATTGGCCTATACAGTTTTTCTTTTTTGTTATGATCTATTATTAGAGCTTGTTCATTTTTGAGCGACATGTTTTTCTTTAAATAGAAGTACCTGCCATGTTTTGATTCTAACGCCGTTCATCGTGTCATGCATTGTGACATCTCGAACTGTTATATTTGAAACACAAGCTTTAGTATGATCCTTTCCTAGACTTCCAATGCTGATTCCATGTCCTGGCCCACAGTTCACATTGTGTATGTATATGTTTGAGCATCCGGTTTGAATGGAAACACAATCATCTCCTGAAATGATCAGACTAAATATAATCAGTCACATGTTTAGTTCAACTTCCAACATTTATCTAAAGATTTTCTCATGCGATGCTCGTAATCCACACTACTGTTGTTATTTGTTTCTCCTATTAAATTTGAAACCAATATGCCGAATTTCTTTGTTGTATTGCACTCAGATTCCAGTATCTTTATTACCATGGGTCTCGCATTTATAACTTCTACGTACAAAATGGGGCTGAATAGTGTGGTTGGGGTCATACCATGGGAAGGGGAATTATTGAATCAAAGAGAAAAGGAGAGTCTGGATTAACTTTAGGATCTATCTGATGACATTATCAATATGAAGATCCCATGTCAGCACAACCAGACACAAGGAGGAAGGATAGAAACAAGTTACGTGCCCATAGAGACAATAAAAATTGGACGATGCAAACAAAATAAGCATTATGGACACGGAACATATGATTGTAGTTCAACTTTGAATGATTGCGAATTCCTGTAGTGAAAGACTCGAGTCTCTTGACAAGATAAGGTTGCATGTGTTCAGGACCCTCCACATTTAACGCAAATATTTATAATTTTATCCATCAAATTATCCTATTAAGTGGCCATGGTGATTGAATGTTGACTATTGAGTTTGTCTCAACTCTCGAGAGTTAAGTCGTGCTCACTGTTAACCATTTAAGTAGATGATATTTAATAACAGGATCAGTTGATTAGAAGTGACGTAATTACCACAAGATAGACTGGTGCTATGGATTAGAACGTCTTTGGAGTTTTGCAAGTGAATTCCATCAGTATTGAGACTGTCTCCAGGAGATGAGACGCTGATATCATGCACCAGGACTCCCACGCAGTTGTCAAACTTGAGGTGGCATTGGGGACTGTTTTGGATTGTTATGCCTGTGACCGTGGCATTGAAGCTTCCATAAAACCTAAGTGCCTGTGTAACATAACATTTCAATAATTCTACAGGATGAGAATGATAATGGCCATCATGAATTCAAATCATCTTAGAAGTTTTTAAGCAAGCGATCCTTACAGTTGGCTTGATACTTGGCATTTTCCCTTCTAGATTGCTTTCTATCTGCCAAATATTTTAGGAGTGAACTACGATCATTTCCCTTTTTCATTTTACAATAGATCAAAACTAGATATATTGAGGAAGAAAACCATACTATAGAATGGTATTCATTACCGGCGTTGGTTTTGTTTCATCTCTGGTAGTGTTTACGGGTACAATGAGTTTCATCTCATCGTCAATGGGCTCATCAAAAGAAGAATCTTGCCACCAAACGGATCCTCTTCCGTCAATTATGCCATTTCCTCGTATGGTAATCCCTACCAGCTTTGTAAATTGGATCCATTGTAAGAGTCCTTTCCCCCAAGTTTGGTGGTCAGTGGGTGCGATAATTGTTCCATCCAGCTGCAAATTAAGTTTAATTAGCTTGTATAATAGCAGAGGGGGATTGAAAGTTTCTCTAACTAGGTTGTTTATGCCCATTTAATAACCATTTGGTTTTTTTAATTGTGTTTATGTTTTTTCAATTTCTTCTTTGTCGTGGTTTTCATATTTGGAGTAACAAATTGAATTTGTAGCCAAATTCTAAAAGTAAAGATAACTGTTTTTCCCCCATCCTGTAAGAAAATATAAATTATAAAAGAAGAAAGAAATAAAAGACACTTTTCTTAGAGATGAGTAAAAGATACTTTTGTGGGGAAACCGAGCTTCTGGATTCGATAATGTTTACCTGAAATATAATGTCTGGCTGGCAATATGGGCCAGAGAAAGAAATGGGTCCTACGAAGAACACATACTCTGCCGGAACCGTGACCGTCGATCCCTCAACCTTACACGCTGCCGCCCAGGCGTCTTCAAATGCCTGAAATGGATGATACAAGTATAAAAAACCAGCGTTTGATGGTTTCTTATTGGTTCTGCCCAAGCCCACATTACTTTATCATTGTTTCAAGAAAACTGCCATAACTAAATTATTTTCTATTCTTATCTGTGGGTCCCGCCTTCCCTGGTAGTTGGTCCTCAAGTCCGGCTTACCACCTACCTTTCCTTTTTCTATGTATATGTACAGTTTTCTACACAACATGTCAATGGGTAGTACAAAATTATTAAGAAATATTACATTTTTCATGCTGTACCGTATACTAATGTTTAAGTCAATTTGGAGATAAATTAAGAAGACCTAAAATATTAGATTCTCATGTTACTATTGTTTGTTAGTCTTGCTGCCATTATCTTGATTTTGCTTATTCGTTCACAATAGCTGCACTTTGTCCCTTGTGAGTTATTCCAAAAGTAAACAAAAAAGGGGGTGATTTAAGCTGGTCTTTCAACAAAAAGGATGATCCATGCACTGCTATTACTTTTTTTACTAAGTTTCCTCACAATATTATTTTTAGCACCAAAGTTTGTCCATTTTCAGGTATGTAAGATATGTGCTTGAAGTTTCTGAAAGTTACAACTACTCAACAAGCAATATAAATTTATTTGTTTGTACAGTTGTTGGAAGCTTATTCTTTTTCAATGACTCGACTCATTTGTATAGTAGGAAAAAAGGTTGAATATGGGGAGAATTGAAGGTACCTTAGTGTCATCAGTCTCTCCATTGCCTTTAGCACCAAAATTTAGAACGTTGAATATGGCAGAATCACCAGCACTGGGGCCTTTCTTGGGTGGAGTTTGAACGATCTCTTCTTTTGGTTTAGGAGGAAGTGGAGATGGAGGGACACCAGAATGGTGATTCTTGCTACCGCCATGACTGCCTTTCTTTTTGGATAGAGAAGCAGAGGCATCCCTGTTCTGTCTCCAGTGTTTTCCTCTCCTTGCAATGCAGGCTTCAAAGTTTGAAGACCAAACGAGGAAAGCAATAAAAACCACAAGTGTTAAGCTTTTGGAACTCATTTTCAGTGGCAATGTGGAGAGAGAGAGAGAGCTAAGTGTGTTTGACATTGCCAAAGCAAGTGGGTGCTGAAGCGCGGTTAAATAGGTAGAGACTCTAAAAGTTTCAGGAGACTGTGCAGACAAATGCTAACAAACATACTATTTTGATAATGTCCTGAGGCATATTTATTTTTTTCATTCCCAATCTCCCTGTTTTTCCTGCTCTCTTTTATTAATTAGGAAGCTTTCTTTTTTGTGAATTCTGGTAGGAATTGTTTAGCTGAAAAACAGCGACATAGCGTTTTGGCCACATGTTGATATGTCATTGCATGTGACTCATCCAGTTGCCTCTTAAAAACTCATCTTAAATCACTCATCTACCATCATCTACGTATGCTCCCCTCACCCTTACTCTCTATTCCCTCTTCTTTGCCTCATTTGAATGTGGACCTGCTACTTCATTCATTTGTTATTATTATTTATAAAATAAAAAATTACTTATATATATACACACACACATATACATATCGTTTTTCACTCAGAATTATTTATAAATTTGCCTTTTCTTACATCACAAGAACACCACAAAATCTTTCTGTCCTGTAATTTTGTATACATTTTTACTACATTTGTTTACCTCCAAATGTGAAGATAGAGAAATGGAAATGAAGCAAATTTTGTTCATCTTTGTTTGTGTTGGGCTATGTTTTCGGGGTTCAATCATTTGTATGGTTAAGAAGCGAAGTTGTGAATATTATTTTAGTAGGTGATGTAAAAGCAAAAAAGACACACGTGAGTAGTGGGTCTACAAGGTATCGAGGTCAGGCCAGCGCTGAATATAACAGCAGCTCTTTTTGGTCACATGCAATCTTCACGGGCCTAATCTTCTCATTTCTTCTTTCCTTTTTTTTTCCTCCCATTAACTACAAACATACAAAACCCCTCTGTTTGCTTGGATTTGCTATTTCCCTTCTCTTACAATAGGCACTTCAATTCATCTCTTATCATTACATTTTCTTTTTTTCAGAAAAAAAAAAGGATGAAGAAAGAATCAAGTAAAAGAAAAGCTTTAAATTTACGGTTCCCACGACAAACTGGTTCTTCGTTTCAACTATTTTGGTGCTGTTTTGGCACTGTGTTTGTAATTCTTATCTTATCAGTTTATACTTTAATTTATTAAAAACGTACAAAAATGATAAAGGAGTGAAGATAGATAGAAAGCAACCCGTCAAAAACTTCTTTCATCACCTCCCCAAAATAAAGGTAGTGCCCATTGTTTTCCGTCAATAATGTTTTTCTTTTTTTGAAAAAAGAAACCAGAAAAACGACTGTAACAAGCTACCAATAATTAAATTGCATAGTTAACACGTACACTAATCTTATTATCAAATACCACTATCAGACTTCACGTGTGTAATCCTATACCAAAATATTTATAATAACAGCAATACAGAATTAGAAAAAGAAGAAACTAAATCAAAGATGACACGAATCCATTCGTTACAAAATAAAAGGCATAGACAATTCCTTTTTCTTTTACTATGTATTCAAGTTTAATAACCATGGAAGATTTGAGCCTTTTATTTCAAAATTTGCAAATTGACATTGCGTCTCTCTGATCATGAGTGGTTTGGTCTGTCCCTTGAATAAATGAGTTCATTCTTTTTCTTGAGAAAAATACGTTTTAGGAGGATGATAATGTGAAGGTAAAAAGTAGGACTTTTTTTTATTCCTTTCATCCCTTTAGTGTAGCGTAGATAACATCAAAGATAATTGTAGAAGAGTACAAATGCCATGTGATTATAGAGAGAGATTCTATATAATTGCAATAGAAGTAACTGCAGGAAGGTCCCCACACCTAGGGAGAGAAAATCTGACTGAGAACTCTTTTTTTTTTTTTTTCATTTAATTATACTTAAAAAAACCTAATACATTACTACTTTTGAGTAGTTATGATGAAGTAATATGATGATAAATTCCAATAAAATGCTTCTGACAGCGATGGGAATGCTGTAGAGTGCTAAAGCACGAGAAAGAAAGAGAGATTTTATTTTTTTTCTCTTGATATGAATTTTGGAAAAAGTGGAATACATAAAAATACAAGTCGTTTAGGCAGTGAGAGATTATATAAGATGTGTGTGGCTGTTGAGGGCTCCCTTCCCCTTGAAAATTTGAATCAGACCAAAGCCACAACTTTTGTAAATACCTATCCAGAGAGGATTTAACCGGAAGGCGAGGGTAGCTTTTAACGTCTTCCACCTGTCATTTTCCATCGTAATTGCTCACCAAGCAAACAGAATCTCCATCTCCCTTCCCATTGAATTCACACTGGACACCGATACTCTTTTTTTAATATATATAAAAATAAATTGTCCATATTATATCAAAACTGCTGTGGTGGTTGCTGGATCATCTTCGTCTTCTTCATTGGCTCACCATCCAACATTCTCACTGCAAACAACAGCAGACAACCAAACACTATAACCGACGCCAACGTTCCTCCCCCTGCCTCTGCCTCTGCCTCTGTCATCCAATCAAATTCCACTGCATTATGCCACCACTAACTCCACTTTCATTTCTTTTCAAACTATTGTTTCATCAAACTGAAAATAAATAATGTTGGATAACATCATGAATCCTTCAATTGACAAAATTCAAAGTGGAGATTCACCCATCAGTTAGCACAATAATGACACAAAAATGATTTTAATGCTTAATATTCTTATGGTAACCTTTGGAGCAGACAATTAAAAATGTACCTAATATATGTAATATATATTTTGTTGTGTTGTTAATTGATTCGTTGATTTAAAAGGCCCCCCTTGTATGTACGAGCACCCAGAAGAAAGGAGAAAAAAAAGGAAAAATAAATTATTATTTGAGCCGTCTTTTTGTGCGCGTGAACTTTGCTTTGCAGGTGTTCTTCTCCCGTGAACTCATTTAATTAATAGATATAATATAACTTTAAATAATTCTAGCTTCCATTGTTTTCTCCTGCTTTATTTTTTAATTTATTAATTATGAAGAAATGGCCGGGATCACCAATCGAGGAACCAAATCTCTTCAAGCAAATCAGCTGCACATATACTATCAATCAATTTTTAAAGATACACTTAACTCCGTGCATTTCACTCCTTATCACATTCACACAAAATAGTAATAAATATTCAAACAGAGATGTTAGTTTATCACTTGACAAATTACCATTAAACAGTTCAATAGGATCCACCCAATATATTGTAGCCACCTAACTATTTTGCTTTCATTTTCCCGTTACCCAGAAACCATGGTGTGTGGTGTGGTGATTCTGGTGATGTGTTCGGTTAGGTTCACCAAATCACATTTTTGGACATAAAAAATAATAATAAACAATAAAATAAAATACAAACTGACCCAACTACCTGCTCACCTATAAACAATTGCACATTCCAGATGGCAAAATTTCATGAATATATTCTGTTGTTTCTGTAATTTGATTTTTTAAAGTGGGTTTTAGAGAGATCTCAAAAATTGCTCCTTTAGGAACAAGGGAGTTCACGGATCATTCTAGAATTTGAAGTCAGGACAAACCAAACACAAAAGTTTTGTCCATATCATTCACGAAGAATAAAGCAACTGATATGGAAAAATTCCCACCTTTTGAGGTTTTTACGGTTGTGGCTGAGGCTGTGCTGCTGCTCCAACGCCAATTCCGTCTTCTCTGTGGCTATCAAGTGCGAATTTACATTTCGGCCAAACCTTTGTCCTGCACGTGAATTCTTCAGCTATATGATCTTTCTTTTATTGCTACTTTGACTATATTATATTATTAACTCCAATGACGACTTAACATCTAAGATTATAAAGCATATAACTAATAGCCATATGCTGCATATAAAAAATCGGAAAATTAATGACATAGACGAGAAAGGATCCTCATTCTCCTTGGATTTAACTTTATTCTCGTCATTTTTCAGAAAAAAACAGTCGAGACTTTTACTGAGTAATATCGTTTCATTTTAATGTGAACTTTGTTGGATAGATATTGTGGCATTTGAGAAAGAATTAAAGTGAAAGGAAAAGCATTATCTTTTTGTGAAAACAAAAGAAAGTTATGATTTACTTGACTTAAAAAAGTTGTGGTAGGAAGAGTTCAAGACACAGAACAGTTAGAAGAAGAAGAACAGATCAATAGGTAGAAAATTTTAAATTTTGAAAGATTTGAGGAGGAAAATGGTTTGTCCCCACATGGTTGGTATGTAAGAAGTGTGCAAGTTTTAAGCTTCCAATTCACAGTGTACATACAAAAAGCCATGCTGGCTAAAAATCACGGACGAGAGTTCCATTCCAACAGAGAGAGAAGGAGAGAGAGAGAGAGAGAGAGAGGTTTGTTTCTGTAGGACAAGATCTGAGGGCTAGGAAGAGACACAGAAGTGTGAATTAATAAATTTGTGGTGTGATCTCTCTAATGAGCAACACTTCAACAGGCCAAGCCATATGACCCATAAGCTATTGTCACATTCAATATTTTCATCATGTTCTTTTGTTTTTTCTCTCATCTCAATATTCACATTGCTCTAAAAACCAACCTTCCACTAATATAGTCACGTTCTCATTGTTATAAATTATAAAGTATACATGAAATGATTTTTCAAGTACTTAAAAATAAACCAAAACAACCACTCAAGCTATTGGATTGTGCAAAATTATAAATCTTAATTACATGCAACAAGTTTATTTTATCAATGAAATGACTTGGGCGTCCATAAATGTAGGATTTGCTTTTAAAAGTTTTATTGTATTGGACAAACAGCACATCTATCATATAGAATTTGGTAGAAACTTTAGCTAAAGGGTTCACGAGACTTAAGCAGGAAGAAATTTGTGGGCAGCCTACTTTATACGTTTCTCACTATCTCCCAAGTCTATTGAGTTCGTCAAAATCATGAAAAACTTGTATTAGTTCACTGGAAGAACTAACTTGAGAAAGTTTAGAGCTACTCTGATGGAAGGAAAATAGACCAATTTTTTTTTGGAGATTTAGAGTCTAGTAATCAATTGGACAAGCAAAAAAATCTTAGGTATTTCATTTGATGACTCGTATCACAATAGGTAAAAAGTTCATTTTGTTTTAAAATTTCATTGTCTAATGTGAATCAAAAAAATAGTTATTTCAATGTCTAATACCTATAAGCCAACTCGACCTTTTACTCTTGTCCACAGTGATGTTTGGGGACCATCCAAGGTCATTACCTCCTCTGGAAAACGATGGTTTGTGACCTAATTTATTGATGACCATATTCGTCTTACTTGGGTTTTCCTGATCTCAGACAAATCCGAAGTTACCTCCACATTTCGGGACTTCTATCACACCATAGAAACGTAATTCAATACAAAGATTGCAATTTTGCGAAGTGATAATGGTCGTGAGTTTCAAAACCACTCTCTTAACGAGTTCTTATCCTCTAAATGAATTGTTCACCAAAGTTCCTGTGCTTACACCCCCCAACAAAATGGAGTTGCCGAACAAAAAAATTGTCACATTTTGAAAGTTGCTTGTTTTCTTATGTTGTCCACTTCTCTTCCTTCCTATCTTTGGGGTGATGACATTCTTACTGCCGCTCATCTCATAAACCGCATGCCTTCTCATGTCCTTCACTTCCAGACTCCGTTAGATTGCCTAAAAGAAACCTATCCCTCCACTCGTCTCATCCCTAATGTTGATGTTCCCCTTCGAGTGTTCGGCTGCACTGCCTATGTCCATATCATGGTCCTAACCAAACTAAATTTACCCCTAGGGCTCAGGCTTGCGTGTTTGTTGGATATCCTCTACACTAACAAGGCTATAAATGCTTTCATCCATCTTCACGTAAGTACTTTGTTACCATGGATGTCACCTTAAGATCGTCCTTTTTTTCTTGTTAGCCTACTTCAGGGGGAGAATGTGAGTGAAGAGTCTAACGATATACTTCCCTTAGAGTCTTCTTATCCTACTATGGTTACCTTACCTGACCCTAGCCCTCACAGTACAGTCTTACCAACAAATCAAGTTCCTTGGAAAACCTACTATAGGAGGAATCTCAGAAAAAAGTTGAGTTTCCTATTGTTCAAACAACTCCAATGCAGAATTCTGAACCAATAAGAGATCAAGGTATGACTGATTCAATTAATTCGTATAGTAATAACAGAACATGTGAGAATGACAGGTCTGAGACAACTATTCTGAAAAATATGGGTGAGCAGGGCAGTATTGATGAGGCCGTTATAGGCAGAGAGGCCATAATTATTGAGAATGAGGTTGTTGCTGAACATACTGAAAATAGTAGCAAGTACGATTCATCTCTTGATATTCCTATTGCACCGACCACCGAGGAAAGGATAAGGTCCTGCACAAAGCACTCCATATGTAATTATGTGTCATACAAGAATCTCTCAGTTCAGAGCTTTTACTGCCAGCATTGACTCTACCACAATACCAAAAAATATTCACTCTGTTAGAGTTCAATCTATTGTTGTGAACAAAGATTGACCTCTATACCCCCCCCCCCCCAGATTTGAAGCCCAGTTTGGTCTGCAGGTGTGTAAACTCCAGAAATCCCTATATGGTCTAAAATAGTCTCCTAGAGCATGGTTTAACAGATTCACTACATTTGTCAAGTCCCAAGGGCATAGTCAGGGGAACTCTGATCATACTTTATTTACAAAGGTTTCCAAGATAGAGAAGATTGATGTTCTAATCGTTTATGTGGATGACATTGTTTTAACTAGAGATGATCAGGCAGAAATCAGTCAACTAAAGCAGAGAATGGGTGATGAATTTGAAATCAAGGATTTGGGAAATTTGAAATATTTCCTTGGAATGGAGGTGGTCAGATCTAAAGAACTTATCTCTGTGTCTCAGAGGCAATACACTCTTGGTTTGCTAACCGAGACAGGTATGTAGGGATGTCGTCCCGCTGACACTCCTATTGAATTCAACTGTAAACTAGGAAACTCTGATGATCAAGTTCCAACTGATAAAGAACAATATCAGCGCCTCGTGGATAAATTAATTTATTTATCTCATACTCGTCCTGATATTTCCTTTGCTGAGTGTTGTCAGCCAGTTTATGCAGGCTCGAGGCTCCTTATGAGGAACACATGAAAGCTGTCAACCGAATTTTGAGATATTTGAAATCAACACCTGGTAAAGGGTTGATGTTTAGAAAAACAAACAAAAAGACCATTGAGCCATATACTAACTCGGATTGGACAGAATCTGTTGTTGACAGAAAGTCTACCTCCGGTTATTGTACCTTTGTTTGGGGCAATCTGGTAACTTGGAGGAGTAAGAAGCAAAGTGTTGTGGCCAGGAGCAGCGCTGAGGCCGAATACAAAGCTATGAGTTTGGGAATATGTGAGGAAATTTGGCTTCAGAAAGTTCTATTGGATCTTCATCGGGAATGTGAGACACCATTGAAGCTTTTTTGTGATAATAAAGCAGCTATTAGTATTGCTAACAACCCTGTTCAACATGATAGAACTAAACATGTTGAGATTGATCGGCATTTCATCAACGAAAGACTTGACAGTGGGAGCATATGCATTCCATACATCCCTTCGAGTCAACGGGTTGCTGATGTTCTTACCAAGGGGCTTCTCAGACCAAACTTCGACTTTTGTGTTAGCAAGTTGGGCCTCATTGATATTTACATCCCAACTTGAAGGGGAGTGTTGGAATCCTTTCCTTATTTTCTAAATATTTTCCTTCTAGAATACTAGAATATTTATGGAAAGATTATGGGAATATTTTCCTTATTTCCTAAATTTTTTCCTTTTTTATGCCCTTGTTGTACCTATTGTATTATTCATTAGAAAATAATAACAACAAACAATAGTAGTTTTTCTCCCGGTACTCGGGTTTCCACATAAATTAGTGTATGTTCTTTGTCTCTCCTTTCAATAACTTTACAATATAGTAGGAGGAAAAAGGGAGCAGTTGCACGTGCACAAGAGAAGGGAAATGGAGAAAGAAGTGAAAACCACCTTGGTGGGGACCATGGTTAGTTACATGAGAGGGAGTTAAAAGGGAAAGGAAGGGAAGAGAGGGGTGGTTAATCAGTTTCTGAAAGTGGGGGGCTGTAATTTCCTGGAGAGCAGGGAATGCAGGAAGTGTTCAGTTCTGTAGTCGGTAGCAAGCTATTTCTATTACCGTGAAGTACTTTTCTGTTTTGATGTTTTAAGTTGAATTCGGTTAATTTCTGTATTAGTTCTTGTGTTGTTCTTTGTTTCAAGGCTGTGTTTGTACTGTTTTCTGTAAAAGTTTGGTTGTTTAACAAAATAATAGAACACACTACTTGGTGTTCTATCACAAACATACTGCCATAGCCATTAATTTTCTTATTATAGAAATTTAAGCAGTATAGGGACCTGTTTGAATCTTGTTCTTCCTGTACAACTGCATTGGTTGATCCAGGGATGTGATTTTCGTCAGCTGTAAGTTGCAGCTGTGACTTGTACACTTGAGAGAAATCCCAAGGTACTCAGACCTAGTGATGACAAATTGCAGATGATGCTTCTAGCTTTGAATTGGACATTGAACCCATGGCAGATACCTCGACGGAAGATCACATGAATTTGGTGTCCCAATTCTACAATATTAAATCCATCGTTTTTCTTTGAACTGGTTCGCTGTACGTGGTCCTCTGCCTAAAAGGGGAAGAGCGCTATCAAACATTCAGGCAAATGTTGAATGTATTTCTCTTTTATTTTATACACAATGACGCTGCTCACCATTTGCTTCCTGAACCACCAATGACAACAAACCCTCCAATGCAACGCCATTAAGGAAACGTTCTATCTCAGCCGGGGGAAGCTGCAAGCTGAGAATCAATTGGTGCCACAAAATTTGTCCGTCGAGCTAATATTTGCACAGTGATGGAAATAAGAAAGAATACGTTGCATTAACAAAATAAAAAACTAAATAGGTACAGTTTGTAGTATCTTCCAAATCAAATACATACCTGACCTGTCCATGACGACAAAGAAAAAGATAAACCACTTACCACTTAGACACAAACCTCTAACTGAGATGCAACTACTCTTAATATCCAACATTGAGGAGAAAATTATGTTCATCGGCTAAAAGTGATCCTATCTATAGTTATTAGCACAAGCACTTTTTCCTCAGTATCGGGTAACATCAGGCAACCCAGTCTCAATAAAATGGCCTAATATCAGCTCAAAAGCAATTGCAGATAAATTAGGCTTTTACATACTGTCAGACTACTTGAGAGTAGATAAAATTTGCCTTAATCTTCGTTAATGAGAAATGGCAGTATAGATATCCAATGGGAGTTACAAAATGTGAGGTGGCAATGATTTAACCACCAATAACAGAATTAATATTCAACTGATTAACAATATCCTAAAAACTCCCCCTCAAGATGGACTAAATATATACAAAATTCCCATCTTGGACAATAAAAGTTTAAAAGAACATGAAGGTAATGCCTTGGTGAAAATGTCAGCAAGCTGAGAAGAACTTTAAATAGGCATCAGTCTGACATCTCCTTTTGCTGTATGGTCACAGATCAAATGGCAATCAAGCTTGATCTGCTTCGCTCTTTCATGAAAAGTTGGATTTGAAGCAATGTGAATAGCAGCAGAGCTATCACAAAACAACAAGGGAGGAGCTGGTATGCTCACTTGTAAGTCTTTAAGTAATCGAACAAGCCAAGAAACTTCACTGACAGTGGCTGCCAATGCCCTGTATTCAGCCTCAGCAGATGAACGTGAAACTGTCGTTTGCTTCTTTGACTTCCATGAGACCAACGAATCACCAAGAAATACATAAAATCTGTGTGTACACTTACGAGTATCAAGGCAAGAAGCCCAATCAGCATCACTAAAGGCACTAATCTGAAAGGAGCTTAAAGCTTATAGGAAAATCCCTTGTCCAGGAGTTCCTTTGAGATACCGAAACAAAGTGCGAGCTGCTGTAAGTTTGACTGTCTTACGTTTGCATCATATTGACTGAGTTTATGTACTGCAAACATGATGCCAGGGCGACTAACTATAAGATATAATAATCATCCAATGAGACGCCTACAGGAGGAAGGATCCTCGAGTGGTTTGCTATATTCAGCTCGTAGTTTTATGTATCCACAGGAAGAGGTGCTGGTTCTGAGGCAAGAAAGCCACTATCTTTTAGAGAATAACCAACAGTGAACTAATAATATTCAACTGAGTAACAATATCCTAAAACTTACCTTCCAAAGATCCAAGAAAGAAACCTCCAGGTGGCAGGCAATGGCATCACTGTACTCAGTTGTAGCAGTCTGTCCGCACTATTGATTCCACTATTCGGAAGTCCCAAGTTAACAATGACTTTTTACCTCTATTAAACTGTGACCAATTTCTCTTACCACTTTTTTTGTCAATGCAATTTCTCTAAGTTGCTTTGAAGTTTCAAAATCTCCAATATCAGAATAGAAATTTGAAGCCTGCAAAAGAATGGCAGGATCTTCAGCTTCGAGGTCCACCAACCACTTTATAATTTTCCTTCCGATTGTTTCATTTCTATGGACTCTACAACTTCTTAACATGGAGCTCCAGATTACACCGTTGACCTTTTCAGGCACCTTTTGAATCAACTTTTCAGCCTCATCCAGTAGACCTGCACGACCAAGAAGATCAACCATACATGAATAGTGTTTCCAGTCTGGTTCAATTCCGTAAAGGGTTTTCATCAACTCAAACACAAATCTTCCTTCTTCGACCAGTCCTGAATGGTTGCACCCTATCAATGCACACAAGAAAGTCACTTTGTCAGGTTTCAGGCCTCTCTGGATCATCATCTTGAGTATTTCAACACCCTCCTTCCCGAGTCCATTTCGAGCATATCCATTGATGATCGAGGTGAAACAAATGACACCAGGGGAATAGATTTCCTCAAAAACTTTCCAAGAGAGCTCAACATGACCACATCTTGAATAAGAATCCATTAAAGAACAAGAAACCACGGAGCTAAATTCAAAGCCTGATTTTATGGCACAACAGTGGAGCAATCTACATCTGCTCAAGTCTGGTGAACATATTGCTATTGCTTTTAATGTTGTAGACAGAGTAACCTCATCAAGTCCAATTCTCTCGTCAACCATCAATCCAAACATCTCGATCACATCTTCTATGACACCACAGTGTAACAAAGATGTCATTAAAGAGTTGCAACACTCCAAAGTTCTCACAGAAATACTTTCATAAACGGCCACTGAACTCTCAATATCAAGGCATCTTCCGTACATATTTATCAATGCCGATTGAAGGTGGCTACTCTCATGACCAAAACCCAGTTTCAGAGCACAAGATTGAATCTGTTTCCCCAACTGGATATTCCTTGTCCGACTAGATAAATTCAAAAGAGCCATTAACGACCGAATTGAGGGCCTTTTCCCCCAAAACTGCATCCGAGAAAACAGCTCAAGTGATTCAGACAAGAAACCGACGTCTGCATAAACTGCAACAATAGAATTCCAGGAAATAACATCGTCTAATGGAATACATTCAAATGCATATTTTGCTTCTGTTAAACTTCTGCAATCAGCGTAGAAATCCACCAAAGCATTTTGAACAAAAATATTTGATTCTACCAATCCGATCTTAACAGCACGGTTATGTAGTTGCTTCCCTTCGTCTAAGAGCCTCTCGTTACCAAATCCTCGAAGCAAATAGGAAAAAGTAAGACCATTTGGCTCTAAGCCTTCCAACTGCATTTTCGAGAAAAATCCCTGAAGCTTTTCGAATTGCCTCAGTTCACAGCACCGGCGAAGCAACAAGTTCCAAACAGCTATATTTCGTTGCGGCAACTCATCGAACAGCTTCAAAGCTACATTATCAAGACCCATTCTCATATAGAAACCAATTAGCGAGCTGGCAATAAACAAATTCAAAGTAAATCCAAAAAGAACAACCCTGCAGTGAATTTGACTTCCTTCTTTGAAAAAATCCATGTTGCTACAAGTACCCAAGACTGAAGTAAATGTTGACGCACTTTCTCTAATCCCTCGTAAAACCATTTGGCTGTATAGACCAAATGCGCGCTGTGGATATCCATTGTGAAGACACCCAGAAATTAGCAAATTGTATGTAACAACGTCATGAAGAGGCATTTCATCGAACAATTTAATAGCAGAGTCGAGATGGCCCAGTTTTATGAGTTTATTGATTTGTCGATTCTTAAGGTAAATGAGATCACGAGCATGGACATGCACACCCAAAGGAGAGTATGGATGTGGTAAATGGATTGGTGATGTTGTGGCGACAAATTCGGATTTTAGAGGAGTAATAGTTCTGACGAAGGAAGCGAATTTACTGACCATTCGCATCACAGTTTCAGCTTCTCCGAGAGCCGAACAAGGGCTCTAGCTATACAACTTAGAAAGGTTTGATGTGATCCGTGACCGAGAGGGGCCAAAGAACAGGCGCTTAAATTGTTGTTCATAAAGAACAGGATTGTCGTTGATGTATTTTAAGTTTTAACTAAGAGATTATCAGTCGTTATCCACGTCCACAGGGTGTACACAGAGTGAACAGAAGACGGCTTTCTAAATCTACACTGACAACAAAAAAATAACCCTACCACTTTATTTCTTTATAAATTGGTCACATTCCAAAAAAAAAAAAAAAAAAAAAAAACTCTGTTTTTGTATCCTTAACAAATTTATAAAATATTTTAGATTTGATTTTATATATATATATTTTAAATTTATTGAAAATTTGATCAACTATCACCGTATTTCCAAGGTAATTTTGCAATTTATCAAAAAAAAAAAAATTAAAAAACTTTTAAACTTATTTTTAAAAACTCAATAACTATAAAAAAAAAATATATATATATACACCTAAACGATTACCGTAACAACTAAACAGATACTTATTTTAAAAGAAAAGATGCATAAATTTATAAAAAAAAAATCAACAACTAAGAATAGAATTTTTCGTAGCTATAATTTTAATTAAACTATGACATATTAAAATTCAAGGACCATACAAAATTAGAAGTAGATGATTAAATAATAACGAATTGATGTTTGGTATCTTTCAACCTACATTAAAAAAAAAAAAAAAAAAAAGGCGTACTTTTTGTTAAGCGTCCGATGGGAAGAAAATCCAACGGTGAGTGTTAGTATTGAAATACGCAGTTCTCGTGACTGAGCCTGGCTTAGATTTGGGAACAAGAGCCAACCCCTTTCGAACGAGAAGCCGTCGTCTTCACCATATTCGCCTGAGCCATTCGATAGCCACGTTTGAAGAAGAATTAGGATTGCCATGGGGAAGCAACCGGTCCGGATGAAGGCTGTGATCTACGCTTTATCGCCATTCCAGCAGAAGATCATGTCAGGGTTATGGAATGACTTGTCCGGCAAGATTCACCATAAGATCTCCGAGAACTGGATCAGTGCCGCCCTTCTAATTACCCCTGTCGTCGGCTCCTACACGTATTCTTTTTTAATCTCCTTGTTCTTTTCCTTATTTTCCTTATTTTTGAAATTTCGAATTTAGGGTTTGCTTGTCGAATGGTTTCGTCCTTTCATATTTCAAGCTGTTATCATTTAAAAAAATGGAAAAATAAAATAAAATCATCACTTGTTTTTCGATGAGCTTGGTAGCTTTATATTTTGATAACTCTTGGTTGGGTCCAATTTAGATAAGATTTTATTTCTTGATCAGATACAAACTGGAAAGGCATAATTCGGCGACGTAGAATTCCTGTCATGATTTGGTCTTTTCTGGACTTAGCCTTAAGATCGAAAGTGAAATATTTCTCCCGAAGCTATTATATTTGAAATATTCGCCTATACGAATTTCTACTGAACTAAGGGCATTTTTTTTATATAGATTTCATCTTATTGAGCATACAGGTTTGATTGATTGTTTATTATTTGGAATGGTATAGAAAGCTGTGTTGTTTAAAAAAAAATAAAAGTATAGGCGTTGCTTTACCTGACTGAAATTGTTCCTAGGTCATGTCAACCAGATCTTTAATCACCCTTCTCGGGTATGTGTATAGTTTTAATTTCTTTAGACTGTCTTTAATTAGCAAAACTAGTTCTGTATTGCATAGGGTGGAAGTAATAGTATTTTAGATATAGATTACAGAAAAGACATTAAGAAGTACCATCCCCTAATCCAAGATTGATCCGGGCAAGAGGTTTAAAAAACAATCCCAAACTCATGTTGGATGATAACGTATTGACTAATCCATGTTCTTTAAGTGGGGTGTAAGAATAATTTTTTTGGGCATTTCCATGCACGAGAAAAGGTATTTATATAAAAATTTTGAGCACTAGATGGAAATGGAATGGTTTGAATCTTTGTTTTGGTTTTGGTTTTATGATTTTGAAAATTATTCTTGTTTCTAACAACTTTCTGGAAGCTTTTCACCTTTCTTGAAATGCCTAAAGTTTTCCTTTTTATCTGAACTGTGCACATTGCATCAACAGATAAAAGATGTCTCTCATGCAGTGTTAGTGTTAGACAAGACCTAATCTTTCATGGATGTTTTTTCCTTCCATTTTCTTGAATTTTGATTGAAGTAACGTTTGTGTATATATTACATATTACATGCATAGGATAGATGACCTGTATTAGTTCATGAACATGTGGAAGCATATCTTGATTTTGATCTCCACGCAATGAAGGCATGATCATTTCTGTAAATGGACGCAGGTACGTACAGCAGTACAAGGAGAAGGAAAAGTTGTCTCACAGGTACTGAGCGCCTGGTCCCTTGATATGATATGCCATCCCTCTACCTTGAAGAACTTTTGATCTTTATCTATTTTTTTGTTCTATGCAAATGGAGCTCTGGTTTTTTAGACTATGAGGATGTGCTTTTATTTTGAGGAACATTTTCTCTCTTGTTTGTTGGAATAAATTACAACATTTTTTTGTTGTCAATGTGAACTATTATATAAAGATCTGTGTTATATTCCGTGATATCAAAGTATGACAAAAGCAGGACAGGGCCAACACATTCATCCCTTCTTCTACTGATTAACTTTGTTCTACTTATTGTTTTCCCAATTCCTGCAAATCGTTTATCTGGCTTGGCATACAGATGGAACAGATACACCGATAAATATATTAAGTTCTTATACCTCTTTCGACTGGTTTTTTTTAACTAACCTACGGTGTGTTTGGGAGAAATCAATCAATTTTTTCTCTTGGCATGAACTAAAATTGATTAGGAAAATCTAAAATCATTTTAAATTTATTTTGGTTTAATTAGTTGATTGGTGATTTTTGTGTAAAATATTGTTGGGCTGCTATTTGTGATTTTTTTTTAAATTCTAGATATTGAAATAAAAGGGGTATGTCATTAACATTTTAATAAAACTCACAATTATATATGTTTGGAATCTTTTTCAATATCTGTTGTAAACATTCACTCTTACTCAAAATATCAATAATGTATAAAAGAGTTAAGCAACAAAATTAAAGGCGAATATCAATTTATACCGCAAATATCAATTTATACCTTTACACTTTAGTGTTGTATTAACTTTCATGTACATTACAATATAATTTAAACCTTCAAAACCTTCAATTTTAAAGAGTAAAAGATAATGTATGGTTTAAATAGGTCTAAATTGATACAATTATCAAATTGAGATTTAATTTGATATAAACTTTAAATTAAAAGTTTTCATAAAATAAATAGAAATAGATATTGATTACATCGATTTTTTTTTTTTACCGTAAAGATCTGAGATATTACATTTGTTTTAATGTTACTGACTTCTACTTACTCTTGTTTCAAATATTTTATTATTTTATAT
Source organism: Cucumis hystrix (assembly GCA_025688845.1). Lineage (NCBI taxonomy): Eukaryota > Viridiplantae > Streptophyta > Magnoliopsida > Cucurbitales > Cucurbitaceae > Cucumis > Cucumis hystrix. Next base: position 18,778,588 of record CM046885.1, on the reverse strand, counting down.
TGAGTATGCTATTCAACAGACAAGCTGATATACTTTATCAATCGGCATACCTGTTTTTATCATATTTGGCTTTTTTTTTTCTTTTTCTTTTTTGTACTAAAAAACTTTCAACTAATCTCGGTAGTATATACTAACTGCATGGTGTCAACTAATATGCCAAATATGAGGTACGTTAATTGATTTTAAGTTTTGCTTAATTAGAAATTGGTTGGAACCTCCGTGTTTATTTATAGTTTTGGAATTTTTTGTGTAGATGCCACACACCTTCATCGATGGATCCCTTATTCCTTCAATCATCTCGAGTTGGACGCCGTAGCCTCAAGCCAAGCATCTGATCTGAATTTGACGACAAATCCGACCCACAGGTCTTGAGGAGTTCCACGAGCACAGCGGGATGCTATATCTCAATTTGTGAGTGAAACAACTAAACAGCAACAACGACTGCAACTTAAAAAAAAGGACGCTCAATCGGAAAGGCAAGCTAGGGCATTCGAATGAGTTGAGGGTTTTGCCGGAAGCCTCGTGTGCTTAATTTATGATTGTGCCCATTGAGGTAACTAAATGGTTTAACTTAAAAATATATTTTAAAAAAAAAAACAATTTCTTAAACAACTATGGACAAAATGTAGAAAAAGGGCGGAGTTAGATTAGATAACTGGAAATTGGAAATCGGAAGTCGAAATTGGGAGAAGACGGGTTGTTGGGGGATGCCTCGTTTTAGAGACGAGCCCCTTGCGGTTCGCGCCTATACAGTTTGCGATGAGTCAAGGTCCACTCCACCTCTGTTATTTCTTCTCCGCATGATCGAAGGAAGATCTATTTAGCTTGTTCATTTTGAAATTCAACAGGTATTTGATTGTGAGGAACGTCCCAGCATTGGGTTGTGGAGATGACTTGCACAAACTGTTCTCCTCCTACGGGAACCTTGAACAGTAACTTCAATTCTCGTTTCCCCTTCTTAATTCCCGTACTTTCTTTTCTAATTCCTCAGATGGGATGATACTTTTTTACCGCTCCCTCGTCACATGCTTCCCCCATGTTTGATTGGATTATCTTCTCATAATTTTAATAACTCACTCAGGTGTAAACCCATGGATGCAGAAGAATGTGATGAATTCACAGACGTTTATTTTGTCAAATTTCATTTGGTTACCAATGCCAGGTATTTGCACTTTTCTACTGGTTTTTCTTTTGTTTCAAAGAATGCGTTATTGTGCCCCTGAGTTTGGACCATAACAATTTAGCTTTCAGGTTTGCAAAAAGAAAATTGGATGAGTTTGTTTTCCTCGGTAATCGGCTCCAAGTCTCTTATGCGCCTGAGTTTGAAAGCTTGCTTGATACAAAGGAAAAGCTGGAAGTTAGGAGACGAGAAGTTTTAGCACGATTGGATTGTAAGTTATGCTTTGGCATATATATGTGTGTCTGTGTGTGTGTATGATAGGAAGTTGTTGCTTTGGGTACATCTGGAAGATATCAACTTAAAAATCCAACAACACCCACGTTATAGTTAATAAATGCTGTTTCCTTCCAATAGTTCATTTTTAAGCATGTAATAACTTTTGTATCAGCTGGCAGACCAAGAGGATCTGCAGTTAGTTCAACAACCGCAAAACTTACAAATCCATCTCGCTCTCATTATACTCTTAAACAGAAGAACTCCCTTGAAAAGAGGTTTGAGCCAAATTAAAAAATTTGCGGTTCCTGCAAACTTGACAAGTTTGTTTAAACTCGCTCTCTCTCTGGTAGGAATTATGGAGACGCAGCACTCATTTCCCATCCCCATGTTTCTCAAATAACAAGAGTTTCCTCTGACCAGGTTTGTTACCATGGCTGTTTTCCTTCCCTTTTCATGTCATCTTTTATGTTACAGTAATTATTAACAATGCTAGAAAACAATTATTCTGTTTTCTTTTAGTTTAAGCTTCTCTTGTACACGTGATATTTGAACATAGTTCTGTGCTGCAATATGGGTGCAAGTAGTTCAGTCCAACAGATTGCATGATTGTGTCAAGTACTTAAGCACCTCGGAGAACCACACCCCAAAAGCTAGTTATTGGGGTGGGAGAGCCAAACCACTTAAGTGCCACATTGATCATTAGTAGATTTCTTTGAAAGGTCGATGCAATGTGATAGGTTGCAAGCACAAAATTAGGAAGCTAGATGATTTCTCTTTATTTGTTATGTTATTAGGCACAAAAATCCTGAGGCATTGGAGAAGTCTAGACTCTCCTAACCATCTGTGAAAATACTAGTCGGGGATATATTGGGGATATATTGGGAATCTTAGTCAGGATAGTAGAACGGGGATAGTGGTATTTAATTGGTGGTGTCGTGGTTATCAGTAAGGAGAATTGGGGACCTTAGAGGGGAAATGATTTTGGCATTATCGAGTGTAGGACTTTAGAGAGAGACACGGTCCCTCGAAAGGCTATAAATACTGAAATTTCTTTTGATATTGCAATATATTCCTATCATTGTATTTTCTATTGTGTTCACCATTAGGAAAATCCTAACACCATCTCCTGATTTTTCCTTTGTTTCCTTGTACTTCCCTTGCCCTTTTACTAGTCCATTCAAATAAAATAGTGGAGTGATCTGCAATCAACCTAGTCGTATTTTATTTTATTAGATTCCTGTACACACCATATACACATACATGAAACAAGAGCTTCTTGGTGTGGATCTATAGTGCAACTGAATCACTAATGAGCCGGTCGATGGAAATTATGGGTAGGGGTCTTGATTTTCTTTAGATGAAGCTAGAGCTTCTTGGTGGCTACTGGCTAAATGGTGTGGTACGTTGTCTGAAGTGAAGTGACGTTTGAGCATGTGGTTTTGCATCCAAGTGTGGAGAAAAGAATTTTTTTGGTGACAGGTGAGCAAAAGCCAAAGATGGAGGTGATGGAAACAATATCTTAAGAAAGAGATTGTTGTAATTACTCCACCCCTAAACCCTAATCTCCATTCTTCGTCATTCCACTTTAGGAACAACCAAAAGCTTTTGTTCCGGATTAGTGCAATAAGTTTTTGTGGTTTAAGTCAACTTTATCACAAGGGGAAACCACCAAACCTCTCTGAAGTTTAAATTCTTTTAATGTATAAAAGAATTCCACGATAAAGCAATTATTGGGATTTAACTTGTATGAAAGATGAGAGTAACTTATAAATCTCAGTATACGATTGGACTAATCAATAGAATTAACTAACTGGCATTAACAATTTGACTAATTATCTTAATCAAATTAGCTAATTAGACAAGTAATAGAATTATGTTTCCTGCGCTTGCTATCTCCGTTCTTTTTTGTCATAGTAGTTGATTACCTCTGTAGACATCTAACGAAAGGGCTTAAGAATAATATATTTCTCTCATTATGTTCCTGCGATTTGTTTTTAAAAGGTAATATTGTTTTATCACATCTATGATAATTGCCTTGCACTATCCACTCAAGAAGTGCAAAGGTACGGTTTACCAAGTATTCTAGATCACCTATTCTAGGGGAGACCATTCTATATGCTACTCTTTGGTAGACTTTCAATTTTTTTCAGTTTCAGGTTATTGACAATTCTCTTTTTTCCTGGAATAAAATTGTAGTGTTGTTTAGAGGAGTAATCTTTTTCCGAAGAACGACTTGGTGGATTTTCTCGATCTTCTTCCTTCAATTGTTTTGGAAGTTTTATTTCACTTTTGTTAGATACAGAGCAACGTAGTCATTGGTTGTCTATAGTAAATTTTGTCTGTCCTATTGAGTTTTTTTGTCCTATGATGTACGTGTCTTAGTGATGTTGGTTGGCTCGTTTTCACTAGGTTGGGCAAAAGGTAACGAAGGTTAAAGGAACATTCTTGATAATGGCTGTTGAATCTTATTGTTTCTAGGTGTTCATATTTGCATGTTACTTCTTTTTCTATTTTTATTCTTGTCCTTGTTCGTAGTCTCTCTCTTTTTTTTTTCTTTCTTTCTTTTTTTTTTTTTTTTTTTTTTTTTTTTTTTTTTTTTTTTGTGGCTGAAAATGTCACGTTATTCTTGAGTACAGGATTACTTCGCATCTGAATCTATGAATCAAACTGTGCATCTCGTCAGGGAAAAGCTTGATAAGGTTATAAAACTTATATTCATATAATTTATTCTCTACATTTGAGCGCATTTGTTATTTATATATTGCTTCTTACTTTTGTGTTTTAGATTCAATCAAGCAGCGAACATCTGCAAGCTGGACCCACGAGCAAGAAATCACGTATGGACAATAGGAGGAGAATCTAATGCTTGCCGACCTCTTTATAGAGACGGTTAATAGGTGTTTCAACGTTGTATCAAAAGTTATTATTTTGACATGTCGCATATACGCAGATTTGCAGTGTACACAAATTAAACTGTTTGATCTTTTATTTCAAAGGTGGAAAAGGAATAGTGCATGGAAAAAAGTTCTGTAGAGGAGTGTTTTATTGTCATCACTATAGCACGCATTGCTATTAGCAGTTCTTCTCGCACGAGGATCGTGATTGTAGATTTATAGAATAACTTTTTACCAAAATTTCATACGACTTATTAATTACTCCGGGAAGATGGATGGAATAACTATTCCTAGAACAATAATAATAGTTGTAGAAAAAAACGGTGGGTATTGTGGGTTAGATTGTATTTGAACTTCTGCTCGAAATACATGTTAAAAAATTCTTAACGACAACAATGAATAAAGAATCCATCAACCAGAAGATCAGAGATGTGGGCCATGAAAAGAAAATGTAGTTGTTCTTCATGCTAAGACGAGTAAACTTTCAAATGAGCAACTTTAACGTTCACCTTAGTGATTAAAACAATGCAGGTATATATCATACAGACAAAGGAAAACGTGATTTTGTTTTGCGCTTTGGTAAGATTCTTAATTTAGGACAAGTAGACTTGGATACCAGCCGTTTTGATCAAGTGACAGACAGGACAGACATTTACAAGTCCATCGCAATCTTTACACAAACATAAATGTCTACAAGGCATAAGTAGGATGGAAACCTCTTTTGCCTTGCATGCTCTGCAAATCATGTATTCTTTGCTGGTTGAAGGTTTTATTTTCCCACCTGGAACATTTACGTAATTGTTTGGATCAATGTTTGAGGCAGCATCATCCATTTCACTATCTCCGAACCCTTCCTTCGCTTGGTCAGCACCCTGCGAGATGGCATGCTGAAGATTGTTTTTCAAGACATTTACAACTGACTCGTTGTACTTTGCTCTGCGATGCCAATTTTGAGCTTCCGTGGCCACATGCTTTATTCTCTCCACTAGCTCTCTGTTTTTACGGTTCATGCTCTCAATTTCAACATCCTTTTCATGTAGTTTCTTTCCGATGCCTTTCTCAACCGCACTAAGAAAGGAAGACATATGTCTTTGCTTCATGTCCCTAATTCCCTTTGCCAAATGTTCTTCCTGTTTGCCAGGCAGATGGAAAATCTAACACATTAGACGCAATTGAATCAACCGCATTGAAGGATACTTAAACTTGAGTACCCCATTTACAGGCATCGCGTGAAGTGATTGTAAGTGCTATAAAGAGTAATAAGCTCTTAATGAACTAATTAGGCCACAATCGCAAACATCTTCAAGGAAATAGTATCACAAATTATTTTAGTTTTATCCCTATGCAGCATGCACTCTTGTTAAAATCCAGAAGAGCAGAATGTCCAAGAAGCTCTGAGGAGATTAAAGTACCTGAAGTTTAATATATTGATCAAATTCTTCCTTTTGTCTATCAACCTCAGTCCTGATATTATCACCAAGTGAAAAAATGATTGAAGGTGCAGCTGTTATACTTCCACTGGCAGTGGTAACAGAGGAATTGTGTTCATCATCATCATATGATAGTCTTAAGCCTGTTGATACAGCATTTAGGTTTCTAATGCTTGTTGAACGATCAGGGTCATCTTGACAAGCATAATTTAGAGAAATCTGAAGCTTCTGCTGTCTTGAGAAATCTTCTATTTCCCTACTTCTTTTGTTAGGGCAAAGCATTTGAACCATTTGCTCGTTTCCAAAATAATTTACAGGCTCGATTCCACAACTAACGGGCACTACAACATAAATTGTGAATTCTATGAGACAGGGCAACTGAAGAACATGTAACAAGATCTGATTAATCTTCCAAATACAGATCAAACTTGCATTGTTATTCAAATCATTTACTCTGGCTAGACATACTAATAAATAGAAAATTACGGAATGCAGCAAGTTGAAATCAGATATTTTAGAGAGAAGAAACTCACAATTCCCAAATAACTGCAGCTGACCAGAAGCATTAGTTTGATACTGAGTTCGTTTTTCATCAAGGAAAACGGGAAGCAAACCATTTCCATTGTTGCCACCCAACATTTTCCAAAGAATTGAATCGATGACCTTCAGATAAAGAGAAAATTAAAATACGGACAGCACGGAAGGCTCACTGCCTGCAAAAGGAGACAGCAGTCTTAATCATTCTATTTCACTGATGGAAAAAAACAGCGAGGAAGAAAAAGAATAATATGAATTTTTAAGTACGAGTGGAGTATGGAGATATGAAGCTCCAACCTCAAATGAAAAAAATTCATATGTCAATTAATCTTGAGCTATGGTTACTTTGGCATTACAGTAGACAAGCAAGAAACAAGGCCTAGAGTACTCTGTGAGTCGGTTCCCAAAAATGCCAAAAATCTTGGATGGATTAAGTTATTGAACAGACATCGCATTGCCACAAAAGCTTCATTGTTAATAAAACAAAAGGGGGGACTCATCTTCAACAGATCCTATTATGAAACATGGGTATGATATTCCAGGACTGAATTCAGTATTTGAAACCCCATAATGGGCAATCAATATTCCTATAGAATCCAGATATCCGTAGCATTTACTATGAATAACAACCCATCCAAATAGGTGAAAATTTCGAGAAACTACCTACCATCACGTTTTCGTTAGAAAGTCAAACATATACATAAACATAAAATTCAAGGGAAGCACGAATTCAGAAATAACAATAGAGAGAGATCAGATCAGAAGAAATAGCAGGAGTTGAATCAATCATAAAACCATGTAGCGATAGTCAGAAAAAACATCAACAGGGATGGGGACGCGGCAAAAGGAATGGGAAAAGGCTAAGTGTATCAGAAGTGGGGATATCTAAACGAGGAAAGTTAGGGAGATTGGTGAGCAGGTTTGACCGGAATCGCATAATGAAGGAAGAGGCCATCAAACAATTTTGACAACGAACAATGTTTAGTTGAGATCATGATAGGAAGTTTTCCTTATGAGACACGACTTTAGCAACGATGCAAACATGAAAGTAGGGGAAGAAAAGGATTACCCTAAGAAGAAGTCATTTGGGCAGTGCGAGATGAGAAGAAATATCATCTCCAGATCCTGCCATTCAACAATCCACACAGATTTATCTACATAATTCACAAGCAATATATATACGCATAGAAATAGCGAAAAGAAGAAGAAATATGTACATATTATGAAAGATAGAAATACCTTGAAGATTGTATATGTAGAATGGAATGTTGAAGGAGGAGGAATAGGATCTAGAAATGTGTGTGTGTGTGTGTATAGAGAGAGAGAGAGAGGAAAGGGAAAAGATTGATGGAGGATTCTGGACAAGTAAGGTAACCGACGAAAAGGATGAGGAAGAAGAAGAAGACGATGAAGATGAAGAATTATAGGAGAGAGAGGAAGAGGAATTGTAGGGAGGTGGTGCGGTGGGAGTGGAAAATTTATTAGAATGAAATGAATGAATCGGTGGTAGTGGTTACGCAAACGGATTTCCGTTCCCTTTTTCATATATATATATATATATATATAAATAATTTTATTATTTACGAAACACAAATGAATGAATTATGATGGAAGGGAGAAGAAGAGAGAAGAAGAGAGAAGAAGAGAGAAGAGGGATCAAAGTTAATATCACATTTTTAACTCTGGACCCCACCTACTTTTTATTTTTCTTTTCTCTTTTCTCTTTTTAAATTTCGTTGCATTTCCATTTTCTATTACAAATTTGGGTGCTTCGGTGGCGACACTACACAGTTTCTAATTCAAATTTAACTTGGTAAATAAAATCAATTTCTTAAGCCTTAAACTACACACTCTTCCAATTGGATTATCTATTTATTGATTTGAAAGATATATTAATTATTGTTGGAAAATGGAATATGGAATATGGTGGTGTTTTTAAAACAATACTACCGTTACTTATGTTTTTATCTTTTGATTTTGAATTTGTAGACGATGGCCATTTTACGTAACTGCCCCTGCATCTTTGTTTTAGAATATTTGGTAATATAATCATTTTTCAATCCATCAAAATATAATTATAATCAAGAAAGTAATGAAGAAGGAAAAGAAAAGAAATATGGTGGAGAATGAAAATTGAAATGATGAGCGTAGGAGTAGGAGGATGTAGGATTAGGAGGTTGTGTAGGAGATAGGGAGAATTAGGAGTGGGAGCATTATTATTCATTCATTTACCAATAAATAAATAAATAAATAAATAAATAAATAATCATAAAAGGCGGGGGGTGGGGCGGGAAACAAGGCCTTGTGTTGCGTAATTACGTTGCCTTAATGTTATTCAATATTCAATAGGCATCCTTCCCTCCGCTCGCTGCCTGGGCCCCACATCTACTTTTTCTTTTCCTTTCTTTTTGGCGCGCAATTCCTTTGCATTTGTAGCGATGCCACAACCTTCCCTCCTCACGGATCTCCATTCCCCGATTTGCGGGTCACCATTTTAGTCCCCATTCCTTTTTTTTTTTTCTTTCTTTCTTTCTCCGTTTTTCCATTTTCTTTTCATCTCATCCCCATCCCCATTCCCATCTTTACTTTTCTTCCAATTATCCTTTTCTTTTCCCCCCTTCTAAATTCAAATTTAACCCTCCATTTTCATTCCTCTTTTTAGTTTTTAATACACCTTCCAATTCCAACAATCTCATCTTTTATTTCACTCTTTTCAATTCCTATTTCATAACAATATTTACCACTTCCTTTTATACTCAAAAACTAACATGCACAACCATTATATTTTTTAATTTCTTTTATTAACACAATTTAATTTTTCAATAACCATAACCTTATTTCACCATCCATATTTTAATCATTGCTTCTATTTTATTCTAATTATCAATGCCATTCCTAAAATTTCTTCCCCTCTGTTTTAGATGCCTTTCTTTCATCATTCTATAAATTTGTTTGATTTTACCTTCTTTACAATTTTAAATTTTAAATAAATAAATAATTGTTAGGGAGTTATATATAAATGGAAATGGAATACACTTCTAAATTGATTACACCTTATGCTATATACAACAATGATATTCAAATCCAAAAGCAAGCCAAATAATGAATATAACAAGATTAATGTTCAATATATTATGGAGACTCAATGGGTAGTCAGGACATCCTTTTTATAAACATTGTTGTGAAAATAATCATTCACTCTGCACTATTTGCAAACTACAACAAATTGATTACCCTTTTTTCGTGAGATGTTGCGCCCTTAAAGATAAGGTCTAATATATTTGGAGACTTAAGAGGACATTCCAAAGAGAGAAGGATTTGATCTCCCAACTTAAAACTTAAAAGAGAAGCTGGTAAGTTGTAGTTCAACACTAAAAAGAATATTTAGACTTTATGATTTAAGCCGCAAAATGTGTTTTAATTTGTTATTTTGCATGATATGCAGCTCTCTGAAATACAAAATTTATCTCCAAGTTTTGACATACTAGTTTGTATAAAAAAATATTAACAATGCTCTTTTTTGTGCACTTCTTTGTCTCTAACATCCTCCGTGAAAATATAGCTTCATTTCATTTTAGAATAAATCTTGAAATGCTAAAGATCGATATTTCTTTTTAGTTTGAACAAGTCAAATGAAAAAAAAAAAGGTTGACAAATAAGCAGTGGTTTAAATTTGAAACATTTGTTTTTGAAGGTTGGAAAGGGCTTTGTGTGTTTTGCAGCATATGAGGAGGAAAGGTCAAATTTATTGACCAACATGCGGAAGGAGAAGAGGACGAAAGGGGACGTCGTAGGCAACGCGGTGAGTGGGCCTCAAAATAGAGAACCTCTCTCTCTCCCTATATCTATATTTCTTTGAAAATATCTGTTCAATTTTTCTTTTTTAATTCAAAAAAGAATAAACACGTTTTCTTCATTCCTTGTTAGCTCTGAGCCATCGACTAAACAATTGTAAACTGCTTCCTTAACCTCCAATTCCATACTAACTATCTATTGTTTACTCTCCTCCCACTACACCTTTATCTCCATCCTCATATATATACTTATATATAATTCACACATGGGTGGGTTGAAAAAATTTGGAGAAGAAATCAAACCAAACTTAGCTTAATGATAATAGATATATTCTCATACACATACATATTTATATTTCCCATTTTAGGAACGTATCATAATTTTCCTATTATTTAAGACGTTGGGTCATGAAGGGAATGGGCATTGCGAAAAGGGCTGGTGTGGTAGGTCAAAGCCAAAAGTTTTCTTCTTCTTCTTCTTCTTCTTCTTTTTCCTTTTTTATTTATTTATTTATTTATTTATTTATTTATTAAAATGGAAAGGAAATACCGAAGGGGTCAAACCCTGATTGGGATCGAGGCACGTAGGGTTGTGCAGAAAGCAGAAAGCGAAGATGATCATCCCAGTGCGTTGCTTCACTTGCGGGAAGGTAAGCTATGGACAACTATATTCAACATTGAGTTAAAGTTTCTTCTCAGAATTCCATTTTCCTGTTTTCTCTATCCTTCTATGTCCCACTGTCTTTGGGTTCTTGCCTACCCACCACCCCCAAAGTTTTCAATTACTCTCAACTCAACTCACCTCTTAGAACCCTTCGGTTGGGTGATTGGAAACAAGTGGGATCTTTACCTTGATCTTCTGAAGGCCGATTATTCAGAAGGGTAAGGGAGTGCAACACTTCACTTCATGTACATTTTGATTTCCGTCTTGGTTTCTTACAACATCCAAAAGCATACCTGTTTTACCTTGCCTTTTAGAAGAGATCCTAATGCATTTACTTTTCCCGTATTAGGGATGCACTTGATGCACTGGGTCTGGTTCGCTACTGCTGTAGACGAATGCTCATGACTCATGTTGACCTAATTGAGAAGCTTCTTAATTACAATAGTAATCCCTTTTCGCTCTCCTTCTCTTCCTTCATGCACGAGCTGTTTGCCTACTTCAGTTTTTCGCTGTCCTTTCACACATTTATCGCTTTCTGTTTCAGCTCTGGATAAGTCTGATACCAGTTAGGCGGGGGAAAAGTTTTCTGCTTGTTCATGTTCTGTGCTGTGCAGGAGTCAGTATTGGCGTTTAGTTAAAGAGAAGATTCAGTGCATGACTCGAGTTGAGCTGTGTCTTGGTGTCCCGCTCTGTTAAATTGCTGATTTTTATGAACATTTTTCAAGGGTTTACTAGTTTGTAGGAGTTACATATCAGAACTGTGTACAATCATAATGTTGAAAGATGGTTAGAAAGAAAGGATGTAGTTAGTATGCTGGAAGGATTTCCGTTCTCTTAACTAACTGCCTTTGTGAAATGGTGTTTATACCTGGACTATCGCTAACAAATTAATATAACTATCATCAGATGTTTATATTGCGTCATTTGTTCAGTTCTAAGTGCTTATGGTTTTCGGTTTCTCATTGTTGATTAATGGATGTGAAAGTCATTTGACAAAACCATAAGAATGCTTTGTAATCTGCCTACATGCTTCAAGCTCAAAAGTGCCTTAGTTTGACCTGCATATTGTCTCCCCTATTCCTTTGACACAGAAATTATTTTGAACCTTTTCTTTGATCTGCAATATATTTCACTGGCTGCTTAGAAATATGAAACAAGTTTGTAAAGACCGAATTAGTCTTACAGCCATTTTTTAAGGTTTTGTTGTTCAATTTGATGTTTGACCTGGAGATTATTTCTAGACTACACTTTCAAGGATGTCTTCAGGAAAGACTTTTTTTTTTCTTTTAAAAAAATAGAAATGAATGGTGGGTGATTTGAACTACGACTTGTTGGTCCTTAGTAAATACATACATTAGTTGAGTGAAGTTTTTGTTGGCAAAACTATTATTTTTATGTTTGACTTTCTCTATATTGCATGTTTTGGGTCAGTATCATGTTTTGCACATTTGGTACAAGTCCAACTTAGAATAAATGGCAACAGCAAGGGTATAACGGAAAATTTCTAAAACATGGTAGAACTATTTGAAAATTTCCAAACTTAACATTATGGACTAAAGCATATGTTTAGCGAAAAAAATTGTCTCTTCCAGGATCTGGGTAAGTTCATATTGCCCTTTCTGCTCAACATTCAATCAAAATGTTCATAATCCCAAATCCAGTTGACCCACTTCAAGATAACCAAAATGGTGAGATTTGGTGGTGTCCGGACTCCAGATTCATTAAGACGTGGATTTAGAGGAAGGGAGAGTGTATAGTCTTGAGGTTCAAATTTGACGAGGATGTCCTCGGAACAACAAGGGAGAAGGTACTCCTTTGAAATCGTACGCCTAGTGTCACAATCGTAGCGTTTCAACCTCGAGACGGACGATTGTGCGACACTTGTTCTAACTCAATGAACAAGTCAGCTGAATCCAAAAGTTGCGGATAACGTCGACGTATGTCGTAACCTTCCTTGGCGTTTTTGGAAAAATTTGTTAATAAAACGCGGGAAGGAAATAAATACATTGAAATAGACGTTACAATAAGCATTAAAGATTGTAAGTTGCAAGAAAAAAAGGTTGCTTGCAAAGAATACAACTAATGCTTGGGCAGAGATTCAACTGGTATGTCTTCCCTATAGTACATTTTGAACATTTTCAGCTCTGGTAGGCTTGCATATGAAAATGCCGAAACGTCACACCCAAGCTTTATGACTTAAAAAAAAGGCAACTACCTAAACTAGTTATGCAACATAAAAATAAGATAAACTGGGGGTATTCGGAGCATATAACCATAGGTAAACACACCTTGGAAAAATATGACCGTGACACACTCCCTCACTTAAACAGTTGACGTCCCCGTCGACTGGCAAAGCTGGAATCATTTGATCTTGTGCTTTCATGCTTCACGGTCTTTTGGTATGTCTTCCACATGCTTCTTCCACGAGGAGGCTCTTCCACTTCCTCATGAACTTGTGTATCCTCCCTGTGGGTCTTCTTCTTCTTTTCCTCGCTTCCTTAGCAAGGACTTCTTCAACTTCTGCTAGTTCCTCGTGTCTTCTCATGAGGTGGTGATCTTTGCATCTTCATAACCGAGTCTGTTCAGGTCGCAGTTTCATGATGATCTGACCTTCCACACGAAGGTCCAAGGGGTGATGCTTCCCATCTGCCCATCTTTTCGGTCGCTTCAAGACTTTCTCTAGACTGACTCGAGCGATGCCGAATTCCCGCTTCCATCTCTTGGTAATCTCGCGAGTTTGAGGACTCTTCTCGACATAAGAGGGATCAATAAGGCGCGACAGTACAAGTTGTCCGCCACCAACAATCTCAATCCGTCTTCCACCGGTTGACAAACTCACCACACCACTGACACAACATCGGGTCTCCTTCCACTTTGCTTGACTTGAAGTCAGTTCTGGCTTAGTACCGAGGTGATTGGTAACCGTGCGGTTTGTCTCTTTGACATGGGTAGATCTCTGTGAACACAGTTTCACATCCTTCTGACTGCGTACCATGGCAAGCGTCCCTATCCCAAACATTGTATAATTACTTTCTGCGGCACTCTACTTCAGATTCTCAGATGCGATGTGGTGTCCATTCTGCACTAGGACACCACCCAACGCATGATTGAACGCCTCCGCCTAAGCTTCAACAGATTAGGTCACATTTGCGGACCCAAGATTTGACCCTCTCCTCGGGGCTTGCTTCAGGACACGGTTGTCGACACACAACCGTCCATTCTCTTCCTTCCGTAAAGAAGGCTTGAGCTTCATACGAAGCTTTTACAGGTCTAGTGATTCCTGCACCCGACAATCTCTTTGACTGTCTCCGGAGTCCAGTTGACTCTGATTGCGCCATACGACAACCATTTTTCGTAGGCGATTCTGACATGGGCAAACTATCACGTTTCCCATCACAACACCTCTCCACGGCATACCTTGTTTCTTTTCGAGTATGGCCCTCTCTCAGTTACATATGGCTGAGATCATTTTCAGTCCTTTGGGTTGCCGAAGGTCTATCTGCACAACGGTGGGGGTAGACCCCGTGATCACCAAACATCTAGCTGCAGGCATCATGATCACTTGATGTTCGAGAAGGAATTCCATTCCGAGGACTACATCAAAGTCATCCATGCCTACAACTACGAAATCAACGAAACCGCTCCATCCTCCCAACTGTATCATCGCTCGTTTCACTACTCCAATGACGGGTAGAGCTGTAGAATTCACAGCCTTCATCTTTCCTGTATCCTTCGTCCAATGAAGGTTCAATCGTCTGGCTTCTGCCACCGTAATAAAATTATGGGTCGCACCAGAGTCAACGATAGTGCTCTTTGCATGCTTTCGGTTGATCCAGGTGTCAACATATATTAGGCCCTCTTTTGTACGTCGACTTGTCTCTCCCGCTTTCTTTTGAAGAGACGACAAGAGTCTTATGGCCTCCACTCTAATATTTTGGGCTTCCTCCACTTGCCCACCTTCCCTCTCTGGTTGACTCTGTTGGTGATATATAATTAAATTTGCCTTCAACCACTAGCTTAAGCTTTTGGATGAATTGGTGGTCTAATGGACATACGAGAGTTGAATGTTTTTCTGATGCTGATTGGGCGGGGTCTCGTGAGGATAGGAGATCAACTTCTGGATATTGTGTCTTTGTAGGTGGCAACTTAGTATCATGGAAGAGTAAGAAACAAAATGTTGTTTCTCGTTCGAGTGCTGAGTCAGAATATAGAGCTATGGCACAATCTGTGTGAAATAGTATGGATTCACCAACTATTATCTGAGATAGGCTTAAGTATCACCGTGCCAGCTAAATTATGGTGTGATAATCAAGCTGCACTTCATATTGCATCTAATCCAGTATTTCATGAACGAACTAAACATATTGAGGTGGATTGTCACTTCATTCGTGAGAAAATCCAAGATGGGTTGGTGTCCACAGGATATGTGAAGACCGAAGAACAATTGGGAGATATTCTAACTAAAGCTTTAAATGGAGCAAGGATAAGCTATCTGTGCAACAAGCTGGGCATGATCGACATATTTGCTCCAGCTTGAGGGGGAGTGTTATGATATATATATATATTTATATATATATCATATGTCCTTTATTGTAATTGTACATAGTCTCTAGGGTTTAGTTTATTCTCTATATAAATATGTAACATTCCTTTGACTAAACATAATAAGAAATATACTTCTCTCGTTGAGCTTGTTGAACTTTAACATCAGGACTAAAAGGTAACAACAAGCCAAGCTCGGCGGTGATCTTCTTAAGCCGCATAAAGTAGCTGGTGACAGACTCAGCTTTCTGTTCCGCACGAAAAAATTGCATACAAACTTCAAACATTCTATGCAGTTGCTCTTTACCTGAATATAGAAATTCTAAAAATTCCAGAAGTTCTTTAACTGACTCACAGTGATCAACTAATCCAATTATCTCACTCTCAATTGAGTTTTTGATCTGAAGATATAAACGGGCATCATCACGAAGCCAATCCTTCTTTTGCTTTGCATCTTCTGGGGGATCTTCGGTCATATGATCATCCATATCAGTACTTCTCAAATAAAATAAAATTGTCCGACGCCAATCGTAATAATTAGATCCATTTAACTTATGTTCTGTGATCTTAGAGGCTAAGGGAATAACGTTGGAGACTACCAAATTTTTTATGTCGGCCATATTGAAGTCACAATGATTGTAGTCCACACAAACAAAGAGAGAATCAATCCAAATAGCTGTAAAATTGGAAAAGGACCCAAAACTAATAGCGTAACCTTCGGTTTTCGTCGAACCCGAATGCTATTTGATAGACCCAATGGTACAGACTGAGCGGAAACAATGGTTCGAGACAAGCCCAGAAGACGGAGGACAAATCGGACGTCTCACGCGCTCTCACGCGCCGGCTCGTGGGTGACGACTAAGGAAATTCCGGCGGCGCGTGAAGGCCACGCGCGGTGTTTTCCGACGATCGGCGAAGACAGACTTGGGCGTCTGGAGGTGGGGCTTCTTATGGTATGGGTGGTGTCAACAAAAGGTCAGCGGAAGGTAACCTAAACTCAAACCTAATGGAGGAGGAAGCTAATGGCCATTCGAAACCCTAATTGGCTCTGATACCATGTAATCTCGAATTCAGAGAAGTATATTTCTTATTATGTTTAGTCAAAGGAATGTTACATATTTATATAGAGAATAAACTAAACCCTAGAGACTATGTACAATTACAATAAAGGACATATGATATATATATAAATATATATATATATCATAACAGACTCAACTTGTCATCTGGGTCCGCAGCTAAAGAGGCCTGAAAGGCATAGAAGACTGACTTATTCGGACATTCCCTTGCCCGATGTGGCCCGTTACATATGTAGCAATTGATAGGACGATTCGACGTGTTTGGACCATCACGTCTTTTCCAGGTGTCCCCCGTGATGGATTGGGAAGGCTTGCGGTCTCTACCGGGACTTCTGCTTTCACTGTCAGCCTTGGGAGAACTCGGTCGGCTGTTTCTATTTCTTCCAGGTGAAGAACTTTGGTGACGCCCCGAATCTTGAGAGTCACTAGACAGGTCGAACAAACGTTCAGCTGTTGCATAGGCTGATCTGAGGTCTTGTACTTTCTGCTCGTATAACTTAGTCCTTGCCCACGGCTTCAACCCTTTAACAAAATTGAAGATTTTGTCATTTTCGGTCATATCAGATAAATCTAACATCAGCCCCGCGAATTGCTTCACATACTCCCGAATGGTTCCAGTATGTTTTAATTCCCGCAGTTTTCGTCGAGCCAGAATCTCAACATTCTTGGGAAAAAACTGCGAGCATAGTTCTCTCTTCAAACTGTCCCAAGTATCTATGGTGCAACGTTCTTCCTGAATGTCCACATATCGGGATCTCCACCACAACTTTGCATCTTCAAATAGATGCTTGGTCGCCAATGTCACTTTGGCTTCTTCCGTATTAGTATTTGTGGCTTTTAAATACTGCTCAATGTCGAATATAAAGTTTTTCAGTGCCTTGGAATCTTTTGCCCCACAGATTCTGGGATCTCTATCTTGCCAACTGTAATTGCTCCTCCAGCTGGAGCTTGATTTGCCAACGCTCGCATTGTAAGGTTCACCTTTGTGTTCACCTCTGCGATTTCATTTCTAACGACATCTAGGGTGGCTTGAAAATCCCCTGTCATGTCGTTTATCATTTCCATTATATCTTTCTGGGAGTTATCTAGCTCAATAACTCGTTTTTCCATCTGGACAGCAGCGCCCGACGAACTGTCCCCACGCTCGTAGGTGACATTTCCAGTTCTCATAACTCGTGACTCTAGAGTATCGACTCTAGCTAACAAATCTTGTATGGTAATCCGTCCAGACGACCGGACACCGCATCAATGGCATCGGCTTTCTTTGAAATCTTCTCAAGTCGGGTTTCTATTGAGCTGATGGAATCAGGAACTTCCACCAGATAGACATTTGCTCTTCGATTTTCACCAATCGTTCATTATGGGTCTTTCCCATCTGTTTCGCAGTCGACATCTTTCTGTCTCAACTGTCACTCAACCAATTTGGCTCTGATACCACTTGTCACAATCGTAGCGTTTCAACCTCGAGACGGACGATTGTGCGGCACTTGTTCTAACTCGATGAACAAGTCAGCCAATCAAAATCCGAAAGTTGCGGATAACGTCGACGTATGTCGTAACCTCTCTTGGCGTTCTTGAAAAAATTTGTTTATAAAACGCGGGAAGGAAAGAAATACATTGAAATAGACGTTACAATAAGCATTAAAGACTGTCAGTTGCAAGGAAAAAGAGTTGCTTGCAAAGAGTACAACTAATGTTTGGGCGGGGATTCAACTGGTATGCCTCCCCTATAGTACATTTTGAACATTTTCAGCTCTGATAGACTTGCATATGAAAATGTTGAAACGTCACATCCAAGCTTTATGACTTAAAAAGAAAGACAACTACCTAAACTAGTTATGCAACATAAAGATAAGATAAACTGGGGGTATTCGGAGCATATAACCATAGGTAAACACACCTTGGAAAAATATGATCGTGACACCTAGCACCTGCTGCTGAGTACTTTAATTTGTCTATGACTATGAGTGTGAGGAAAGGTTGGGCTTTGAAAGAAACGAGAAAATGCAAGTTATAGTCAAGAATGTGGTGTGGGTCGGATCATATAAAAATCACATTACCATTGGCGTTCATTCAGCAATATAATCGAAGATTTCATCTCTAATCCTTCGGGTCATGAGGTTTTCCAGTTCATTGCTCTGTTATTTCACGTTAACTACTGTCCTACAAAGAAAGTATGTTAAGTATGTTATACTTGCAGTACTCAATATGTTGATGGTTACTTATTGACCCTTCAAGTTATAGGGCATATAGCATATAGCCTATAGCCTATAGCCTATACCTTGCCTTTCCTTTCAATAGTATTAAAAAAGGAAGAAAAATATCAGCTCCATGCCATTCCATTTCATATGTATGTTAAATTAGGAGACAACGTGGCATATGACTGTACACTAAAAACTTATTTATCGTAAGGCTCACAATTGAATCAACGCATGCATATGATTATGTTTCTGTATGTTACCTAGTGGAGCAGCTACCTTCTCTCTCTCAATATTATTGTGGGCAATTTATTTTGACATAAAATATAATAAATAATGGGATCTACAACATCACTTCAATTTCAATTTCACCTATCAATAATCTATAGTACTGTTGTAATTTGAATGCCACTTGGAATACAGTAGATGAATAATGAGTTATTGGCAGTGACATGAATTTAAAGAGGTTGTTCATTGTTGGGGCCAAAGCAAGGGGTGGAGAGATTTGTCAAAATCAGTCACACCGTTAGGAAAAATATACATATAAATATACCATATATGTGCAAGAACCATCCATTCCATTCTGCTACTTTCTTATCTATTTAGAGATGGGTTTTGGATTGCTTGTGCTGTTTTGGCCCTTCACTTGGATATCTGTGGATAATATTTCTTCTTTCCTCTTCTTTCATTTTTCTCCCTTTTTTTTTTTGCTATAAAAAGCTCACAAATATCTTCTCCTGATCTTTGGCGCTTGTGAGGGCTTTTGATTTGTTCTCTTCTCTGTTTTTTCAGCAATATTTCGTCCTTGGGTTTTCGCTGAATGTACTTAACATTATTCCATTGGGTTTTTGACCAAATATTATAGTTAATTTCTAAACATAGATATACATAAAATAGATAAGTCATAGTATCGGTATGTACCGCCCCAACAGCCACCACTTTCTTCCTTGTTTTCATTGCCAATCCCATGCCTATATCCGGATGGTACTGCTTTTCTCTTTCTTTCACCAATTGTAATAGTTAAAATCTTGGATTTTTCTTTTTTTATCATTTCAATTAATTTTGCAGGTCCAGCATCTGATAGAGAGATGCTTGCTGCTTCATATGAGTCGAGATGAGTGCGTAAAGGCATTGGCTGACCATGCAAATATCCATCCTCTCATTACACTTACAGGTCCATATATACAAATACACTCCTTTTAAACTTTGTGGATCAAATTTAATTTCTTATTCAATTATCTAAATTAAGCTTTTCTGGGGCTTTTTTTAATTAACCTGCCAGTGTGGAAGGAGCTCCAGAAAGAGAACTCTGACTTCTTCCGAGCATATTTCCATACCATCTCTCCCAATCCATTCCTCGGTATGATCCCTTATCTTATGGCCACTTCAAAATAAATAATGTCATTTGATTGTGACCGCCTCTGTCTATATGATCATTTCATTTAGTTCCTATTTAGCTTAATTAATTATTCACCTTACACACAAACCTACAGCACTATTTAAATACTTCAACTCTTCAGTTTGGTACCAAAAAAAAAAAAAAAAACATTGCAGTTTTTATGCTATAAGAATAGGTTTTAATTTTAAGAATCGACATCTATATATTTCTTTGTTTAATTAGTTACATATTTGGGTCCATTTACAGCCAAATTCACAGGGAGTGAGCGGAGCATGATGAGAAGACAATATCGCTACTGGAGGTGACCCATTAAGAATTTGTAATGCTAATCGATGACGACGACGATGATTAATTAATTCAAACCCAGTTGTTTCTAGATCAAGTAAGCTCTTTCATTATTTTTTTAAATTTGTTTTGGAACAAAAAAGAAAAAGAAAGTGTGAATGCTAAAGGTAAAGCCTGTTTACACAACGGATTACATTTTTTTTATTTACCAAATTGATAAATGGGATATCCTTGAAGTGCAGTCTCTAGTACCACCCTCTGATCCATATGCTATATGTATATATATAAAGAAATGTTAACAGAAGATCGTATTTTCTCATAGCTTTTCAGTTTGGTTGCTGATCTTAAAAAGAGCTAAAATATATTGTTTAATGTTTATCCCCGCGGTTGGACTTGGGGAACATTGTTCAATTGGTTAATCAATAGAGCGAGAGGGAGTGAAGCATTTTATGTGGACTGCAAACTTGGGCCCTTTTATGGGCCGCTTGAGAAAAGAAACTCCAGCCCATATGTGTGTTTTGAAATGCTGGAGAGTACTTAGAACTAGAAGTACCCCAATGTCAACTACAAAGACATACCAACTCAAATATTATAGTCTTTTCGATATTTTAATGTCATTTATTTTAGTCTAACTTCAATATGGTACTCAGTGTTTTAAATCACTTCATTTATTACTTTTTATGATACATGCTTCTTTGTTACTCAATTTACTTTAACCCTACTCATGTTTTTTTTTTTTTTTTTTTTTTTATGTATTTCATTCCATCTTCAACTCTAATACAATCCATTAACCCAACTTTTTAAATTATATAAGTTAAATTTACAATCTAATCCTGATTTTATTTATGTTTACCATTTTCTATATTTCATAACATTTTTTCAATACTATTCAACAATATTTTTCCTTTTGTATTATTTTTTATTCAAGGTTATTTTATATGAATTTTGTCTATAAATTTTAGATTATATCTACAACAATATTTTATCTATGGTTCTAAAATTTTGATATTCTGAAACTTAGATCATATAGGATGAGTTCTTTTTTTCTTTTTTCTTCAAAAAAGGAAATTTATCTGTAGTGATGAAGGACAAAACAAAGCAGGCAATTGGACAAAATAAATATGTAGTATTGAAAATACCCTTTTTTGATCATTCTAACATATCAAACCCATTTAATAACCCATGTTATTCTACTATCATATATTTATAGCTATTCATTTTATGATATTTTATTCCCATCGAAAAAGAAAGAATTCTAAACTTGTAGCTTTGGAATGGCGTTTATAATGGTAAGCATTGTTGATGTGAGGTTAAGAGCTTCATTAGATAAAGGACATTTATTCCGATCCTCTTTAACATTATTGTTATTATTATTATTATTATTTTAAAATGGTTGATAATTAAGGTTGATCAGTTTGGTTATGCATCTCATATAAGACAACAAAACTTAAGGAAAAAATAATAGTAGTAGAGGTTAATTATGAGTAGGTAGTAGTTAGAGAAGTTATAAAAACTAAAATATGGTCACAGTAAGCATAATATAAATCATAATATATTATAGGTTGAATCGAAAAGGAGGAAATAGAAAAAATGGTGATGAAAGGGTTTTAATGAAAGTTGTTTTGTATGTCGTGATGCCCTATTAATTATATACACCAAGTTGTCAAGCTTTTTAATTAATGCACTCATTAAATAGAGAGTGCCCATGAATTTATTATTACTTTTTTAAATGGGTAATAGATCTTCGATACCCTATTAAACAGCATCTTTTTCAATTTTTCAAACTCGGTTTTGTTATCTTGTCTTAAATATTATTTATGATCAACCAATTGATAATAACAACGTTTTTCTTTTTCTTTTTCTTTTAAAAAATAAGAAATTATGTCCTCTAATTAACTTATAATAAAATACCCTAGTTTAATAAATATTATCATTTATTAAGGAATTACAAACTTTACTTTTCTCTCCCAACTTTATTTTCTTCTTCTCTAATTAGTTTAATAAACATCTTGTCTTTCAATTCTTCCCTCTCTAAATCATTTCCTTTTGTCTCTACTAAATCTATCTATATGGTCAAATATATATATAATTCTATCTCTATGTTATTTTATTTCCAAGCTTTAATTTAATTTCTTTCCATATAGCTTTTTAGAAAACATCGACCAAAACACACTATGCTTGTAACACGTCTCTTAATTTAGTTTTTACTTCACTGCATCCTCACATTGATATTTATTTAATACAACAATGGAAATTAGAATCATTTGAAATTACAAGTTAATGAGAAGACCACATCACTTGTTTTTTTGAGCTAAAATTATTTGATATTAGAGTGCTTCTTTTATAATCCTTTTAGGAGAAAAAATTAGCAAAAAAATAGTTATTGTAGAAAATATTAACAAAATAAAATAAGTTTTAATTGTTGTTATTGGAGTGCATTGGTTTTTTTTTTTTTTTTTTTTTTTTTTTTTTTTTTAAAAAAAAATTCTTCAAGTACTGCCGTTAAGGAGGGTTTTTGAAACCTTTTTCTTCTTCTTCTCTTTATATCGTATTTCTTTCCTTCTTTACCTTTCAATTCTTTTTTTTTTTTAACACTATTTTTTTTTTTTTAATTTTCAACCTGTTTTATTTCTTTTTTTTAAATACTAAATTAAGAATTAATGATTTATAAACAAAATTCTTGATTGTTTTAATGTAACCTTTTCCTTTTTCTTTTTCTTTTTTTCCAATTCAACTTTAAATTCAATTATTGACTTATTCTTTTAATTATTGTTTCATTTAGGCGATACTTGTAAGCCAAAAGGAATGGAGGAGCATTAGTCAATTATTAATCAATAAATAAAATCGTGAGATCAACTATATTTCTATTGGTATGATGTCTTATGACGGTGTATATACTAAAGTAAACAATATCATATATTATTGTGAAAATATTAAAGGGTTCATTGTCTTGAAAAAAATAAAAAGTAAACACATTTGCAAATTTCACCACATATTATGTGTGTGTGTATATATATGATGGAAATTAAAAGTAGATTTTAGTTTGGAGATATATATATATATATATATATATAATCTCTAAGCTTTGTTTCATTGAAAGCTAAAATTCATACAAAAAAAATATAAATAAAAAATAGAGAAGAAGAGGGAGGGAAGGATGGAGGGGTAGGGCATTACATGAGTTTTATTACTATATATTAAATGAAAAGAAAAAAATGATAGAGAAACGAGGGGGGGGGGGGGGGGGGGGGGGGTGTTGTTGTCTTTATGTCAGGGTGGAATTAATCACTTTCATTGTCGTTGGGCGCAGATCCAAAGCACAGGCAGTATGGGAGTTTTTCTTTTTTAACTTTTAAGAACCACACTTTGACCTCTGAAATCATAAATATAAAACAAACAAGTAAGAAGAAAGAAAGAAAGGAAAAAGAAAAAAAAAAAGAAGGCATTATTGAGCTTTGAAAATTATCTAAAATCTCAATCTCAATCTCAGTGGCATCCGGGCATTCAATTACTGTAAACAATGAGAATAGAACTAATTATTCATAAATTCTGTATTTAAGTCTCATTCCATTTCAAGAAAATCGACTTGGATGTGGTCGTTGGCTTATTACCCCCCCTACTTTCTATTTTATTTTTATTTACCCTTTAATTAAATTCTAAACCATCATAACACACACACACACACCACACCAAACATAGTAGGGGACCGGAAATATATACTTGCCAATCCCATATATATTTACTCTCTCAAATTTATTATTCAACATTAATGTTTTTTCTACTCATATATAATATATGATTAATCAATGAAGGTAGCTAATTTTAAATATAATTACCTGATTTAAGTTAATTAATATGACGCTCTCCCCCCTTTGGCTACATTACGTTTTTCTTTCTCAGCATCATATGATCAGCTCCTTCGGCATTGACTGGCGGAAGATGAGCCCACTGCACCTCCCCAACACCAATAACAATCATATAATTTCTTTCCTTAATATTATACATCAAAACTAACTTACGCTTAAATGTAATAATAATATATAACCAAAACTCTCTCTCTCTCTCTCTCTCTCATCAATGTCATCATGAATCCAACGACGTAACACACATAAAGCTTACATTTTTTGCAGCTGTCTTGAATGCTTCTTTATGAGCCATCGCTGGATTCTCTGCCTTCAGCCTCCGAATCTCTTCCCTGCATATATACATATATATATTTTTTAATTTGTAAATTTTAATACAAATTATAATGATTTGCATGTGAAACCCCAATTCACACCCTTTCTTAAACTCTCTCTCTCTCTCTTACGTAATTTGAATATGAAGTTTAATTAATTATAAATATATATCTTACTTGATGAATTGGTTATAAGCTGATGGGGCTCGCTGTTTCTTCTCCGGGGCTAATTTTCACAGACAATATATTAGAAAATTTTAAAAAAGAAATCTCACATATACAATAATATGAAAAAAAGAAATTTATAGACATCATGAAAGGGCCAGATTACGCTTGTTAACAACTGGAGTGGGTGGAATAATGATGACGTCATCATCTTCATGATTTTGAATAATGTTATGGTACGAGGTTAGGAGGTCGGACGACGATGATGAGTTGCTGAGGCTGTCCAAGCAGTAGTGTTTCTGGACGTTAAACTCTTGACCAAAACCCTCCTTTGGCTGACCAAAAAATAATAATAATAATAAAAAAAAAAAGAACATTTTGTAATAATAATTTCTTGTTAGGATCAGTTCATGTACTGCTGACAGTGTGATTTCAAAACTAGAAATGTTAAGAGAGAAAAAAGAGAAAAATAGGTATAGATACCAAGTTATGAGAGAGGGAGGTGAGAAGATCAAAAGGGATAAAAGAGGGCTTAGCCATGTTGACAGAGAGAAGACCAGCACAGTTTCCGCATCTTACACTCACCACCATCGACAAGTTGCTGTATGGAACATTTACCTGTGCGTATAGAATAATACTTAACACTACTTGAAGATATCTGAGTTATAAATTAAAATCATCATCAAACAAAACCATATAATAATAATACATACACACACACACACACACATATATATTCTCACTAATTTAATTACTACTTAATAAGGCTTGCTGTTTTAATTATATGATATGATCTTAATTACGTACGTACCAATAATATGGTGCTACAAAGACCACATTGCACATAGCGAATCTGTTCAGAGGAATCGGCAAGGAGCTGCTCCACTGTCGACATATCAACACCTCCTTTTAATTTATTTCTAACACAAAACAGATAAAAGAGAGTGATGAATAAGACCTAACTATATATATATATTTGTCTCTCAGGCTCACACCAATTTATATGCAAGTCCAATTTATATATACCTCTTTTTGCTTCCCTTTATTATCAAATATAATATATCATACTTCCCTTTCAATTAATGATTTCCCTTCTGTCGTTTTCTCACACTAAGATTCTTTTATATATGATGTGTTATACTAAAATTAAGCACAAATGTGTTTTTTACAAATTTCACTCCTTGCTTCGATTTAAGTGCAATGATTAGGTACATCATATCTCGTATGCTTCTTATTTTTTCATCACACAAATTTTATTTTTTAAGTAGTTTTAAATTTTATTTTATGTAGTGCAAAGAGAGAAACCTACTAGAAAATTAGAAATGCACCCCATTTTTTTCTTAATTTAAATAAAATATATGGATTTTTTTTTATGTTAACCCAGGACTGCACACTGATAATAAACTGCCATATTTATTTTTATTTATTTTTAAATTTTTGTTCCATTTGATCCTTGACTATTAAAAGGCATACTTTAGATTTATATATTTTGGGCATTATTACAGCTTTCATCACGTCTCTAGGTATATTTGATATTATCACAATTTAAAACTACGTGGGCTTGTTGATATATCAAATGAAAAAAAGGAATGCAACAACGATCATTTTTGTAATTATTTGAAAGAAATTAAAGAAATTAAAGGAATAAAGTAAAAGGAAATTGAAAGTTTAAGATCAATGTTAAGAGACGAAAAGGACAATATTAAAAGTCAAAGTAGCAAAATAAAACAACTTGAAAGTTGAATTAACTTTTGGTAGTGCATCCACAAGGGAAGTAAATGGTTACAATTTTTAACGCAACAAAAGAAAGAAAACCATGCACTTCTCGCCTCTTTTTTTTATATAATTTTTCATCTCATTTACCAACATTTCATTTTAGTAGAATTCAGAACCTACAAGATTATGTGAGGGTCTCTTAGGCTTAGTTAAAAGTGGCTGGTTAAATGTATATAGATATACATATTGGGTGGAGGGGGTTGAGGGAAAATGAATTATAATTTAGGTTATCATACTCAAAGAGGTTTCAAATGCCTTCTTAATTATCATTAGGAGAGACAATCAGACTGTTGTATTCAGCAAACTGCATGATCTAATCACTAAAATTAAAGAATTAACACTTATGATTGTGATCAATTGATAAAACATTTTCTACTCATTGGGTAAAAATAAGGTTAAATTATAAATTCAATTATAAAGTATGTGTATTTGATCTTTCATCTTACAAAATTCACAACCATTGAACACAAAGTTGAAAAAATTGATTTATTAGGCACATAATGTATTAAACACTTTTGAAGGTTAGGAATCAAATGAACACAAATGAGTACATAGCACTAAGGAATATCTACTGCATCCGTCCACAACAGAATTATATAAGGAAGCACCAAATAATAACATTTCATGAAAATTTGTCACTAGCATTGATTCTCTACAAGTTATTACATAATATACGAATGCAGTAGATATTCATCCAATAAGAACATATGGTTCTTCGATGGTGCAAACTCCCCTAATCTTCTTTTGGCCAGAGAAAATATTGAGTGCAAGTTTGAAACCAAAAGCTAATTGCTAGGAGAAATATCTAATTTGATAAACGGTAACAGGAATCAGCCTCACCAAATGCTCGAAAAAACATATCAGACATCAGAAACTCGAACCTAGTAAAAAAAAAAGAAAAAACCTACCATTGTTGAAGTATCAACAATTGCTTAATGTCAGAGGACATTCCCAAACTTGATTGCCCAAGTCAGCAATAGATAACTGCAATAAATCTTATTCCCAGTATTTTCGCTTATCACTTATCAGAGACATGGAAAATGAAGAACCTAATAAATAGTTGCATTGAGGTACACCTAAACTAATAAGCGGTCCAAGACTAAAAAAGCATAAACAGCAGGGTACCAGTCAAAAGAATTGAAGATGTTTCAATGACGTAATTAGCACACTGATTCGAGAGTATGAAACTGCATAAAATTTCCAGCAAACAGGCAGTATATGAAAGATG
The DNA here is from genome assembly GCA_025688845.1 of Cucumis hystrix. Classification (NCBI taxonomy): domain Eukaryota; kingdom Viridiplantae; phylum Streptophyta; class Magnoliopsida; order Cucurbitales; family Cucurbitaceae; genus Cucumis; species Cucumis hystrix. Next base: position 18,751,024 of record CM046885.1, on the reverse strand, counting down.
CTTAAAAAATATTTAACCAAAATTGAACATTGATTTGATTGTTTCCAAATGTAAAACAGTTCATGAAAATGGACCCATTTGACCATTTGTAATCCTAACAGTTAATATTATCCCAAAATGATGATCAACATAAATAAAAAATCTCTATCAAAATGTAAATATAAAAAAAGACCTAATCACCGCCGGGCTTCTGATACACGTATGTCAAACCGCACTTGCCACAGTAATGACGATCAAAATGATTGGCCATAAATGTACCGGCTCCGCATTCAGCGTTAGGGCACTCCTTCCTGAGCCTCTGAACCTTTCCTGAATCGTCGACCTTGTAAAACTGAAGAACAGAGAGCTTGACCTTCTTCTTCTTGTGCTTGATCTTCTTAGGTTTGGTGTAGGTCTTCTTCTTGCGCTTCTTAGCACCACCACGGAGCCTTAAGACAAGATGGAGCGTAGACTCCTTCTGGATGTTGTAGTCGGCAAGTGTTCGACCATCCTCCAGCTGCTTACCGGCGAAGATGAGACGCTGCTGGTCAGGCGGTATTCCCTCCTTGTCCTGAATCTTTGCCTTGACATTATCGATGGTATCAGAACTCTCGACCTCGAGAGTTATGGTCTTCCCGGTAAGCGTTTTCACGAAGATCTGCATATTGTGGGAGTGGAAGGTTTACGGAGTCGAGGAGAGTAGATTGACAGATTAGGGCTAACAATGGTTGCGAAAGTTTTATATTTGGGAATTAGGTTTGTTGGGCCAACCCAAGGCCCAATATATTCATCAATCAGTGCCCGTTTCACCGCTCAATTTATATACATCAAAACTTTAGGCTAAAGCTTAAAACTAGAGGTAATAAATTGAAATATAAGAAAAATCAACAATTAATTATGAGATTTCCAAAAGTACATATTGAACTAGTTTGAGACTGATGTTTCTTCTTCTTCTTCTTGTTTTTATTATTATTACTATTATTATTTTGTTTTGGCCATTTGTGAGTTCAAAAAGAGAAATAAGAAATTCACACACCCACCCACTACAACATGTTTGGAATTCATTTAAAAATTTATTTAATTTAATTGATAACTAAATTTTGTTTTGATTTATATTTTTACAAAACCTTGAAAAATAAAAAAGGAAATCTACTTTTAGGATCGGTTTTTATTAAGCACATTTTAGGGCTAATCATTGTTAAAAAGAAAAAGAAAAAGAAAAAGAAAAGTGTAGTTGTATTTATTAAAGGAAAGAATAGTAATGTGAGATGGAGTTTTGGGAAAAGTGGGTACAGGTGGCGGGTAGATTGGGGTTGTGGTGTGGAGAAATTGGAAGTTATCAGACCAATCTCATGCCATCCCAATCGAAAAAAAAATCGATTTGATTCTGCAGCAGGAAGGGAGGGTGTGGACCCAAGAATAGAAGAGTCTTCTCCTTCCCCCGGAAGGAAGGAAGGAAGGAAGGAAGTGTGATTTTGTGGGGTTGGAGGTGCGGAAATTTTGTTTCTCATCAAATGGTCGGAGGAAGCAAAGAATTTTCCTTTTATTGAACTCTCCGTTTCCTTCCGACGCCTTCCATTTTTAATTGGTACCTACCAATACTACTTTTAGTTCTTTTCTTTTCTATTACTGATTTCATTGCATCCCTTTCCACTCCATTGGACCATTCTAGAGTAACGAATCTGGGAATCTCTCTATACTTTTTTTTTTTTTTTTTTTTTTTTTTTTATAAATGAAATGGCTATGGCTTCTTGTTGAATTAACTAGTTTTAGATATTGGGGTTCTGCATCCTTCTTCCTCTGCTGTTTATTGAATTTCAACTCCTCCTCCTCTCCTTATTTCTTCAATATATTATTGCTGAATACAAACTCATTTCCTCACAATTTTTCTGACTAATAATTCTATGTTCCCTCTCTTGCTTTCTTTCCTTTCTCACATTTTTTTTCCTTTTTCCATGACTGGACTTCATTTACTTGCTCTTCCTCCTCCTTTGGCCCTCATTTTTTCTTCCATGCTTGCTCATTGGAATCCATCATCCTACTTTCTGCTTTCCCTGCTCTAAAATGTTTTTTTCTTTTTCTTTTTCATAGACCATTCATTTAACTGCTTTACTTCAAATTTACACAGCTGATTTTTTTTTCGTTTAGTGTATTATTATTAACTCAAAATGAGTTTCTTAGCAGGACTATCAGACTCCTGGAAGCCTGTCATGACTACCGATACTAATACTTTAAGCTATTGGCTAAACTGGAGATTTTTTCTATGTGCTTTGTTCCTATCAACTGTTATGATTGTGGCGGCCCTATTAATATGGAAATATGAAGGTTCCAAAAGATCCAAATCTGGTTCGAGAGACGATTCACAAGATTCAGTTGGGTCATTGTACGAGGATGAACTCTGGCGGACGTGTCTAAAAGAAATACATCCACTTTGCCTCTTAGCTTACAGAATGCTTGCTTTTGCTCTGCTTTTTGGATTGATATTAAGTGAAGCTATTGTTTCAGGAGGCAGGATTTTTTTATTTTATACTCAGTAAGTCATTTATACATCTCGCACTCTTCTATCACTCTAAACTGAATATTTTGTATTGTTCTTTTAAGTGAGGAGGACAGTAGCTCTTAACTCAATTGGGAGCCGGTGAAACTATCTTGTTCTTCCCATTATTCCCAGCTTGTCAAAGCTTGGTAATGATTATAGTTCTGATGGTTCATTTTTGGTTCAAATCTAGAAATATTTACATTGTGAGGCGTTGGAGTCTGTTCAATTAGTAGTCCGATCATTGTATCAGTGCTTGCATCATTGCATAGGATAATTTTCATTTTCTTCTTAAAGATCTACTGTTAAGGATTATAAATATTTCCTGATAAGGTTATGTAGCCTTTATATCACTCTTGCCTAGTATAACTTTTTTGCCAGATGTGGGCAAAATGCCCCAAACTTGTTAATTATGGTCACTTTCTCATCTAACATTCATATATTTAGGGAAATTTGCAATCATTGGTTTAGATGGTATCTTTCTGAGGTATATCTCGTGTATTGCTAGAGAGAAGTTGTGAATTATGTAGTTTACTACGAATTATCAACGTACAGTCTCAGGTCATATTTATCCATTAATCATCTTGACAGTACAGAAAACAAGTTACAAACTACTTTGACAATATAGGAAATAAAGTTATATCCCAAACTAACATACTTTTTTTGTGCAGGTGGACGTTCACATTGGTCACACTCTACTTTGGGGTATGTTTTATAACTTCAAAAAAAAACTGCTTGTTTGCCTGCTGATGTGGTTATACTTCGCTCACATTTGGTAGATCCAAAGTAGGATGGTGTATCCATGAATTTTGGTCCTGAGATATGGGGGTGACCCTAACAGGAAAATAGTAATCCAGAGTTTGATATATGTAGCAACATCTAATTATATATAAAATCGTTTTGGCTGTTGAGAACAAGGGTAACCAGGAATACAGCCAAACTTACATAACATTCAATGAATTATTAAAATTCATGGCTTTAGTTTCCCATTATCCATAAGTTATTAACTAAGCTAAAATATTGCTATCTTGCAGCTTGCAACTTCATTCTCCATTTATGGTTGTTGTAGAAAATGTAATGATAATGGCAGCTCAACCGAGCATACAAGTTTAGATGCAGAGCGAGGCACTTATGTGCCCCCGACTCTTGGTGTGGACAGCCTCGATGTGGATAATTCAGCTAAGAGTTTGAGCTCCCGTAAAGGTTTTCATACTCGCAAAGCTGCTGGTGTGGGGGGATATGCATTTCAAATTATTTTTCAGGTGACTATTTTCCTCTTAAAACTGAGTAGAAACGGCTTTTATGTTGAAAGGTATGGATAGGCTTAGGTTGGCGAAGGCTATTACATGCTATTAGTTAACCTTCCTAGTACATATTTGGGTTATGTTGTCAATTTTTTAGTGTTATATTTCTCTTACATCTAGAAAATATCTTGCTCTGTTTTCTTTTCCTAGGTATCCGCAGGTGCTGTGGTGCTTACCGACATAGTATTTTGGTTCATTCTTTATCCATTTATTCTATCTCGAAGTCGTGGGCTAAGTTTTGTAAGTATTTGATTTTCTGCCCCCTCTCTATATGGCTAATATTAAGTCATTTACAATGCTTATTTTAGATTGGAGGGAGATGCATTTTGTTCTGTGTGATTGATGTTGTGTTGTATTCATCATTTGGCCACAGTTTGTTGTTACCATGCACTCGGTGAATGCTGTTTGTCTTCTTGGAGAAACAATTTTGAATGGTTTGGTAAGTTGGGAAGCTTCAATAGGCTTTTCTTTTGGTATTCCATCGAGTATGGGCAATGATTTAAGATTGGTTTGAACTGCAGCGATATCCGTTCTTTCGGATTGGGTATTTTGTACTGTGGACAGGGATATTCGTCATTTTTCAATGGATTCTCCATGCTTGTGTTTCAATGCCGTAACTTTCTACTCTGCTCTATCACAATTTCTTGCAATGATTTTATACTGAACGTATATGAATAAGATTGTTAAAATTATTTTGGCCCGCTTCATTGCAGGTGGCCTTATCCATTTCTTGACTTGTCACCCCCATCCGCGCCATTATGGTAAAGTTGGAAGTCCCTGGCTTTGACTCCAATGCCTTTGTATTCTTGTTTTCGAATTTTCAGTGGTTATGGACATTCATTTTGCAGGTATGTTGGGGTTGGGTTGATGAATGTACCTTGTTTTGGTGTCTTTGCTCTACTGATCAAAATGAAGCAATCTCTGTTGCCAAAATTGTTCCCGAGGTCTTTTCAGGAGTTGAGCTAACAATCGATTCAGACGATCATCAAACCAGTGGGTTATGACGCTGTGTTTTCCAGTGATCCCCATCATGTTTGCTTCAAATTATTGAGTGTTGAGAACGTAAATATTACACATATACAGAACATAAAGCATGATGACGCAGGCAGTTGGATGGAAACATTACCCTAACAAAGCTCAAATATAGGCGGAGGATGCCAGATTTTGTAAGTCTGTTTTCATATTCAATGCTCCTTTGAAATTCTGGCATCTTCCGAATTACTTATTTTACGCATCTTTTTCTTTTGTTCGAGTCACTTTGATTTTCTCCCAACTGCCCGTATAATTTATTTGAAGCATTTGTGGTATGGAATGTACCTCCTGCAATGACTTATGCATCCTTTCTTTTTTTTTATTATTATTTGTTCCAATAAATTTAAAATCTTGTTGTGTTTTAAATTGTAATGTTCACTTTTAATCTTTCACAAAACATGAGCATTAACATTAGTATCCATAGCATAATACTTAGGATGTTGACAATTTCTATAAAACCTTGTTAGGCTACTTACAACATATAATCAATTTTGTTTAATAAATTATGTTTGGAAACAGTAAAATGTGTTTGGCAACATGGTGTCTCATCTCAAGTAATAGATGAGTACAAATGTTCTGAAAAAGTTTACGAGTATTAAGTACGTGTTTGTATACTCTAAATTTCAAGTAAACTAAAATGTATTGTGACTAGTAGACTCAGTTGTACATGTAGAGTAAGCAAACAAAATTGTTATTGAGAGAACTTAAAAGAACATTTTCTTTTAAAAAATTGCAAATATATATCGAGTCAATTTCTTACACTTGTGTGGTACTAAAAAAAAATGGTAGTAATATATGTATTAATATTAAAATAATATAAATAGAGAGATTTGGTGGGTGACCATTTTATTTATTAACCTAATTTGAGTAAGGTGAATGAGTTTACCCGTTACTAAAAGCATATAATTAATTAAGATTCAATAAATTAAAGTAGCACCTGGAAACCTTACCTAAATTTGTTGATTTGTTCCCATAAAAAAACAATGTACCTAAGTTGGTTGAAATGGTCTTCTTTTTGCTCTCTCATTTTTCTTCTTTTATTAATTAAAGTATTATTTGTTGGAAAATTCACAAAATCTATCCTTGATTAAAATTACCTAGATGGACTTAGATTGATCGAAATGGGTACTAGATAGATCCTTTACTATCTAATGGGAAAGAGAAGGCTAAAGAGGCATAGTATATTTTGTGGACTATAACCCTATATTTATGAGTTGATTTTATGATTTGCCCTAACTGATCTCTAGAATCATCAAACTAGTTGGTTTCTATTGATGCCTCGTAATTAAAATCACCCAATATACTAATTAAATAGTTAAATTAATAATTAAAGAATTAGTTGGAAGGATGGTTGTTTACATATCTAAATTATTGAAGCATCAAAGTTTAAGGGAGAGGTAATTGGTATGCATTTGTTGTTTGAAGTCAAATGTTGAACCTCCAATTCTATTATTTGCGTGCGCGCGCGCACAAAAAAAAAAAAAAAAAAGTCAACAAATTGGGTGTGTGTGTGTGGCCATGAATGGAATGGGACGTATTCCCACAAAAATTAATAAATATATAGTCCTCTACCTTATACGCCAACTCCTCCAGATTTGTCCAAGGCTGTGTGCATCAAATTTTGTATTTAATTATGGGTAAACACCCTCTCCTAAACTTAACTTAGAGTTGTATTTGTAATGCACCCAACTCTTTTCCCTAAAATATAAAGTTTGTGTGTGTATATATATAGAGGTTTCAATTGATTTTATGACCAACCTCATGAATTCCCTAACCAAAAATCACTATTTTTATAATGATATAAATAATAACATGTATTATAAAAGAAGGTATGAAAGTGAGAACGTGTCAAGTCAAGGTGAGAAGGGGAAGGGTTTTTTTTTTTTTTAATTTTAGTTGTGAGTAAACAAATGGCATTCAGAAAGCACGCTGTCAGATTATTGTATAAAATCCCACAACTTGCCTCCTTCACTGTCATTTCATTTTATATACTTTTTATCATTGCATTTCTTTCAATTAAATTTCTACTGCACAATCACATACATAATTGCTTTTTATTTAATATATCTAACTTTCTATACCAATAATATTATCTAATAATTACCGTAGCTACCAATAAATGGAATAAAATTCTCAAACTAAACATGGTTCAAATGCTAAATAATCAAATAGAAAGATGATGTAAGAAACAGCAATTGAACGTACAAGTAGCTGTTAAATATTGACAAACTAATGTTATGAAATAATTAACCTAAAATTCATTATTATAATGCATATGCTGCAACGAAATCATGTGCATTATGATAAATGATAATCCACCTCATAAAAACATTTTTAATTTTAATTAAAAAAATGTATGTAGTTAATAGTATTGGGAAAATAAAGTGAATGTGTTGGATAATGGGTGGAACGAATTTTAAAAAATGGAGATGAAGTCACAAAAAGACAACCTAAACATCTTCTTCTTCCCTTTTGTTTTATTTGTTATTATTTGTTTCATTGAAAGGAAGAAAAAAATGCCACGGGTATCACATGTTACACCAACGTGATTCATAATATATCTTAAATAATCCATCTTTTTTGTTTTTTAAGTTTTTATTACACTTTGATCATTTATGTTTCTATCCATTTCGTTACTGCACTTTTAAAATGTGATTATCAATCAAATTCTATAAGATGTTATTATCCATTTGATTACAAAATACATTAATTTGGATTTTGAATTTTAAAAATTTTGGATTCGTCGAGTTAACAATCCAAAAGGCTTGGGCCTACAATTATTATTTTTATTAATTTAAAATGTATAAGTAGTCTACAACACATTCAAGTAAAACTCAAATGTTGCATGATATATATTGTAGATCATCGATCATAATATACCTATAAATTGATTGGGATGGATCAACAAATTTATTCAATGTGAAACCCAATCCAACCTTTGTAATAAATAGTTTGGGTTGTATCTTCAAATTGTTAGATCATTTAAAGTCCCATAATTTACAATGGATACACCATGGATGTTAAACATGTGAGTTAAATGTAAGACATAATTAATGTTTAAGTTTAAATTTGTAGGTAGGATAATTAATGTGTTAAATACTTGTGTTTGATTTATGAATTTTAGGCTAGATTCCAAATTGAAATAAATAACTAATTAAAGATAAAAGAAAACAATTAACTAATGAAATCGTATATTAAATTGGAATTGGGGTTTATGCGTAGTAAAAATAATGGAAATGTTTACCAATAAAGCAAAATTTGATTTTGTGTGAGGTGGATGCAGAAAGAGACTCAAAATTGGTAAATGTTTGTAAGATAAGGAGGTTATAAAAAGAGTGATTTGAGTTGAAAGAACATTTTTCGAACTGGTACCGGTGGCGGATGAATAGATACCATTATTTTCCAAATTATTCTATAAGGGAGTCGGGTGATAATTTATTGTATTTACATGAGAAGGATGGCATGGGATGGTAGTATGATGTGGTGGAAAGGGAGAGTAGCGGCAAAAACGTCCCACCTGTTGGTTGCCTACTCCTGCCCCCATTGTATTCTATTGTCCTTGGGATTAAAGCAAATTGAGGTTCCCGCCGTCTGAAGCCAACGAACCAAACTCTTTTTTTTTTTTTTTTTTTTTTTTTTTTTTAATTTCTCGGTAATTTTCGGGAAAAAATTAATTTAAAAACATCGTGCAGCTATAAATACGAATACGAAGGTGGTTGAGAAGGCACTTATTGTGCAGGCGAAGCCAATTCCCCAACTTTCATCCTCCTCCTCCTCCTCCTTCTACTTCTAATCCCAAGGTAACAACTCAAACTACTTCTTTTTGCTTGCATTTCTCTGGAACCAATTTTTCTAGATCTGTCACTGTGAGTGCCTCTTTGTTTCCATTATCAAATATGGAATGTTTTTAAACTCTCTCTTTCTTCTACCTTCCAAGTGTATGTGTCTGATCTGCCTCTCTTCTTTCAATCACTGCAGGCTTTACAAAAATGGCTCGCAAGAAGATCAGGGAATACGACTCTAAGAGATTGTTGAAGGAGCACTTCAAACGGATCTCTGGTAGACAACTCCCCATCCAATCCGCTCAAGTGAGTCCTGCTTCACTCTTCTTCTAGATCTCCATATTCTTAACAATTTTCTTCTTCATCTCTTCTTCATTGCCATTATATTCTCCTTCTTCTCTCTGGAGCTTTCTTCTTCCCTACACTCAACACATTCACAGATAATTGTTTTTCTGCCTTTCTTTTTTCCTCTGGGTATTACCAAATCTCAAGCGAGTGTTATTCACCCGTTTGAATCCTTGGATATGTTAAAAGAAATCTGATCTAACGTTGATATCCCTGTCTTTGCACCACCACTGACTTGAAATCTCTTTCTATGCCGTCGTTGTTGATTTAATTACCATATTTAAAATCTGGCTCAGGTCACTGAATCAACTGATTTCAATGAGCTTGTTGAGAAGGAACCTTGGCTTTCTTCATCAAAGTTGGTCGTGAAGCCCGACATGTTGTTTGGAAAGCGTGGCAAAAGTGGTTTAGTCGCCTTAAATCTTGATCTGGCTCAGGTTGCTGCATTTGTGAAAGAGCGCCTTGGGAAAGAGGTGTTGTTTTATTTTCTTTCGTCTTTTGGATCAATCTGCTTTTGATTATTGTTTGTTTTCTCATCATCCCATTCCATTTCCTCCTCCCGCTTGTTGATCCTTTTACTATACTATTATTCTCTTTCATGACCAGGTAACAATGGGTGGATGTAAGGGACCCATCACCACATTTATTGTGGAGCCCTTCATTCCGCACAAGGAAGAATACTATCTCAATATTGTCTCAGAGAGACTTGGGTGCAGCATTAGCTTCTCGGAGTGTGGAGGAATTGAAATCGAAGAGAACTGGGATAAGGTATTGTTGCTGTTGATACTATTTGGTGTATTTTTAATTAACAATCTGTTAGGTTCAGGAATTACTCTTTGTTTGATTTCTGTCACCTCCAAATTTTACTAAGCTTCAATGGAATTCTCTTTTGAATCAGGTTAAAACCATATTTATCCCCACAGGAGTGTCCCTCACTTCAGAAACATGCGCCGAGCTGGTGGCAACCCTTCCTTTGGAGGTAAATTTTCATTGACGAAAATTGCTTTTCCTTTTAAGAGTTTTTTTCTCTGGTGATACCTATCACATAGTTTACACTGACTCAACCAAGAGGTTAGAGGTTCAAAACCTTATCGCCACATATTCTTGAACTAAAAAAAAGCATATTATAGTATTCTTGTCTACATAATTTGTGGAAGCCTAAAACTGCTTTAAGACCTTACATACACTATATACTTATGAGGCTTTAATTTATCTGAAATGGTTATCTATCACGGAAAGTCAAGAAACCCTTTGCAAGATCTGATAGTTGACATAAATTTGTTCTTCAATCCAGATCAAAGGAGAAATCGAGGAGTTTATCAAGGCAGTTTATACTCTATTCCAAGGTATGCTATTTGTTTTGGATGTGAACTTAATTGCTAAATTATTGGTAGATTACAAAACTGAAGTTGTTAGTTTAGTATCAATATATTTCAGTATCATTATTAGGCTTGTCTGTCTTATCATCTTGCTAATCATCACTAGAGTATAATCCTGAAGTCTAGTAGTCCTAAAAATATATGAAGTTAGGTTCGAGTAAATCTAATTACTTATTTTATTTTGTGAATGGATCAATTAAGTCAATTTTTGGTGAGACAGATCTGGACTTTACTTTCTTGGAAATGAATCCTTTTGCGCTTGTTGATGGGAAGCCCTATCCTTTGGATATGAGGGGTGAACTAGATGATACTGCTGCTTTCAAGAACTTCAAGAAGTATGTCTGACACCCTTGGTTATAATTGCATTACATCCGTTGCTTGCGCATCAAGTACAAGCGTAATAAATTATATTTTCTGATATGTTTTTGCCCTTGTAGGTGGGGAAGTATTGAATTTCCAATGCCATTTGGTAGGGTTATGAGTCCCACTGAGAGCTTTATCCATGGCCTAGATGAAAAGGTAATGAACCTGCCTGTACTTTTTTCTCCATATTTATGATGTCTTCCTTTAACAATTCTTTTCAATAGTCGACTGGTTTGTGTATATTTTTTTATTCTGGAAATTCATGGAAAATGTTTGCATTTGAAAACCCTTTTTGGCGTAGAGCTAATGAATAATGATATTTGATGGTTTTCTGTTTTCTTACTGCAAGTTGTCTGTATGTTCTCAGCATTAAGTCTTTCAGACTTGCAATTACAAAAATACAATGGGTTGAATTTTTTTTTTTAATGCACAAAGGGAATGTTTGGGAAGTTGGAATGGAATCAGGATCACTAGAAATCAGAAGGGTGCTGAAGTGCATGTCGAATAGAAGGCAGAACAAAAATAGGATCGTAAAGCGTGAACAAATGGAAAATAGCGTTTAATTGAAAACTGTCGGAAGGAAATGAGTTTAGTATTACAATTCAGGCTCAAAACACTCAATCCAAACCTGAATTTTGGATTTCATTCCAATGAATTCCAATTCCATTGCAAGTGCCCGAACACCCTCTAGTCCTCTTATTCTTTTGTGGTAGTCAATTTTTTAGGGAAAAAATATAGAAAAATGCAGCCCCAAAAGGGTATTCAGATAAGAAAAGGACTCCAATGAAGGAGAATTAAGACCTAGGGAATAATTACAAAAATACAGTCACCGATGTCCAAAGAGAAGCATAAAACCTATTGGGTGACCATATGTCATAAGGCCCTCTCTTAACATGTGCAAAATGCATCAAATACCTAAATGCGAGTCCGTTTTCTAAGTATGTTAGTTATTTTATTCAACACGTGCAAATTGTGTTTTTTTTTCCTAAGGTTTGCATGCCCTTGCAAATCCGCTAGTTCAATGCTTATGTGACCATCCTAAACTAATTTCATTCCATTCATTTCATCAGCGAGTTTGCTGAAATTTTACTTCATACTTGATCTCTGCTGGAATAAAAATTTGTTATAAACTAATTGAATCAACTATTTTTATTTTCATCTTGCAGACAAGCGCATCTTTGAAGTTCACAGTTTTGAACCCCAAGGGACGTATTTGGACCATGGTGGCTGGAGGTGGTGCAAGTGTCATATACGCAGACACGGTGTGCTTTAATTTGTCCACTCCAATACTTGAGTTTCGAGATTCAGCTTTCACTTATATTATTTTGGTTTATTGATAGAAAATTTCGTTTTGTATAGGTTGGAGATCTTGGTTATGCCTCTGAGCTCGGAAACTATGCAGAATATAGTGGAGCGCCTAATGAGGAAGAGGTGTTGCAGTATGCCAGAGTTGTTATTGATGTAAGCATTGTTTATTAAGTTACATGTGCACAACATAATTATCATATAGAATACAAATCATGAGCATGTCAAGATACTCGAATTTGTAATTGAACATCTTCTATCTATTGGATGTAGAGGTTGATACTTTCACTTCTGTTTCCTGTAGTGTGCAACTGCAGATCCCGATGGCCAAAAGAGAGCACTCGTGGTTGGAGGAGGAATAGCGAACTTTACTGATGTAGCTGCTACATTTAATGGCATAATTCGGGCCTTGAAGGAGAAGGTAAAGCAACCTCTGTCCAGTTTCAGGTAGTCCATTTTCCCGATATAAAGTATTTTTGTACTGATGGGTAGGCACATATTGTTGTTATGACTCAGGAATCAAGGCTAAAAGCGGCTAGGATGAGTATTTATGTGAGGAGAGGAGGTCCCAACTACCAGAGAGGGCTTGCTAAGATGAGGGCAGTTGGTGAAGAACTTGGTGTTCCCATTGAGGTAGAGTGCAGCATTAAATAATTCCAACTATATATTGTTAAAAGGGCTTCATAAAAACTGGAATTGAGAAACCTTGGCTTTGTCAATCAGGTCTATGGGCCAGAGGCAACCATGACGGGCATATGCAAGCAAGCAATTGAGTGCATAACTGCAGCTGCATAAATCGGGATACACCATCCTCATCGTTCTTGTCATAGATATCTTATATTATGTGTAGTTTTATTTTCCTTTGACCGATTTGTGGTGATAGTTCGTCAAGTTTTTAATAAAAATCTCCATCTGTGATGCATTCGAACAAGGATTTGAGTGGATAATGATAAAGCAGAGGGGATGGTATGAATTGAATGTAGATGCAAGATGGGTGTAACGACTTGGGGTTATTTCGTTTCTTTATTAGTATAAGCTCACTGCTTTTCTTACATTTAAGATGGTAGCTATTCAATTGAGTTCGTCAATTTCTCGACACTCTTTCAACTATATTAATGTACCGATACTTATCCCTGCTTCCATTCCAAGTGATATTATTTCTATCTTCTACAAGTGTTAATTTTTCCTTTTAAAACAAATCCCTCTTCCTTTTGTCTCGTGACCAAGAATTGTATAATTCACACTAATCACTACTTCTCTCTTCTTATCCTCCCACTCTGTATCCCTCTCCTATATTTGAGCTTGTGGAAAAGCTGAAGGCCGGGGAGAGCGGGTACATCTATTCTACATGCCCTTCATTTAGAATAATGTAGAGACATAGTTGAAGCAAGGCTAAGGAGAATGGCGCTCGGGTTGTCCAAAAAGTGTGGTTCAACTTCAATCGATTAGGTTGAGTTGGAGAACCCCAAGGCCCAAAGGCCATTAATAGTACATGACATGACCCAGCCCAAATCAAGTTTCCCACTTCTACGGCCCGCCCGCCCTTCCATTTCCTGTTTTTCTTTTTCTTTTTTAATTATGTGGAGTAACCTCAACCAACATCTACAACTATTTTTCATACAAATTTAAGCATGGTCTCCCTAGCAGTAGTATTAGTAAAATGAAATTATTATAAATTTGAGATGGGTGAATCGATTTTTACAAAGTATGCCCTAGAATGGGCCTACCACTGGCACTCCTTTCCAATTTCCATGGTTGATTACCTGCATTGAAATAAAATAATTTTGTTGATATTTTGGATAAGACGAAAGAATGTGAGGCGGTGGGTAATGGTAGAGATGGATGGTGATTGTTCATTGCATGACATGCTCATACATATCCCATCCCCATCTACTAATACTCTCATTTTCTTTTACCAATTTGTTTCTTTCCTCATCACACAAACAATTCACCCCCAGTACTTCCATTATTATTTTTTCTCATGATTCTTATTAACATATTCCACCAATTATATTATAATTGGTGAGAACAAACCAAGGGGAATTAATTAGGATGTGGCTTAGAAGATGATTGTTTGGGACATGGTGGACCAATCACGCCAGCAGCTTATTATCATGCTGTTCTGCGAGAGGGGATGGACTCGATCTTCAAAAGATGTTCTCCAATTGTCCAATTCAAAAGTAAATATGTATAGTGTGTGTGTGTATATATATATATATAGAGTTAATATGAAGGCGTACAACTCAATTATGTTCTAAAAATGTATTTAATTTCGAGTCAGTTGAGTACCTCTTTATTATTGTAGTGTGTATTTCGAAACTTGTTGGAATAGAAGTGCTGTTTATTTGTAATTAATATGCTTGATTCTACACATTATTGTAGAGGATATTTATAAACATGATTTAGATTAACTTTGTAAGGAGATTAAAATAGGAGAGATGTTAGAAAGTTGTTTCTGATATCACTACCATATATCATCATTGTATAACAAACCAATTTAAAAGGGGAAGAAGATTGATGAAGAAAGAAAGAAAAGAAAAGTCATAATCATTTTGATAAGAAGAAAAATAGAAACAAGTAGGAACCACTAAAGTACTAACTCATTTAAATTATCCCGTAAACAATGATTGCATATTGCAATAAAGCTTCTCCCTATAAGTAAAAAATTAAGAGTTGTAAGTTTGTATTATATTTATGGGTTAGTAATAGTAGAAGAAAATGAAGAAGGTAGAGAGAATGAGAGAGGAAAAGAAAAGAAAAGAAAAGAAAAGAAAAGAAAAGAAAAGGAAGATGGAGTGAATGGGAAAGGAAAGGGGAAGGCATGTGAGTGGGAAATAATGGAATATATTAATAGAATAGAATTTGGTAATTTGGATATTTTAATGGGAAAAATTAGAAAGCCTGAAGCTGCAGTGTTTATAAGCATTATTATTATTCGACGGAATTGTGGTTTTCCCAAAGCAAACACCTCGTCTCTTCACTCTTCACTCTTCACTCTTCACTCTTCTCACCTTCCCTACACAATAATTCCGATTTTTTTATTTTTCTTTTTAATAAATTTAAATTTTAAAATTAAAAAAAAAAGAAAAAAAAAAAGAAAAAAAGAAATAAGGAGATGAGTTTTTGAAAAGGGAGAGAGCATATTGAATTTTCCCAATGCGACAAAAATACCAAATGCATCGGGATTCTATTCCACTTTATTGGCCTTTTAGTACCAGATTAAATATAATACACATTCTCCCCCCCCCTTTCAAATTAATAATTACAATTATTATTATTAATTACGGGGAGTTATCCTGTTATCTCAATTTCCCCACAAATCTTTGTCTATGCAAAAACCCTTTCTCATTTTCAATTCCGAGATGAGGATACTATTTTACTTTCATAAAACTTGTTTTTCATGCTACTGAGGAACTCTGTTTTTATTTTCAAAGTTATGCTAACATAATGACAACCAATAAATACTAACACCTATTCTAATATATATATATATATATATATGTATATGTATATGTATATATGCTATTTGCACTGTAGATAAAAGAAGCTTGTGAACACCGGCCCCCACCACAAAAATAACATAACCAACTGTTTTTCTTTTCTTTAATTAATAAAATTGAACGGAATAATTATTTCCCACTGTTTTGAAAGGGAATATACATGTGTATATATAAATATCAATTTATATGTTTATTAGTTTTTTCTCAGTTTAATTTATAGGTATCTCTTTTCCTGTTGCCATATAATAATTAGTTTGGTTAGATCAATAAGCGATACAGTTTAGGTGGGTGATTTGTGTCATTCATCTCATTTTATCTCCCGAGTGTTTATGTAAGACGTAAATTAAAACAAGGAAGGTATGTTATTGTTACTTAAAGATTCTTTTTCCAATAAAATGAGAGTATAAAATAATATGAAACACAGGAATGGGGATTGTATTTTTTAATTTGGAGGGGTGACCCACCCAAGAACCATGATTCTTATTCGAAATTGAATAAGATTCTACTACAATCTTTGATTATTAGTGATGACCCCCCCTCCCCCCCCATATGTATTTGGGGATTTGGTATTTGGATTGAAAGCTTCCTTAAATAGTGTTGAGGAGTGAGTAAATAGGGCTGGGTTCCAGAAAGAAAAAGAATTGAAAAAAGAGTTAGGTGTTGGTTTGGTGTGGGCAGCATAATAGAGATTCCCATCACAGCATCCAACCAACCAACTAAAAGGAATAACACACAAAACACTCTCGCACGCACACCACAGCCTCACCGCTCACTTTGGTTATATATTATTTTATAATTTTGCTAATTCCACAAGCAATAATAATAAATAAAATAAAGGAGAGAGAAAGGGGGAGAGGAGCGAGTAAAATTACCAATGCTCCATTCCCTATAGGCCATATATATGTCCGTAGGGGTGTGTAGCGTAGAAGTGGACCCCCTGCTCTCTACCGATATTCCCTTTTTTTAACTCTAACTTTCTCCTCTCTCTCTCTCTCTAGATATATATGTAATATTAAACTAATCTGAAATTGATAGTTAGTTAGAAATAGAATTTTAGATGGAAAAGAGGAAGAAATTTTAAAAAAAAACACACACAATTGTTTGAGATGGCCTGGAGAGAGGAAGTGAAGAAGATGATGAACATCATAATATTATTTGTAAAAGTTGAAGAAAGAAGGAAAGGAAAAGAAAGACAATGGGAGCACGTGACGTGAGCTGCCAAATACACACTTTGCTTCTGCACTCCCAGCCAACACATCGGACACCCAAATACCAATACCCATACCCATACTCTCTTTACCCACAATTCTTCTTCCCCTCCCCTCCCCTCCCCACCCCCCACCTAAATCCCCAATATCCATCCTTTCATTCCAATCCAAATCTTTCTTTCTTTTTTTCTTTCTTTTTCCCCCTCTTTTTTCTTTTTACCTTTTTCGAAAAAGCTGCCTGCCTGCCTGGGCCTGCCTCCTATTATTTTCTTCTTTTCTTTTTCAAATAAAATTTAAAAAAAAAAAAAAAAAAAAAAGAAAGAAAGAAAGAAAGAGGTTTGATGATGATGTGTGTGTAACTGGGTTTACTTACATCTATGTATCTGTATTTGGGGCGAACCTCGGCTGTTTCTCGCGGACTCTGTTTATTTGTTTGGTTGTGGTGTGCGGAAGCGGAAGCAAAAGCAGCAGTAACAGAGCAAGAGTTGAGTGGGTTTTACTGAACCCCCCAAGCCAAGGCGCCTTTTTCTTCTCAAGGAAGACTGACCAACAACAAACAAAAACAAGATTTCATCATGGCAATTCTGGATTCCCCATTCTCAACTCCTATACTATCTATCACATTCCTCATCCTCAGATCTCTGGGATCTCACACTTTCAACTTCTACCTATTACCTCTCTTTTCCTAAACACCCAAACTCCTCACCTTTCAGCTGGAGACCCCATGTCTTCTCCACTTCTGCTTTTTCTTCATACATCCTCCCACCCGCTCCACTGACTCACTATTTACTCAACCCCTAATTACTTGTTAATGGAACCACATTTTCTGTTTTCCATACCCCTTTTTCTTCTTTTCGCACTCCTCCATCTTGCTTTTGCTACGCTGTCTCCTTCTGGTGTTAACTTTGAAGGTTAGTTTCTCCCTCCCCTCCTCCCTCCAATTCTTTTTTTTTTCTTTTTCCTTTTTTTTTTTCATTCTCCTTTAATTCTTTATGGGAATTTCAATTTCAATTTTAACAGTCGTAGCGTTGATGGCCATAAAATATGATTTATTAGATCCCCACAATGTTCTGGAGAACTGGGATTCTAATTCTGTGGATCCTTGCAGCTGGAGAATGGTCACCTGTTCTCCAGATGGATATGTTTCTGTTTTGTAAGTCTTCTTATTCCCATTATCTCCTTTTTCCACATTTTCTGTCACCACTTGTCTTGTCAAAACTCCTATTTATTATTTTGGGTTTCTTTCTTTCTTCTTAATCTTATTTATGAACAGGGGGCTACCTAGCCAGAGTTTGTCCGGGGTCTTATCACCTGGGATTGGAAACCTCACCAAGTTGGAATCTGTGTAAGCTTCTCCATTCTGCTTACTCCCCACCTACTGTGTCTACATTTTCTATCCAACCAAAATAATTCCATGTGCTATTACAAAACATACGTAGGTTGCTTCAGAACAATGACATTTCAGGACCAATTCCTGCAACCATCGGAAAGTTAGAGAACCTCCAGACTCTTGATCTCTCCAACAATGTATTTAGTGGCCAAATACCCAGTTCCCTCGGAGACCTGAAGAAGCTGAACTATTTGTAAGTTTTGCACGCTTTCTTAGCTTTTGGTTGAATGATTCATTCTGATCTTTGTCAACTGCACATTATTTTTTGAGCAAGGCAGGCGACTGAATAACAACAGCCTAACTGGACCTTGTCCTGAATCTCTATCCAAAGTTGAAGGTCTCACGCTCGTGTATGTTCATTTACTTCTGTATACCACATCTCTATTTTGTGGTTTAACCCAGTTAATGCTATTTGGAAGAAATATATATTCACTTTTTTAGTTGAACTAACAGGGACCTTTCATACAATAACTTGAGTGGCTCCTTACCCAAAATATCAGCAAGAACATTCAAGTAAGTTATTTTCTTTCTTGTATTTTCAAATTCATATCATCTTGATTAAGTGAAAAAAAAAAATCTCAAAACCTCAAGTACTGTGTATTTTGTTCAGGATTGTTGGTAACCCTCTGATCTGTGGTCCAAACAACTGTTCTGCTATCTTTCCAGAGCCATTGTCGTTTGCCCCAGATGCTCTTGAAGGTATAGGTCTAATGGCATCTATTTGTATTTCTATTTATTTTGATTTGTTACCTTAACTGAGTGGAACATGTTTTTGATTGCTTGGGTTCTTTCTCCTCAGAAAATTTGGGGTTTGGTAAGAGCCACCGCAAAGCAATTGCTTTTGGGGCAAGTTTTAGTGCTGCATTTATTGTTCTAGTCCTTATTGGACTACTTGTCTGGTGGAGATACAGACACAACCAGCAGATTTTCTTTGATGTAAATGGTAAATCTCGTCTCTACTCCTTATTGGCATTTTGGTTTGTGACGGATTAAGTAATATTTTATTAAGCAGGAAACGATCTTGTTTGCTTCTCGTGTAATATGTTTGAAATTCTTGTTGGACTAATATAACATTAATGGAAAACAGATCAATATGACCCAGAGGTACGCTTGGGTCATTTGAGAAGGTACACATTCAAGGAACTTCGGGCAGCAACTGATCACTTCAACCCTAAGAATATCTTGGGAAGAGGTGGGTTTGGAATTGTGTACAAGGGATGCTTAAATGATGGGACTCTGGTAGCGGTTAAAAGGCTGAAGGATTATAACACAGCTGGTGGGGAGATCCAATTTCAGACTGAAGTAGAGATGATAAGCTTAGCTGTACACCGAAATCTCCTCAAGCTTTTTGGCTTTTGTTCTACTGAGAGCGAAAGACTTCTGGTTTACCCTTTCATGCCCAACGGCAGCGTTGGATCTCGTCTAAGAGGTTTGTTGCTTGCAAACATTTTGTACTATTCCTAGTTTGTTAATTTAACATTATGAGGTGCCTATCAATGGGATCTGGCTTAACAGAAGAACACGATATTGAATCTTCATACAGCTTCATGAGGCCGTGTACTTGGATATACTTGGAAATGAGCTCCCCTTGAAATTCCGAGAGACCGAAAGCCCCCTCGCAAAAAAAACCTTTGTGTCCAATATATCCCTAAACTTTCAAAATTTTCAAAAAAAAAAAAAAAAAAAAAAAGTGTTGAACTGTTGAAAAGTTTTATAAATATCCTTACCCTTAAATTATTTTTAAAAAACTCTTATTCATCAATTTTTACACCAAATTTCTTAGCCCTCAAAATAAAAACTAAAATTTTAAGTTAAAACTATAATTTCAAATTTTCATCAATATGTAGATATTTCTATCAATATTTTCACATTTTCATAAGTTTGACAGTGATAGAAAAGATGAATTAATATTTCCATTATATCTTAAAAAATAAACATCATAATGACGTTAATATAAATAATAGACATGTTTATTTATTTAAAAATAATAAAATATTTATTTAATAATTTAAATATACTTTTTGAATTATTTTATAATTTTTCTTGAAATATGCATTGATATTGAAATTTGAAGACTTTGATAAGATTTAAAACATGAAATTCCACAGAATTTCACAAACTTTCAAAGTAAAATAAAAAAACTCCTTAAAACATACCAAAGCAATAACTAATAAAAAAAAAAAACTCACATTGGTAAATTTATGGGATTATCACCTTGCGTTAATAGTTAAATGTCTTCAACTTTAGGGATATTTTTTACACAGTTGAATAGATTTTTTTGTGATTTAATCTATTTAATACTAAGAAATTTGATAGTATTACCAATTACTAACCAACGTGGTAATCCCCAGTTACAAATAATGCTGAACTGGAAGGTTTCAAGATTTGTATGTTTTCTTAGAAAGGGAAATTTAGTATTTGTGGATGTTTCATAATTTTCAAATCCTTTGTTTATCAGATCATATCCATGGGCAGCCGGCTCTAGATTGGGCGATGAGAAAGAGAATAGCCTTGGGCACAGCTAGGGGATTGGTATACTTGCACGAGCAGTGTGACCCCAAAATTATTCATCGTGATGTCAAGGCCGCCAACATTCTCCTTGATGAAGACTTCGAGGCCGTCGTGGGAGACTTTGGGTTGGCCAAACTTTTGGATCACAGGGATTCTCATGTTACTACAGCGGTGCGTGGCACTGTTGGCCATATTGCCCCAGAATACTTATCAACGGGCCAATCCTCAGAAAAGACTGATGTTTTTGGGTTTGGAATCTTGCTTTTGGAGTTGATTACTGGTCAGAAGGCTCTGGATTTTGGTCGAGGAGCAAACCAGAAAGGCGTGATGCTCGATTGGGTAACTATTCTTTAATGCATATGGCAACTATACTCGTCTTAACTCAACAAATTCAAGGGAAATATTGTCTTATACAATTCATTCCACCATTTCAATGGATAAATCTAATCTTATGCACTAGAAACTTGCATGTTTGGGTTCTTGGCTCTTGTATTGTTTTTGATTAAACAAAGCAATATATTTCTTGTGGAATGGAGTTTTTTTATCTGAATCTTTCTTTTTATTTTAATATATAGGTGAAAAGGTTGCATCAGGAAGGGAAGCTGAATATGATGGTGGATAAAGATGTAAAGGGTAACTTCGACAGAGTTGAGTTAGAGGAAATGGTCCAGGTTGCCCTGTTGTGCACTCAATTCAATCCTTCTCACCGACCCAAAATGTCTGAAGTATTAAAAATGTTGGAAGGCGATGGTTTAGCTGAGAAATGGGAAGCATCACAGCACATCGAAACGCCAAGATGCCGACCGTGTGAGAATCCACCTCAACGTTACTCAGATTATATAGAAGAATCTTCTCTGATTGTAGAAGCGATGGAGCTTTCAGGCCCCAGATGACAGCCATCATTTTTCTTTCCTTTGTAATTCCCTCTTACAACATTAACTTGCAGTTGAAGAGAAAAGAGTGAGTGAGCGTTGATAGTGTTGGTGTAATTCTTCTGTAAAAAAGAAACAAGAGAAAGAGTAATGGTAAGCTGTTTGTTGAAGCCTACGCTTAGAGGTTAACTTCTTAGTTCTGGCTTATGGAACGACATGTCGTTTGTTAAATTAATTCGTGTCCACTCAATCAATTTATTCAGCCAAACCCCAGCTGGTATGTAAGTTAAAAAAAAAAAAAAAAAAAAAACTCATAGAAGACATCCAACAAGCTTGTAGATACAAAAAATTTCATTTTTAAAGTGATACACTTTTATGATCGATAAACTTTTAAAGTATACTTGAAGTCATATTAGCATTATTCACATTTTTGTTTAGTTTCAATAAATAATAAAAATAGATTTTTGATGCTTAAGATGGTGATATGCTTTTATAATGGATAAACTTCTATCATTTGAATGATTGTGAACTTCTATCTTCAATCATTTGAATTGTGAAGTGTTATAGGTTAAAATGTTTATTGAATTTTAAAGAAGTTAGTAGCGTGGAAAGATATTTGTTTAATTCAATATATTAAATGACTGTAATGAATATGAATATTTTGTTAACATTTGAATTGCATTCCCACTCCAACGTTTTTGTCAACCTCTAAAATCTTATTCATCACCTACTTCACTTCCCACTTTCTTCGATCCCTATGATTTTCAATGGCGAAGGGTGTGAGGAAGATTTGTGTTTTCCCATTTTCCGGGTTTTCTCCTTGTGGTCTTCATCATATTCCTCCATCTCTTTTTGGACTTAACTCCCTCTATTCTTCCTCTTGGCATGTCCTTAAATTCCCAATGCTATTGTATTTGTATACAATTCCCTCACTTTTCCATTTTAACTTTGGATTCATCGTTTCGTTTTGTTTCTTTTCTTTTATGTGGCTTCCCATGGCATCTATCTATTTATATTGATTTGGCATTGAAATTATCGTTTTTGTTTTGATGCATATGTTATTGGATGTTTTTTTTTTTTTTAAAGGTTTAATAATGAATAAAATAGAATGATTATAATTTATATATATAGGGGGATGGATATGTTAATGCATTCTATTAATAAGAAAGAAAGAAAGAAGGAAAGAAAGAAAGAGAAAAAGAAAAAGAAAAAGAAAAAGAAGAGAAGGGTTGATAAATAAAATGGGTTTGGAAGTGTGGTGTTACGAATGTGTGTCTCCGGTGTGGGATCTCCCTGTTTTGGCGTTGTTAAAAAACTACTAAAATAGAAAGCAAAAAAATTTCTGACCTTGTGATGAACCACAACCACCTTTAAAACTCATATTCCCTCTCCCTCCCCTTTCCACTCCAATTTTAATTAAAAAAGTTTTGTAATTTTGAAGGCATTCCTCCCTTCCATTCTGTTTATGCCATGGACCCCAGGAAACTTGGATTCCCCGAGCAGATTCTGTCTCCGAGGAGAAGAGTTGTTCCTGGATTTGGTCTTGGCATTTCCCTTTCTCTCATTGTTCTTAGCTTTCTTCTGCTCTACACTTCTTCTCACGGCAAATTTTTCTTCTCTCTTTATGATCAACCTCCTTCCGTTGATTCTCTCTTTTCTTCTTGGTCTTTCTCCTTCTCTTCTCCTTCCTTCTCTCCTTTCACTCCTAATTCCTCCAACTTGCCCACCTATGATAATCCTTCCCTCCCTTCCCAATTCCCCCCACTTCCCAATCACACTCATGATCACAACAATGCCACCCTTCAACTCAAATCCCATTCCCCCAGTGCCTCTCTATTTCCTCCAAATGCAACTCTTTCCCACATCCCAGAGTTGGACACCCAACACAATTTCCCCCCCTCTAACTCCACTTCCTTGAACACCAATACTACTCAATATCATGAGGACACCAATCATTCTTCCAATGCTCAGGACAATATGCCACCACAACCTAATGGTGGTGGCACAAATTCAAGCCACACAATTGAAATTTCCAACAACACTCAACCCCTGCTAACATCTGATGACAGTTTTTATGAGGATTGTGATATCTTCGATGGTGAATGGGTGAGGGATGATTCAAAGCCATATTATCCTTTAGGTTCTTGCCCTTTCATTGATAGGGACTTCGATTGTGATCTTAATAAGAGGCCGGACGATGGATATGTGAAATGGAAATGGCAGCCATATGGGTGTAACATTCCAAGGTATTACTTTAACCTGATCCCAACCCCCCCCCCCCCATCCTTAATTTACTTGCATCATTACGTTTGCTCCATGTGATATTCTTCCTACTTAAACGTGTTCATGAATGCTGAAAAATTACTATTCTCTTCCTATTTCATAATGCATGCAACATATATGAGATGCATTTTGAGTTTACGAACCACTGTCCTAATATCTCTTTTGAACACTGCTTCTTTTACAGTCTGAATGCAACACATTTTCTAGAGGTGTTGAGAGGAAAGAGTCTGGTGTTTGTTGGGGATTCATTGAATAGGAACATGTGGGAGTCTCTCGTCTGCATTCTTCGTCATAGTGTAAGCGACAAGAATAAAGTGTATGAGATATCCGGAAGGACAGAGTTCAAGAAGAAGGGCTTCTACGCCTTCCGTTTCGAGGCAGGATTTCCTTGGATGTTTGTTTATTTATTCTCTCCATTGTCCAAAGTTTTAAACAAATGTTTGTTATTTTTGGAACATTTTGAACTCATCTTTCCGTTTTGTTGTATCTGCAGGACTATAATTGTTCCGTTGATTTTGTTAGTTCTCCATTCCTAGTTAGGGAGTCTTCATTCAAAAGAAAGAATGGAACCATCGAGACATTAAGATTGGATCTAATGGACCCAACAACCGAAATGTATCGGGATTCCGATGTTTTGGTCTTTAATACAGGCCATTGGTGGACTCATGATAAAACATCGAGGGGGTATGTATTGTACTCATCATTTTTTTTCAATCCAACCTCTTGAGGAGATTGTGCTCCATTACATTTCTCTTTAGCTTGAAATTCACCTGGACTTACCTCGCTTAATATCTTGCCATGGTGCATCACCATTTGTAGCCGTTTTCGGTTGTTGAAGGTGTTTTTGTTTTCGCTCCTATTTCAGAGAAGACTATTACCAAGAAGGTAACCATGTGCACTCAAAACTCAAGGTGTTGGAAGCGTTTAAGAGGGCTCTCACCACTTGGGGTCGATGGATCGACAACAATGTTGATAAAAATCGAACTCTGGTTTTCTTCAGAGGGTATTCATATTCTCATTTCAGGTATACATATTTCTCTTGATTTCTTGCTTCCAAACTAAATATTGTTATAGATATACGATTTAACATGAAGAATATGCTACTAGTCCAAAATGAACGAACAATATTATTAATTTATTTGTTATTATTATTTTAATGAATTCATCACGTTCAGTGCAAAACATCAAATTGAAAAGGGTCTGTCTATTCTCGTTCTAGTAAAAACTAAATGAATGAAGATGAACTAGAACTCCCAACTTTTTTTTCCATTAATGTTTCCAGTGGTGGCGAGTGGAACTCTGGAGGGCAATGCAACATTGAAACGGAACCAATTTATAACAAAACACACTTGGGCAAATACCCTAAGAAAATGAGGGCTCTGGAATATGTGATTCAGGAGATGAAAACACCAGTGTCATACTTAAACATAACCAGGCTCACTCACTATCGAAAGGACGCACACCCTTCAATTTATAGAATGGAGTACAAGACAGAAGCAGAAAAACGTGCAGGCCTGCGAGTTCAAGATTGTAGCCATTGGTGCTTGCCCGGGGTACCTGATACTTGGAACGAGCTGCTTTATGCATCTGTTTTAAGGATGGCAAAGAGATATTGGAACAAATAAGGAAGATTTGTACATCACCATGTGCAGTGAAATGATCGCATAACCTTTTTTTCCCTATCTTTTGTTTTTGTGATTTGTTCTTTTTGTTGGGTTTTGGGGTAAAGATATATATCAATTCTTGTTTAATCGCTTAGGTTCTGAGCAGCAGCATGGTGCATGCTCATGTGGAGGAAACTACATGTTGCTGACTTATAGATTGCCTGAGTCGTGCAAATGTAGAGCCAACAATGATCATATGTGTATGTGTATTCTGTTATTCCAATTTGTTTAGAAATAGAAATATTTTTTTTGGTATTAACTTGCAGTTCTAGTGGATGTTTGGCATAAGCAATTGCGACATCTAACAAAAGAAAGAGAAAGAGAAGAGATAAGAGAGTTTCATTTCGTTTTTATTGAATTGTAGTGATTGTAGTTGTTGAAAAGAAACATAGTAAGATGGGAAGACGACCCTATAAACTGGACTCAGAAGAGTCCACGCCGTTTCGTGACTTGCCGGTTTGCCAAAGCAGAATCCAAAAGCCAAGCAGAGAGTAAGGCATGGCTGATGGGTTAAGCTCAGGAATATGAGGAGGAAGGTGAGAGATTGGCATTGGCATTGTATTCTTTCACCTGATCTCCATTAGCTTTTCTTCAAGGCCTGTGGTCGTGGTCGTGGTCCATAAACCACAGCCCCACAGCCTCTCTAATTCAACACTTGAGCTCTCAAAAAAGCTAGGGGGAGAAGCTGCCTTCTTCATTCTGGGCTTTAAATACACAACCCAACTGTTATCCCCACTGCCATTATAATACTCTCACCACCCATATGTTGCTATTCCAAGCTGGATAAGCTTCAAATTTAAGGATTTGGAAGTGGAAGGGGATTCAATTCCAATTCACACATCACAATAACTAATGCTTGACTCAGCTTTACATTAACAAACACCTCTCTTCAATATACAATACTTGTTTGAAGATTCCCCTCTTTAGTTTACTATCTTGCTTGAGTTAAACAATAATTATAAAGTGGAGAATCAAATCGTTGATTTTACCACATAATAGACACAAACACATATATATGTAGACATTAGAAAAATGGTAAAATATGAAATTTGGGTGGAAGAAGGTTTAATTATATTGTATGAAAAATAATTTTGAAGGAGGAAAGAAAAATGAAAGAAGAGGAAATGCGGCGTAGTTGATTATATAAGAAGATTGATGAAGGAGAGGATGTTGAGAAAAGTGAAAAGGACAAAAGAGCTGCATCTCAGAATCGCACCTGCTAACACAAGAAGTATCCACTAATCTATTCTTTATGCGCATTGCTTTTGATAATGCCAAAATCCATTCCCTATATAAGTTCCCAACTAAAGAGAGAGAATTAATGAAATGAACATTGGGGTGGGCTGGATTAGATTGGGCCTTGGGTTGTAGAAATGGAAATAAATAAATAAATAAATAAATAATGGTAAACAAATAAAATACAGAAATAAATAAAAATGGATAAAGTGGGAGGTTAATTAGATTTGAATGAGTGGTCAATTATTAAAGTAAATTAAAAAAGAAAAAAAGGAAAAAAAGAAGAAGAAGAAGAACGTGTTAAGCTATCGCTTTCAAAATAGACAAACAGCACCTCATCCCACGACACGAACTCCACCCTTTTTAACTTGCCTTTCCCTACTCATCATTCCTCTTCCTTATATATATATATATATATATTATATACTGAAGCCTAGATGATCTAAATAGAAATTCACAATTTTTACTACCTCTAAATTAAAATATTATGATTGTTTCAATTATTGGTCTGCCTGTGCAAATTAAGAAACAAACAAGCAAATATATATGCATCCATTATGGTATATGTTTTGATGTTGACCAGAAACAGAGGGGGGGTGTAATTATTTATTTGTAAGTTAGCTTTGGATAGGTGGCCTGCAAGAAGGGTTAGGGGATGTTTCTTCCACCTTCTGTCTACCCTTTTCTATTCTTCTTTTGGTTGCTTCTCCATCCATTACATCTTCTCTTTACTTTCTATCTATCACCTTATTCTTAATTATTCATCTTTTCAACACTTTTAACTCCTTCCTATCCTCTCTCACTCTCTCACTCTCTCTCTCCTTCCAATGTTTTCAATTAAGTTAATTAATTAGGAGGTTGGAATGGGAAACTTATAATTAATTTACACTTATACTTAGGAGGACACACAACACATCTCCTGTCCTTCATTTGACTCTAGTCAATCCCACTGGCCTCCACTTTCTCCACCCCATCAACAATTCCAATTATATTCTACAGTACCTTTTCAGTTTTTCACCCTTCCAAATTAGTTCTCTTCTAATTTACATTCACCTTTTCTTTCTTCTTCTTATTTTTCACTCATTTACTGATCACCACCATTGCTTTCAGTTTTCCTTTTTAACATTCATATCCCTTCTTCTTAAATCATCCACTGCCTATCTATGTTTCATACTTTTTCCTTCTCAATATCCCTTCCATCTTTCTCTTTTCTTTCTTAAATCCTTCTACACTCCAACTTAATTAACTCTCAACTTACTACGTGTTTTCAATTACTTACCTACGATACCAACAATTCTTTATTTTCAATATTTCTATTATTTTATATTTTAAATAAATGTAGATGACAACCTTCACCTTTCAAGGCCGTTATAAATCCTTTAGACATATCTTAAAATGTTAATTTGCATTTTAAACGTATATTATTTTAAATTAAGTTATCAAAGAAGAGAGGCTACAAAAACACCCTTTTCAATTAATCTAAATAGTTTACAAAAACGAGACTTAAAGTTTAGATTAATGTATTTAGAAAATTTTAGTTTAAGTTGATACCTTAGTATAATTTGGATTTTTTTGCTATGACTTTAGTTATTTCTTCCAAAAAGAAAGAAAGAAAGAAAAATTGTACTGTAATTAATTAAATGCTAAATTTAAGTTATAATTTGCATAGTAAACACATTTCATGAACAAGCATATAAGTATATTACAAACACATATTATTTTTAAATATAACAAAATAAAACAAAATATTATAAAATTTTATATTCTATCAAACATGTTTGTTCGCATAGTTTAAAATTTTATTATATATTACAAATATTTTCAAAAAATTTATCATTTATAATAATTTCTACCCAAATAATTACAACTTTGCTATTCACAGTGAATTTGTTGAATCAAAGTTATTGTAATTGTTTTATAACCCTAAATTATTGTAATTTAAATTGTATTTAATTTCTTAAGATATTACTAATCAAGTATCTTGTTTTAGGCTATCCCAATAAATATATATAGAGAGAGAGAGTATAGTTTGGTTTAATCATGGGGGATGAGGATGGTTGCATATTTGTACATTATTGGAATGTTGGAGGAGTACACAATTTAAATTAGAATGGCATCATAGATTAATCATATTAGGGTCATAATTAGTTTAGATAGAAATGTTATATTTAATAACAATAACAATAAATAATAATAATAAAAAGAAAGAAAAGAAATAGGTAGGATGGTTATTATTAGTAAGGTGAATATATGATGAGGAAACGGAAATGGGGCCAGCAGAGAATATGGAAACTGGGGGGAGAGAGTACAGAAGGGGAAGGGGAAGGGGAAGGGGAATAGAGTAGTGGTGGCCGTGGCTGAAATGTTGCAGTGAAAAGGGAGGACGATGATTGATTTGCGTTGGCATTGGATAAGTAAATTAATAGTAATATAAATAAGAACAAATATTTCCTCACTTCTCTTCCACCGCTGTTGGGTAGTAACAATTAACAAACAACATGAAAATGAAACCCCCCATCCCCATCCCCATCCCCATCCCCACACCCCTCCACTGCGCCTTCTCCGACAATCCTTCAACCACATTACTATTTCAAATCAAATTCAAGTCCTTTTATATAAATGGGGTTCCCCTTTACCTCTTCTTCTTTTTTTTTTTTTAATCTCTCTCTCTCTCTCTCTCTCTCACTCTCCCGCCGAACCCAACCCCCCCCTACCTATCTTATTTTCCTCATCTACCCCTTTCCTTCCTTCCTTCCTTCCTTCCTTCCTTCAAATTAAATGGAGGATAATATGTATGGCATGCCTAAGTCCTTCCTTCCACCCGACAATCTTATCCTTCCCCTCGATTACCAATCCTTGCTTTCTTCCTCCAACTTCCGCCGCGACCCTATTCCTATGTTCGGATCTCAACAATTGCTTTCCCGCCCTACTTCCGCCATATCCCAAGCTGAGCCACCTTCCACAACTCCCGATTTTCCGATCCCTCAAGAAGACCTTCTCAGCGTCACCAAGGCCAAAATTGTCTCTCATCCTACCTATCCTCGCCTGCTTCATGCTTATATTGACTGCCAGAAGGTGATCCCAAACCCCTCTTTTTCTCAGTTTCATATTCAATTGCCTTGCCTCCAACTACTGTGGTTTACTTCCATTTAAATACTTCCTTCTTTTCATTTTCATATTCTCTCACTCTTCTGTCAAATACTCGATTGTTTG
This sequence comes from Cucumis hystrix, assembly GCA_025688845.1. Classification (NCBI taxonomy): domain Eukaryota; kingdom Viridiplantae; phylum Streptophyta; class Magnoliopsida; order Cucurbitales; family Cucurbitaceae; genus Cucumis; species Cucumis hystrix. The sequence goes on along the minus strand of CM046885.1, from coordinate 18,721,122 downwards.
AAGACCATAAACAAATGACGCTAAATATAATTGTTTTGCGATTGCCGATCTTTTACGTTCTTTCTTTTTCCTTTCCAAGAAACGAAACTTTTTTCCCCAGGAAGAAAACGAAGATGGTGGCTTCTGACAATTTATTGCGCAAGTAGAAATTGCTATAGTTTGTTTGTTTTTCTTCTCTTCTCTTATGTTCCCTTTAACTATCAATGAGCCCTAGAAATTAAAAAAAGAAAGAAAGAAAGAAAGAAATCAGCAGGTGTGATTTTCACTTAGATGGTTTAAAAAAAAAAAAAAAAAAAGAAAAGAAAAGATTGTGTGTTTCTGGCGAATGGTAAAGTAAGAGGGTACAGAATGAATTGAAGTAGATGGTTTATTAATTGACTTAATATTGGGGTCAGGTTGGAGCTCCTCCGGAGATAGCGTGCTTGTTGGAGGAAATCAGGCGAGAAAACGACAGTCAGGAACAAAATGGGATCTCCACGTGCTTCGGAGCCGATCCCGAGCTCGATGAGTTCATGGTAATGGTCCCCCACACGCAAACTTCTTCGTGATTCTAACCCCCAATTTGGCCATGGTTCCTTTTTATTCTATAAATATATATTTCAGTCTAACTGAAAACTCTTTTATTGTCTCTCCGGATAGGAAGCGTACTGTGACATGCTGGTGAAGTACAAATCAGATCTCTCAAGGCCCTTTCATGAAGCTTTCTCCTTCTTAAACAACATCCAACTCCAACTTTGCAACCTTGGCGCTGCCGCCTCCACTTCAACTCCTTCCAGTCAGTCTCTCTCTCTCTCTCTCCCCCATTCTTTCAATTATTGCTTCACTTCGCACTCTTTTTCCATTTATTATTTCTATTCCCTCTTCATATTATTGCATCCTTTTTTTCTGTCAGCTACATTGTTTTACCTTTTATCTCTATCTGTACCTGTATCTTTTTTTCTTATGACTTGGAAGAAAATAAAAAATACTAAAGCAATCCGACCTTCTCTGTCAATCCTTTTGATTTAACAAAAACGAAAAGAATTAAAAACTTGGAAGAATAATAATAACACGAGCAAACAGCACAGCGAACCCTAGTACAGAGAGACCCACGCCTTTGATTGCCCACGATTCTCGCGGTTTTTGCCGGTGATTATTGCTTCCTCAGTGTTTTCAGTTTTGTACAATGGACGTATCATTATTTAAGCTTGGGGACTTTAAATGGAACAGCAACTACTCAAGTCTGGACCTAACTCCCTTCCCTATAGTGACCTAAACATTTTCCCTTCCCTGGCTGTCTGGGCTGCTGATCATTTCTTTTGATTTCATTTCTCCGTCAGTTTCTTTTGCTTTTAAAATTCATTTTCCTTTTCTATCTTTTCTTATCCTTTTCGAGGGTAAGCCGGATAAAAACAGCTTTCCGTACTAGAGATTCAGATTTTGACTATTGGATATTGGGGATGACTTCGGCGGATGGTAATTAATTAAATGGTATAGACTTATGGTCGGCCTGGTTGGTCACAATGATTAAATATGGAGGAAGCCTACACAAATGGAGTTCAGAGGCTTTTTTTTCTTTGGGTTTAAACGCCTCTTCTTTTAATCAAAATATGAAACGGGTTGTTTTACTGGGTAAATTTAAGATAGCACAGAACTTAACACAATTTTGATCTCTCCTCCTCTGGGCTCTGGCATCTATAAATGGCTGGAAGGGAGAGGCCCTCCTCCTAGTGCATGTTTGTTTAGTTGAGTAGGTCACGTAGCACGAGTGTGGCAGGTGGCGCAGATTGTTGTTATCTTTTTCTTTTTCATATGTGGCTGGTTTTTTTTGTTTTTTTCGGTCACCTATTGCCTTTGCTAGCGGGTGGTGTAGATTTTTGTTATCTTTTGCTTACATGCTGTTTTTTTTTTTTTTTTTTTTTTTTTTTTTTTTTTAAGGGTTTGAGAAAAATATTTTCAAACACCTATTTTTGCATCTCACAAAATTGTTCATTTATTTCTTTAATATGTGTGATAATAGGGGAATGCATAGACTTAATGTATCTTGAGATGAGATGCATCTAAATAGGTCTGTACAATATAAAAATATATCATCTATTTATTTCGCCTCAACTTTCCCTTTTTCACTGTTGTTTTATCACTTGAACATTTCCATACTTGAGATGTTTGTAGGACTGTGTCGAACAGTTCCCTCATCTTATTAGACTAGACCCTACGAATACATACTTGAAATGAACCACAGTAAAAAAAAAATTTCCTTTGTTTTTTTTTTCTTAAAGAAAGATACGGAACAACATAGTAAGATGAGCTTGGTATTCATATGATGCAAATAGGCCGGGGAGAAAAACAAGAAAGATTGGAAGATGTTAATCTATTAATTTCCTCAAGCAATGACTAAATACTCCTTTTTATAATTTAGGATAAAAAATTTCTGTGTGGTTTTTCTATCAATAAAAGGTAATGATTCTTGAGTAACACTTTTACGTAAGTTTAGCAACGTTTTAAAGAATGGTAAATATGGTTATATCTACCATTTTTATTCCCTTGTATTATATGGTTAAATATGTTTTGCTGATATACCTAATAAAAAAAAATAATAGTCAAAAATAGCAAATTTGACTAAATATATACAAGCAAAATTTTTCAGATTCTATCAATAATAGACATTGATATCTACTAATGATAGGAGTCTTGGCTATCATTAATAGAATTTAGAATTTTGCTATATTTTGTAAATATTTTAATTTATTTTACTATTTTTATACATGTCCCTATTTTTAAGTATTCAAAGCATTTGGTAAGCCTTTCATTACTCTCTATTTTTTATGTCTTGAGAATTTTCAATTTAAGGAACGATTTATTTGGGTGAAGAATATTCTTAATTTGCACTTCAAATAAAGCTATTTTTAAGTGTTAAATAAGCTTTTATTTTCTACGAAAGCAGAAAATATCTTTGACAATGAATGTTACTATAAATTTTTACAACATTCAACATAGTTCTTTTTAGAACATTCAACATAGTTTTAGACGATGTAGGGAAACCTTTATATAGATGCATATTGATGTAAAAAAGGGTTAGTGGATTATGAATACGAATCGTATAAAACTTTCTGAAGAAAGAAAATATTTTCGTCTGAAATTTAAATATTCAAAACTTGAAAGAATTTAATATTAATGCTCATGATTCAGTTGTTTATCCTAACGATAAGAAGAAGAAAAAAAAGAAAAAGAATGTAGAGCGATTCTCAAGATAATACAATACCTGCAAAAGTCTGTAAAATAACCTACATAGCTACGGTTCCCAATGCCAATTTTCATTTCCCATAAACTAATAGTCGTCGTATTCTAGAGTTTAGTTGCTCTTTGTTTTTCTTTTTCGTATATTCATGTATGTATTGTCTTACAACCGCTATATACATATTATGATATTCAGTTTGTTTTCTTCCCCTTGCAAATCTATTAATTATTTTATGTTTTAGAATTTAGCGAATAGAATTGTGCCTTGGGTGGGCATATTGGTTTGAAAATGCTCCTTGAGTTGGAGAGTATTTTTCTTTTATCTTATTTGTTTTCTATCTTTGAAATTGAATGTGGGTTAATATTTTGTTTGTGTTTCAAATCTTTTTGGTAAGTTTCTCCTGGTGCTGATAGTATTGATCTATAATGTTGTAATGAAATTCTATATTAATGTGACTGAAGTTGACTAACCTTTGACTTTGTTTGTTGTGTAAGTGATAGAAGTTATGGAATATGAATGTAAAATTTTCATTAGAAGAGATTATGATTATATCACTTCCTTCATCCTTTTTCCTTTTTCCAAAAAAGACCTTTTTATCTCTGCTCATACTATTGTATTTGTAATATTTAGATTTGAAATAAACGCATCATCAAGGGTTTATACACGAGGAAGAATGCTTCCTCCCCACGCACACACACGCCGACCTTTTCCGCCATTTGCGAAAACTGCAAGTGCAAATGAATGAATATGGCAGCTTTATATGTTCACATCATCTTTGATTAAAGATTTAGCTTTGCGAAAGGGTCGTCTAGATCATGGAATAGCAATCTCATAGGTCGTAGTCGGAAACTAATATTATTTATTGAGAAGGTACATTTGCCTTTTTTGGTATGTTGTCTTGTCGTCATCTTTAAAATATTTTCACTTTGGGCTGCCTATCTTCAACGCTTTCATTGGGGGTGTGCACTAGGTCTAATTTGTTTCTTACGAACAACTTGTCTGAACTATGACTTAAATGTTAAAAAGCAGCAAAAAATAATCTATTATAATTAAGCTATTTTATTGAACTTATTTGTGTCTAATATTTAGGGTTTTGTTGTTTAGACAACTATGTGATTTCATATAATTGAGTTTTTATTTTTCCCATTCGACTGGACACTATTTGTTTGTATTTAGTGATTTACAAAACAATATCCACGTTATTATTTTCTTCCTATCATTTTTTGGACTTGGCGTAATAGCCAGCAGCAATGGTGTTTGTAATGTGGTATTTGTGAAATTTACTGGTTTATTCGATGAATAATTGTGGTTTATTTAATAATTAATTTTGATATGGTATGATATGTTCATACATATTATTTTATTCTCAACTCCTAAGACTTTAGCCTGATTTTTGTGCAATAAGATTTATACCAAGATAAAGTTTCCATCCATCTTCTTTTTACTCTAAATTTGTTTGAAATTGTGTATGAGCTTCGTTTTTAATAATGTTTCCTGTTAATATTTTTTGATCCAATTCTTAATCTTTCCTTATAAGGATAGCGATAGTCTCACAAAGTATTAACTATGTATATATATATATATATATATATATATACATATATAACATTTTATAGAAGTTTATAAATCCATCATTGATAATTGATAATTGATAGTTGATAGTGCATAGTTATATTTATAATTTTTTTAAAAATGCTCCCATACCATTTATAATTATATCTAAAATTGTTGTATGTTATATTATCATCCCATAATAGCGATTGAGTTTTTGTGTTTCTTGTAACATATCTCATTAGAATCAGAAGACTGTAGATTCTTTGGTTCGTCAATTTTCACTGTCCTATATTCATGAGCAAGCATAAAAAGAAATTTTCACATGGCCGTAAAATATTATCTTTTAAAATAGCTGAAATTAAATTTTAATTTATTTAATACAATAAAATTACATATTCAAAACTACAAATCTCAGTCACTAACACATTATAAGCTGTTATTTGTTTCTTATTAAATTTTGACGTGGTATATATATATGATACAAATATTTTATTTCTTGTTTCCAGTTATAGTTAACAGTGGATGAAATAATTTTAAAATAAGTGAACCACCTTCGACCTTGAATATGAAATATATATGTAATGGCCCTCCATTATGATAAAAGCCAAAACGGTGATCTTTCAGTTTACTAATGTTTTATGGTGTTTGCAAGTATTTAAATTTTTTTTAAAATAACTTTTTGAATGATTAAACAGAATGTTATAAAGTACCACTCTTTAGAAATTAATCGAAGATAAAAAAATAAATAAAGTCAGACATAGCACTCTATCATAATTGGGTTTGCTACATCTCCATCCCAATATTTTAAAATTGATAAATCACCCCTTTAACTACTTAATTTGCTACGGATGTATTGTCAAAAGATAAAATAAATTTTGTGTAGTTTATTAATTTTTGTTCTTAGCCCCTTTGTTTGAAACTTATATTATTTATTTATTTTTTAATTAATTGCCCTTTTTCGAAATCCCTGAAGAATGATTATTTCTCTATAAAGTTTAATATTTATTAGTGTTTTTAAAGCATGTTTGATTAGGGTAGTTTTTGTTGGTATTAGAACTAGGGGACAATCGATAATCGATGTAATTTAAAAACTGTTATGGAAACAAACTCAAAGGTTAGAGTTTGTTTGTGTACTTTTGACAAGTAGGGTAAGTATGTTTTTAAACATTTCCATCATAGGGAAGATATCAGATTATTTTTTTTGTTTAAGATGATGATCTACCACTTGAGCATGGTGTTACTTGTCTAGTGATATAGTCTAGTGTTACTTGTTTAGTCCTATGTATATTTTTTAATTATTATGTTATATGTTAAAATCATGGGTGAATTTAGTGCTATCAATAATATTAGTTGGTTCAAGGATAAATTACTCTTTCCATTCCTTCTTGATTTAGGTTTAAGTTTGACACTATTTTTGGATCAGTGACTAGTTAAAATCCTTTTTTCCTTAAAAACATATATTGAATTGATGGAAAGTAAGAAAATAATTGTTGGGGAATAGAATGTGAGATGTTTTAGTGAATCAGCAGAAATTTAATATAAATATGAATAATTGATGGTTGAATTGGAAGGAAATGAATGGCGATTGGTAAAAGGAATATGAAAAATATGTAATACTCCATTCTATATACTGTGATTTAGGTGGGTCAGGGTGAAAAAAAGAAAAAGAAAAAGAAAACTCGGGGCGTCGGAAAAGTGGTGGGTGGAGAAGAGAAGGGTGTGAAGGTTTAGTGTAGGTTTCAGTCTCACATCACATGGACTCCCGTGGTTGGCGCTGGGAAGCAGCTTTAAGGCCTTTCGCTCTCTTTCACACACGCACTGTGTCTTCAGTCTTGGTGTTGGTTAGTGCTTACCACTTTCTGTTTACAAATAGTCTGATGTGGGTCTTTAAGCTTCAGTTTCATAATGTGTCTTACACGTGTGACCTGCCTGCTTCATATCTGTATCTTCCCATTCCCACGTTCGGATCTATTTCTTTTAATTACAAAAATATGATGGTGCTCTGTGATCATTCTTGAGGGCCCTTCACTGCCAAATCCGTGTGCCCTTGTCTCTCCTGTGACTCTCCAATTGGTCTCGTCGTTTTGACCACTGGTGTTTGTAGTGACCCAGAACCCTCCCAGGATACGGACTTCAATTATTTTTGGACTAAAAACTTGGTTTCCCGTCCCGTTTCGTCTTTTGTCAGTATAATACATGTCCTACTAGAGTATTGAGTACCCTCAAGAACTGCTATAAATTTTCATCCATGGTTTCATTAGTCGATCGTATCGTACTTTTACCTTTAATCTGGTGTGGTGTACGCATCTTCTCCCTTTCCGAGACAAGTTTTGATTACCACGCCCAATTTGTCTTCTTGGACCGAGAGCCTGCATTTTCACTCTCTCTGACAAGCTAGTCAACTAGATTCTTAAAATGTAACTTTGTTTGAACCATTTACTTTGCTTTATTTGCTTTGCTTTCTACCCTTCAACCTCTTTTCTATTGTTGTCGGAGATGCTTATGTAATTGTCCCATTTCTTTTCTAAACACACATATTTAGCTCTAAGATTTTCCATCTTAGCTGCATTTTCAGTCTTCTCATTGTTGTAACTGTGGTTAGCATTATAATGATAATTTCTAGTTGTATGACTTGTATGACTGGTTACTTATCTGATGGTCAGTTAGTTAAAGATATGAATTAAAACTTGGCTTGAGGAGAATGATAACATATACCGGTACCTCTAAAGAATAAGAAAAGATAGAATAATACTATACATTTCCATTAGTTTTTCCTCAAATTTAGTTCTCTCTTTAACTTAAAAAGGGATCAGATAAATGATGTCGTATCCAGTTCAAGGTCTTTCTTATTTTTATAATAATGAAAATGGAAGCGTTGATTTCTGTTTTAACTAGTTTCTTAATTTTAAATAATACTATAAAATAATGAAATATACCATTTTCTTTTTCTTGAGTACCTTTAACACAAACAAGTACAAGGATCATTTCTAGGTTAAATTACACGTTTAACCTTTCAATCCTTTTGGTTTCTATATATTTTGTTTTTAAACATTCTAAAATATCAAATGAGTCTTTGAATTCTCAATTTCAGGTCAAGTGCTAATTTCTAAAAAAACCTTGAAATATCACAATCTATATGTGATTGATAGAGGTATCTATATGTGATTGATAGAGGTTAGAAAGTGTAAAATCTCCGATATTTGATGGTTTGGTGAATTCTTTTATAAAGTAGACTTGCCCTAAGAGCTTTATAGCTTGTTCTTAGTGTTGATTTGTCTTGAGGGTTTGATAACTTGTTATTGAATGTAAATCTTCCTTGAGGGCTTTCTAGCTTATTATCATAGGGATAGTTCTTGGGTTAGGAAGTTGTGTGATCTTCTAATTTTTATGTGAGTTATATTCTTCATAGTTTAATAGCTACAATCTTTGTGACTTCACATCTTCAGGGCTTCAACCTTTGGAACTTTGGATCGGCAGAGCTTCAAACTCTGGAACTTTTGATCTTAGGGTTCTTCCCTTCTCAGGTGGAGCTTTAGATTTTCATGAGGCTTACAGCGTTGGGCTCAGTCGCTTTAGGCTCAAAGATTGGGCTTGTACACCTTGTTATTCGTTTGGCCCAAAATTCCTCCATGAACTTGAATTGAGTTAGACTTTTGACCTGAGCTACTTCAATTCCTCAGTCCGACCCGTTTTATAATTTCATGCTCAATCCAAACTCTAAATTTTTGTTGAGAACATACAAAGATTGAAATTTTTTAGAGAATATTTACCCTCTTTCTTAAAACTCATCCCCTCAGTTTTCACTCTAAGTTTGTCTAGCTCCCTTACTTTGTTTATTTCATCATTTCTTTTCTTGCTTTACAACTCCTATTTATAGGTCAGAGATCTTTAAACTTTAGCTTGAGTATTATTCTAGACTTCTCTTGGATCTAAACTATTTTACATATTTCTGCGATATTATCCCCATCTAGAAATTCTCCTTGGATCCCCAAATAAAGAGTAATTATTTCTAGATCTTTCTTCTTGCATATTTACATGCATCTTCAACATAATTATGGAGAAGTTTATTACAGATATTTTTGCTTCTACTTTCGCATGCTTTTGTTTATTGTATGTATGGCTGATAATCCAGTTTTGTTTACGTGCTCATTTCTGCAGACGAGGATGCCATGTCATCAGATGATGAGCTTAACTGTGGTGAGAGAGAATTGCAAGATGGTCAAATGAGGTTAGAAGACAAAGGTCTTAAAGACATGCTCTTAAGTAGATTTGGCGGTCACATTGGTACCTTGAAGCTGGAATTTTCAAAGAAGAAGAAGAAAGGAAAACTACCTAAAGAGGGAAGGAAAGTACTGCTTGAGTGGTGGGATGTTCACTATAAATGGCCCTATCCCACGGTATATTTTCTCTCCATCAGCAAATATACGAAGTGATGTTTTTAGTACTCCTGATCTCAGTAAACTAATATTAATGTAGGTTGTCATGTTATTTTATTTTTTTGCAATAGTGAACCTGAACTATCCTAAGTTTTAGGCTATTGTGATTAATGAATGATAGTATGGAGTGTTGCTGGTCATGTTTTGTTGCAAGAGAAGCAAGGTGTGTTTCGTTGGTCGTGTTGAGGCCCCATGGAACTGAATTTTTATCTTAAAACTTACTGATTGAAACTCATTTACATTGAAATTTTGTCTTAGAAAGAGTTTAAGCATTGTGATAGTAATGAATATTTTATTGATGGAGTTTTTTCTCAAACATCCAGGAAGCTGATAAGGTTGCGCTGGCAGAGACAACAGGACTTGATCCCAAGCAAATTAACAATTGGTTTATTAATCAACGAAAGCGGCACTGGAAACCGTCTGAGAGTATGCAATTTGGAAATATGGACAATGCGGCTGAACAATTTTACGCTAGGCTTGACTCTTAAGAATGAGGTGTACATCATCGTCCAAATGGGTATATATTACATGCTTTAAAATCACTCACCATCCTAAGCCAATAGTTTAGCATATATATATATATTCAAGAACAAACAATTGTGTTCGTTACATTGGTGGGAAAGTATCAAAATGGCTTCCATACTTTTTGTCTTGTAAATTTGTGAAATGATTAACATTGATTATGGAAATGTTAATCAAAGTTTGGTTGATTTCTCCGTCTGTATGTGTATAAGTAAGTATATGTAATCAATGTTTGGAGGAAGTAGCTTTCTCGCATTTATTTAATTTTCAGAAGTAAACGAACCTATAGTCCTTAAATAATCACATTTGCAACCCCATTCTCTTCTTATGGTTGTTGAAAGACGGATATCCAATCCAGCACCGCACTTGTAAAGATTCGTCTTAATCTTTTAAAACAATTTTTTGTATCATTAATTCAACGGTCCAAACTCCAATGTTTTAATCAATTACCACTAAAAATTAAGGTAAAAAAAAAATATTTAAAAAACATTTTAGTTTTATGGATTAAAACTCTGAACCTATAATGTGTTACATTTGACAATATTAATATATATATATTTTTTAAGTAGAAGATTGATATTATAATGAATTGTGTTGAGAGGCACATAAGAGTGTAGTTGTGGTTAAGGAAGGCCCAATTAATTTTATCATTGTTGGTGAAGGTTAAAGTGGATAAGTTGGATTGGTTGGGAAAGATGGCATGTGGATGTCACAAGGCATAAGCTGCGAAGTGAAATCTGATGCGCTTTTGTCCATTTCACTGGGAACCTCCCTATCCATACTTCTCCTACTGCGTTTCCAATGTCTTCTTACCTTCAATTCCAACTCCGTCTTCCTCTTCTGCGTCACCGCCCCATTCAATGCGCTTCCGACCGCCAGGCATTGTTCAACCGCATTGCGCCTGTTTATGATACTGTGCGCTTACTTTTACTTTCTTTTACTTTCCTTCTCCATTCTTTCCTATTTCCCTTTCCCCTCTTCAATTTTTCCTTTCCTCTCTCCTTCCGTTTTAGTTGAATGACTTCCTCAGCTTGGGCCAGCATCGTATTTGGAAACGGATGGCCGTCTCCTGGACCTGGTATCTCACACCTCTTCTCCTTTTCTCATCATCACTTGTTCATTTTTCTTTATCTAACGCTTCCTAACATTTTTCGAACAGTGCACAGCCAGGAGACTGCGTCTTGGATGTATGCTGTGGAAGCGGCGATTTGGCCTTCCTTTTATCTCAGAAAGTTGGATCCACCGGCAAGGTAACCCGACGCCCACTCTCCACTTTGTTTCTATATCTATGTTGATTATCCTAATTCTAATTCTGATCATTCACAGGTGACGGGTCTTGATTTCTCATGGGAGCAGCTAAGTATTGCTTCTTCGCGCCAACGTTCCCTCTCCAAACCCTGCTATGAGAACATTGAGTGAGCATTGGTAAACTTGAACAATTAATTAACATGTTGGCCTATACTATTTGGAAAATATTGAAGTAATCCACTTGGTATTTATCGATACAGTTTTGCTGCACTGAGAATTGTGATTGGTAATTGTTTCTGAAATTAACTACCTATTACTGCTTCTGTCGAAATGAAGGTGGGTGGAGGGTGATGCACTCAATTTGCCATTTCCTGACTGCTCTTTTGATGCCATTACAATGGGCTATGGCCTACGAAATGTGGTGGATAAACGGAAAGCACTAGGGGAAATACTTAGAGTACTCAAAGAAGGTTTTTGTTTTTTTTAGGAGAGGGGGGTGTATGGTATGGGTATTTTCTGATATTGGATTGTGAATTTATCCTGGTAGAAATCAGTTACAAACTTTACGTACATGTTCTTGATTAAAATATCATGTGGTCTTTCCAGGTAGTAAGGCATCAATTCTCGATTTTAACAAGACTACACAACCCACTATTGCTGCTATTCAGGTACTTTTATGTGAAGGCCTAAACTTTTGCTGTGTGGTTCACACTTCAAACTTACCGAGTCTCTTCTCAGTTTGTATCTCTAAACCCCCTACTTGTTTTGTTTGTTTCTTCTGAACTTCCTCTATGCAAGGAATGGATGATCAACAACATTGTTGTCCCTGTGGCATCTAGTTATGGCCTTGCTGATGATTACAGATATTTGTCTAAATCCATCAGTGAATTTTCAACAGGTTGACTCTCTCTCTAGACAGGGAAACTCCTGTTATATTTGTTTTGTTTTGTTTACAAAAGCCTCCTGTTTTTTTCCCCTCATAATTATGTATTTGGGATCTTCTTTTAGTATAATCTGCTGACAAAATTTGTTATTATACAGGAAAGGAATTGGAAGAACTTGCTTTAGAAGTAGGGTTCTCGACCTCTATACATTATGAACTTAGTGGAGGCCTTATGGGAAATCTGGTGGCATCTCGTTAAATGGGATTCATGTTTCTCTTGGTTCAGAGCTTTGAACTTGAGTACTCTGAGAATATGATATTTGGCTTCATGTCTTTGATGCATTAAGTTCTGACATTTTCATGGCTTAAGGTTTTTCTGGTCCCTTCCGATGCTATTGAGTTGTCAGTTTGTGGATTGTATACGGGGAATGTTATAAGTTTTAAGCCTCATTATAAAATCATCCAAATTCTTATACGTTCTTAATGTGGTAATGATAGACATTATAACTCAACATATTTTCTAATTCTGGGTAATGAACATTGAAGCTTAATTAAGTGGATGTATACATAATGGAGTTTGAGAATTTAAATATTGGAGAACACAAAATTACTATATCTACAGATGTCAGTTTGTCTGATAGCTTCATGGTGGCTACCTTCTGGCTAACGAATCCTTTGTCTTAATGGTGTCAGAAGACTGGCAATTTTTGCGAGGAATGCAATGCCACTTCCCATTCTTGGGAATGTTTTAGGGCTTTAGGTAAGAGAGATGGAAGGGTTCTCCGGTTTATGGTAGTTATCTGGGATAAAACGAACTATGGCCAATTGTGGCAGCAGAAGATCCCTCCGTAATCGAATAACATCGTGAGTACTTGCATGAATCATCAAGTTCCATGGTCATCTCATCCATGAAAGGTGGTTTGGTGGGTGGAGGAAGATGCTCTTCCTCCATGGTCAGCATTCGTAGTACCTTTGACATTGTTGGTCGTAGAGATGGAATCTCCTGGATGCATAAGAGCCCTATGTGAACCACTCTCACTACCTCGTCCTTTACTTTCTTGTTATAGTGATTCTGGAGATTGAGACTTGGATCAAATAATCTCTCAATTGTGCCTGCTTGGAAATGTCTCCAAATCTATTTTACCATGTAGAAACACAAGGGAGAAGGGAGATGTCATACTGTTTGTAGAATTTTGCATTCATAGAAATATATGTAACGGTTTCACAGAACTTACAACAGTGACCAGACTTTCAATGTTTCCTGAGACTTGAATGCCGCTATATTGCCATCCTGTAACAATTTCTAACAAAAGCACTCCAAAACTATAGACATCGGCCTTCTCTGATAACTGACCATAAGCTAGATACTCCGGAGCCATATATCCTCTGTAGATACATAAGGTAGAAAGAGGGAATGTTAATAGCTCTACAGATCTTCTATTAGCTTTCATCTAATTGAATGCATTTCAAACTGACTGAAAAAGTACTTGTTCATGAGAAAACATACAGGGTTCCTGCAACAGCCGTGCTAATATGGCTCTTGCTATCTTGGAAAGACCTTGCCAATCCAAAATCCGCTATTTTGGCTTGATGCTTTTGGTCCAGCAAGATATTACTGGCCTTTATATCTCTGTGTATGATTTTGAACTTTGGATTTTCATGTAGATATATCAAACCTTCAACCGTTCCAGTGATGATGTTATATCTCTTATCCCAATCTAGAGCTCTACTGTTACTGGTATCTGTGTAATTTTTTGAACAAGTTAAGGTACGATCTTTGAATTACTATAATCAATGTATTTAATAGTGATAGCTGCAGTACGTACCGAAAATGAAGCGATCGAGACTCTTGTTTGGTAGGAATTCATAAACAAGAAGGCTTTCAGGTCCAGAACAACTGCATCCAAGCAACCTTACCAGATTTTTATGTTCAACACTGCTGATCATGTTTACTTCGTTGTAGAAATCTGCTGCTCTATGTCTGTTATCAAAGAAGAATCTCTTGACAGCAATCTCTCTTCCATCAGATAGCGTACCCTGTGAGGAATGAGAATGAAAAATGAACGGAGTGTTTTCGGTTAAAATTGAAGATTGTAGGTCCTGCTCAGATAGAGAGGAAGAATAACTACCTTATAAACAGAGCCAAACCCCCCCTGTCCTATCTTGTTATCTAGGCTGAAATTGTTTGTTGCTTTTTCAAGGATTGAGTACTTGAATTCCAAGTTGCTATCTTGAAGAGTTTTTGCCAACTTCTTCACATCAGTTGAACCTCCTGAAGTGTAAATCATATTATTTTAAGAGAAGAATGTCAATAAATCTCCTTCGAAGAGTACCTCACCATGAAACTTGCAGCTTTATATTTTACCTTTCCTCTTCTTTTGAATATATCTGCGCTTCCAGATATAAGTGCCAATCGCCAGACCAATTATCAAAACAACAACAGAACTCAAGACTAAAACTATCAATTCAGTTCTCGTGCCACCTACAGACAAGGCATCGTTTCAAACATTGTGAGAGTGGAATAGTTGGTTAGCACACACTAAACTTGTGTCATAGGATGAGTGTTACCTCTGGAACTATTTTTAATGTCCTGATTGAGGAAGTCTGTATTTGAATATCTCATGAAGCAGCCTGTGTTCAATGCTCGCGCTTCCGATCGTGGTAAACATCTTAACATTGAAGCAGAAGCAATTTGCAAACATGTGCTGCAAGAGCTGCGGTTCAAACTTCTCCAGCACTGACCCAGAGCATAAGCGGCAGATTCATTTGCCATCCCGGCCACAGCCATTCGAGCTTTCGCAAAGCCTCTGTTGTCTGGTGCACCATTGACCACTTGCATCACTGCCTCCTTGGCTGCTTGCCTATAGTTGGGGTCATTTTGGGTAAAGTTCCCGCAAATTGCAGTGTCTTCAGGCCCTTTATATTCATCAAAGAAGCTATAGTTTTCGAACCTCAGGAAGCAGCCATCGATGAAAGCTCGACCGCCGTTGAAAGGGAAGCATTGGGGAAGCATTGTACGTGCTTGAGAATGACAGAGCACACATTCAAGGGATGAGAGATCTCCATGGCATTGAGCAAGCCCATAGCTGGCATCAGGTCCTGTCCCTGTACCGGCGGTTCCAAATCCTGAAGTTCCGATTTGTTGTCTAACTTTTTCCATGGAACCAAAAAAATTTGGGACGTATGCGGTGGTGTTGTGCTCCAGTTCTTTCCCGCAAATCACTCTCACAGTTTGATCTCTTGGCTTCCCTAGAGTCGAAGTTGCTTGCAGCAGAAGAAAAGTGATGAACGAAAATAGGATATATTTGGAAGCATAAACAAGCTGTATCCCCATCCCCATGGAATCTGGGGTTCTGTAGGGTCCAGAGGAAGCGGAAGAAGAAGAAGAAGAAGAAGAAGAAGAAGAAGAAGAAGAAAATTGGATGACAGTTTCTGCGGACGGTGCTATTTGAAAATGAGGGGGTGATGTAATGGGAGTGGATGGTTCTAATCGCCAGGAAGTCAAGTCCAGGAAGGAGAAGGAGAGGGAGAGAACGAGACCTCTCCATTCAGTCAACAACGGCGGCTTCCTCTCTTTTCTTGCAAGCAATTATTTTGTCTTAACTAATGAAATTATGGTGAAAGAATACCACCTGGCCCACGATTTTCCATTCCTCAATTTCTTATAGTTGTTAAAACATTTGGAAATAGTTCTTATTAAAATTCTACGTATGGACTCTTTATCATTGTCTTTTATAAATAAATATCAGCGAAAGATTATTCTCAAGATTATTTCATGCTTTCCAACTATGTAGGGTACTTTGCGGTCAATAAAGGGAAGGAAAAAAAGGTTGAAACCAAAATTCTGCGGATGTTGTAGAAAAAAAGGACAAGAAAAAAACCTAACCCAATCTCAACAAAGCACATTTTCTTGTATATTTTATTTATTTCTTTTGAATTGGGGGTACCAGGGTTTCAACAAACCCATGACCTTGTATCTTCGCCCGATTAAATAGAAAAGAAAGATCTAGTATTCATTTTTATAAGCCTCAAATTTAATTAATTGAGCCTACTTTGAATTTGTGCTACACAGAGGTTAGTTGGTACCGGATTAACTTTTCTTCTTCTTCTTTTTCCATAGAAAAGGGGATAAGCAGTTACAAAATTTCCACGAGGAAGCAAAAAGGAATTTGGATGACACCTCCTGCTCCTCGTGGAAACGGAAATGTGGCCCATTGCAATTTACAAACTGGGAACGAGTGATTCGAGAGTTGCACTCAGATTACATATTACTTAATACTTCAAATTACAGTATTGCTGATTGACACAATTATATTTATTGCGAATTTACCTTCTCTTCTCCTCCACCATATCCACAAAAATCCTCCTGAGCTGATACTCTAAACTATATTACAATTACCTGGGATGAAATGAACTATGGGTGACGGTAGCAGCTGAGGAAGAAGCTTCGGTGAGGTTGAAGCATGATGGGTCCTCACTGGTGTCGTTTAATTCCATTGTCCTCTCATCCATGAACGGTGGGTTTGTTGGCGTCGGAAGTTCCTCTTCCTTCTTCATCAGCATCTGTAGTACCTTCGACATTGTGGGTCGGAGAGATGCACTCTCCTGTGTGCAAAGAAGCCCTATCTGCACCACTCTCAATATTTCCTCTTTTGCGCTCCTATCTTCCTCAACCATAAGGTTCGCATCCAATATACTTTCAATTGTTCCTGATTGAAAATGCCTCCATACCTGTTTTGTGTTTTTATAATTCATTATTATTAGTTCCATTTTTAACTTCCAATTACAAACAAAGTAACAACAAAAGATACAGCCTTACAATTAGTACTATGCTTTCCAAGTAGTCTGAGGTTTTGCTTCTACTGTTTTGTATGCCAGTCACAGTCTCCAGCAAAACCACACCAAAACTGTACACATCTGCTTTGTCTGTTAGCTGCCCATGAGCTAAGTACTCTGGTGCCATGTATCCCCTGTGGATTCACAAATCACTTTTTAATCAAATCTTCACTAAAACAATATGATCAATCTCAGTACAAGAATATAATACACACAATGTTCCTGCAATGGCAGTGCTGATGTGACTCTCGTCTTCTTCAAATGATCTAGCTAATCCAAAATCAGCTATTTTGGCTCGAAGCTTGGAGTCTAGCAGGATGTTGCTAGCCTTGATGTCTCTGTGAATGATCTTGGTTTTCGAGTTCTCATGAAGGTAGGCCAGACCTTCAACAGTTCCTACAATAATATCATATCTCTTCTCCCAATTGAGTGCTTTACCTCTATCTCGATCTGCATGTAGTTTTAATTTTTTAAAACTAATCAGAATAAATGTTTCTAAATCATTCTATTGAAATGATGATGTCAACATTTACCGAAAATGAAGCGGTCGAGACTCTTGTTGGCAAGGTATTCATAGACAAGCAGACTTTCAGGTCCAGAACAACTACAACCAAGCAACCGTACTAAATTTTTGTGCTCTACACTACTGATTATGTTTACTTCATTGTAAAAATCTGCTGCTCTATGTTTGTTATTGAAGAAAAGCCTCTTCACAGCTATCTCTCTTCCATCCGACAGAACTCCCTATATCAACATGGTAAAAACCTCAGAGTTCTAGCTATATTAATTCAAATGCATGTTCGAACTGAAGCAAACAAAACAAGACTTGCCTTATAAACAGTGCCAAATCCTCCTTGTCCAAGCTTGTTAGCCTCAGCAAAGGATCCTGTTGCCTTTTCAAGGGTAGAGTACTTGAAATTCAAGCTACTATTGTTTAGTGTTTTTGCCATCTTGTTTGAATCGTTTGAACCTTTGGATTGGATATATAAATAAATGGTAATCAGGTGAACATCGATGTCCTAAAGCTTAGAAATCTCGAAGAATGCATCGTCTTGTCTAGCTAGGAGTAATTAATGTTTTCCTTCTCTTTTTTTTTCAAGTTCTTGGTTCTTAAACCACAACAGATAGAAAGGCAGTGTTTTAAAGTTACCTCTTCGTTTCTTCTTTACATATCTGTTATTCCAGACATAGATTCCAATTAACACTCCAACGACTAAAACAGCAACAGAGCTCACCAGTGAGACTACAATTTCTATAATAGTACCTGCACAGATGGTGAATTGAAATTTCATGGTAAGCTCTAACAAGCTTAAGATGTGATGCAGGTTGAAAACTTGCAATGGAATATAGCTTATAAAACATAATTTGGATCCATACCCCTTGACCTTGAAGCTGAAGCTTCCGCATTTAAGAAATCAAGATTAGAGTATCTCATGAAGCAACCTGTGTTGAGGGCTCTTCCTTCGGATCGAGGCAAGCATTTCAAGATAGAAGCAGAGGCGTTTTGCAAACAGGAAGTGCAGGAGGTGCGATTCAAATTCCTCCAGCACTGAGCCAACAGGTAAACGGAGGCATTGGAGGTTCCAGGTGGAGCCACTTGAATTCTGGCATACCCGCCATTGCTGGGTGCAGTTTCAATTGCTCGAGCCACAGCTTGCCTGGCCGACTGTCGAAAAATGGAGTTGGTGATGGAATTGTTACCACACTCAGCCCTGTCAAGAGGCCCTGCAAATTCTTCATAAAAGCTGTAGTTCTCAGCCCTCATGAAGCAGCCATCCAGGAAAATCCGGCCGCCGTTGTAAGGGAAGCATTGAGGAAGGACAGTACGGGCTTCCGCATAACACAACACACAATCCATCAGCGACAAATCTCCGTAACATTGAGCGAGTCCGTAGTTGGCGTCCGGCCCCTTACCGGCAACTGCCACTCCAAACCCACCAGTTCGCATTTGGTCACTTATTAATTGCATTGTTCGCACGAAATTGGGCACGAAGACAGTTGTGTTGTGCTCTAGCACTGTTGAACATAGTATCTTCACGGTTCGGGATCTGGGGTCTGCCACGGTGGATGAATCAAGTAACAGAAGAGCACCGATCAAAATCAACAACCTAAGTGGGGATCCAGTCTTCATGATCACCTCCCTTATTCCGATTCAAGGGTTAATCGAACTTAGTGTGTGTCTGCAATAAGAGAAAACGCAACAGACATGTGAATTTGAAAACAGAAAGAGAGTGATTGGATTGGGTTGTGGGAGGGAGTAGCAGCAGTTAAGATTTAGACAGCTGAAGGTAGAGGATTATGAGAGTAACATGGGTAGAAGGATTGCAGAATCAAAGTCAGAGAAGATGAATTTTGAGATTGGATTATTAGGTGGAGGAGTTTCGATCTTAAAGATTGAGAGAGAAAGAGAGTTGAAGTTGAAGTTGAAAGGTGAAGGTTGAATAACACAAAAGTCAATGGGATAGGTTTGAATTAGAGGGAAGGCAAGAGGTAGTGGCCCAATGTTAGTTTGCCGGTGGAGGCAATTAGCCGCATTCCCCATTGTTCTCTGCTTTCATACCATTGGTTGATGGTGGGAAGTGGGAAATGGGAAATACTGCTATCCTTATTTGGCTCAACAACGCATCAAAACAAACAAACAAACTAAAAAAGAACATTTAAGTTGACTCAACTCGGCGCCTCCACGTTGGACTAAAACCAAAAAGTGGATATCTCAAATCTCAACTATGAGCAGTAAGATTAGAAGCTTTCCCCCTTTTCCTACTATATTCCACATCTAATCTACTTAAAATCATTCCATCTATAATTTTTTCTTTTCTACTTCTAAATTCTAATTTTTTAACTAAAAAAAAAAAAAAAAAAAGGTAGTTTTCAAAAATCAACTCTCCTTAGACCAATCTGAGTGTTTCTTCAAAAATAAGATTATGAAAATCATAATAGGTAAAAACTAAGAGCCGCTGTGTCATTACAAGAGAAATACCCATCCATCCTTCCCTTTTACTTTTCACATAAAAAAAAACGAAATCTAAATAATTTTATTTCATACGTCATTCTTCCGTACTTTTATGACAAAAGAAATATATGTTTGCTCATACCAACCAACATCTAAACTTCTTAAATTGAAAAGAAAATCTCAATACATTGATAATCAATCTGTAGCTGATAAGTAGCTATATCCCCCATTTCCTTAATTTTTTGCAATTACTTTTTCAACTACATCGGAAATATAATAACAAGTCGAACATACATATCAAGACAGAGCAATTTTAAACAAGAAAAACAAAGTCGCAACTTAGTTAATGTGTTATTTTGGTTTTCAATTATTGTAGTAGCATCATTTTTGTACTAATATAATATAATGTATCATGCTGAGAAAAAGACTAATTTGGAACTACTAAAATACATTACATACAACTAGCAAATTATTCAAAATTACAATTTAGCTAAAAAAATAAAGTAAAAAAAGAAAAAGAAAATATCCAATTTGAATTTAGTTGCAACAATTCAGATCAAGTAAAAGAAAAAAAAAACTAAGAGGACTAATTGAGTACAAGTTAGAAGAAGATAAGGTTATTAGCATAGGAAGGCGTAGTTAATTAAAACAAAATAGGTACTTAATCTGAAAATAAAAAATGAGTATAAGTTGAGAGGTTATGGAGAATAAATAAAAGTAGAGGAGAGGTGTTGTGTGTGATATAAATAAGAAAAGGACGACTTTAAATTGAATGAAAAAGGTGTAGAAATGAAATAATGTTTTTTGATGGATGATTGAATCCACCACAATAAATGCCTAAATATGAAATTTTAATTATATAGGCATTTATTTATATTTGGATCAGAAAGGCAGGCAGGCAGGGAAAACTTATTTTATAAACATAAACAAAGAAAAAGAAAAAGATATTTGTTTATTTTTGGTGGGATTTGACAACTTCCTCACATCACAACTATGAAGTATAAACCATATTCTTAATATTCCACTCTCTAATCAACTTTCTTCAGCAAAACAATGAATGCTACATTGAAATCTCCAAACCACGTACGCGTTTTTAGCACTAACAACAATACCTCAAATTCAAACCTTTCTATATTTATGTATATGTATGTATGTATGCAATTTCTTTTTATTCCTTTCTTACACTCAAAATTCCAACATCTAAAACTCCATCCTCCAAACAACAAAATAAATTAAACCTCAAATATAACCCTTCCCAATACTTTCAACTCCACTTTATTTCTCAAATCAATACTGAATTTTCAAATAATTTAAATTGAGACTAAATAAAAGTCTTTTGTGTCCTAAATTATTGGGATTGAAAACATAAACAAGTCAATTTCTTCAATGATCGCAAGCGCTTTCATCGTTGCGTTGAATCAATCTGATTATATATTATAGTTCAATTAAATATTATTGTTTGCCTTAGATTTCAATTAAACTCAAAAAATGTTTAGTTTAGCACAAATACTAAATAATGTTCAAATCCAACTAATTGAGTTTAGGAGTTAGGTGATCAACCACAAACTTAAGCTCCTAAAATCCATCGTAAAACTCTACAAATAGAGGAGTTTCTTTTGGAGAAGTCAAAAATTTTTACAATGAAGCTCATAAAGTCCAACAATTATACAGAAATTTGTGTATGGAAATATGTTGCCACGTAAATATATGTGTGTGTATATATATAGGAATGTTATCAGTAGCAAATTAATTTAGACAAACTGAGGTTAAAACTTGAACTTTTCTTAATTGTTTTATTTTTGTATATATTTACCCATATATATTCTTCATTGAAAATCATCTAATCACCAATAAAACATCAATACTCAATAGATTATGTGAAAAGTGTAAAACAAGTTATCATTTTCAATAATTTTATTTAAAGTATGTCTTTTTTTATCTTTTTTTTTTCTCTTTTCATTTTTTTAGCTTATCTTTTCTAAGTGTATTGTTAGAAAGATCTAATTTGACAAAAAAGTGATGGGCATTTGAAGGCACACAGACATTAAGGGTATTGCCCTTTTAATTTTGAAGATGCTTTTTTCATGTGAATTTTTTTTTAAAAAAAGGTTAAAAATGGGCTAATAAAGTTGGCGATAGATTAATAAAAATAATCAATAAAGAGAATGTGCTAATGGATCTTGTCATTTTCATTAATGTTTTCTCAATATGATTACCAGTAAATGATATCATATTAGGCGTGTGTATTTGTAGAAGTTTATTGTAATTAAATGATCAGTTAAGTTTGTGAAACTCAGCTTCACATGTGGCCTTCACAAACCTTTTGCCTTTTCAATATTTATTAGTGTGTTATCTTAATAGCTTCTTATTAGAACAGTGTCCCCATGAATAATATGAAAATATATGAATACATTTTATTGATTCTTTGATTTCTTTTTGGTAAAGAATAATTGATGAATTTTGAATTGATACTGAGATATTATAATATCCAACACACCACTGTGGTAGTTAATTGAAACTTAGTCTAAAATGATTGTATAAATGGATATATTGTTATTGATGGACTAATATAATAGTAGGGGTTGAAATGAATTGATATTGAAATTTATGAATTCTGTAAAATAGGGTTTGACGATGCAAAATGGATTGAGAGGATACTCAGGAGAGGATATGGTTAGAAGAGAAAGGGTAAAAGGAACGGTAAAAGAGGGGGGGAGAGAGAGAGAGAGAATAGAGTACGCAACCAATGGGTTGCCCTTCAATTCCTAAAATGAAGGACCCCATTAATTAAGATATATATATATGAATGAATCAATAGGGGTTTGTAGTATAATTGAGATGTAAATAATTAATAAGTAAAGAAAAAAAGAATCAATCCCATCTCTTTCCTTTTGTTTTTCTTTCCATTGCAAGCAGAACCTCCTTGTGCCTTGTCTAGCCCTAAGGAATTGACAGGCCGCCTCCGATTGCACGGATTGAAATTCCATTTTTATTCATTTGTACACATAGCCTTCAACTTCTTCAACAGTTTTACAACAAAAGAAAAACACAGATCATAACATAATAATGGCCGCTTCCTATAATAGATCAACAATTTGTTCGTGTAGTAATTTCTACTTATTAATGTTGTTGGTGGTGGCCATGTTGTGGAGCAGCTGGGGATCAGAAGCAGCATTGACCTTGAATCTAAACCTTTCATTGGACCTTTGCAAGAAAGCAGACTACCCAGCATTGTGTCGGTCGGTGGTGAAAGGCCTGGTGGACCCATCAGCCGCCATGGAAACCTCAATTAAGCAATTGATGGTTGAGACGAAGCAGGCGATAAGTGTGGCTAAAAGGCAGAAGTCGTCGGCCATGGATGTGTGCATAGAGGTTTACGATGACGCATATAGCAACCTGGAGACATGCCTTTCGAGTCTAAAATCTCAAGACAAGGGAACCCTCAACATCAACCTCTCAGCAGCATTGACCGATTACGTCACCTGCGAAGATGCGATTGCGGAGAAAGGTTTAAGTTCTCCGATTACCAGAAACAATAACCTCCTCAGTCAAATGACCACCAATTGCTTGTATTTATCTGGTTTGATTCGTCTTCACTGAGTAATTGAAATCCACACCCTAATTCCCTTTTTCTTTCTTTTTTGTAATTTGCTTGGGTAAGAAGTGGCCGCTCATTATGTGTTTGTGTGTATGTGTTTTAAATTCTCACTACACATTTGACGAAGAAGATGAGTTAAATTTTTTTTTTTTTTTGTTTGTTTGTTTGTTTGTTTGTATGATTATGTATAGGAGAAGAGATGGGAAAGAGCATAGAGAGATCAGAAGTGGGGGTTGGAAATTACAATTCATCTCTGTTAATTACTTTTTTATATATATATATATATAAATCCCTCTTTCTGTCTTTTATTATCTTCTATATCCATCCTCCTTATTCTGCTAAAAGGGCCTACGCAACATTAATCCCATGTACTATGTACCATATGGCTTAAACATCATTTATTCATATACACACACAAAAATCCTTTTAATTTGGGAATGGGTGGGGGGTTGAGAGAAAATATTGGTTACGTTAGAATATATGATAGAAATACATGTGAATGAAGCATATGATTAATAATGATAATGTGTTGGGTAAGCTTACATATAAATAATACCCTTTAAAAAAAAAGATATAAAAAATCTGAAATGCCATTATTATGTGTATTGTTGTATAATTTGGTGCAGGCTTCCATGAGATCATCATCAACATCATCAATAATAATCCCTCCATCTCCCCATTTTATTACATCTTATTCCTTTCCGCATTCTTCTCTTCTAAATTCAAACTCCACTTTCTTCTTTTCCCATTTCTTTCTCACTTACATCAATTAACCCTAATCCCCCACCTATATAATAATCTATTCCTTTTTTTTTTAATACCACCAACATCTACTTTTTTTTTTGTGTTTCATTCAATTATACACATTTACTCTTACAACTTTTAAAATTTTATTAACAAGAATTTGAATAAATTAGGCAAGTAATATGTAAGCTAGAAAAATTGAAATAAAATGTAAATGGAAATATTAAAAAAAATAATAATAATAAAGGAAAAGAAAAGAAAAAATAATAGTGTTTCCAAGGTTACCCCTGGAGTATGGAAGAGAGGCACGCCGGCCTTTTTAATAGACAAAATCATTGTTCTAACATATATCTATATATATCCTTCCTTTCACTTCCACTTTCATGCTTCCTTTTCTTTTCTTTTCTTATTCTTCCAATGCACCTTTTTCCTTCCTCAATCACTACATTTTTTTTTTTTTTTTTTAAATTCTACCTTCAAATATATATAACTCCTTTCCTCCACCTTACTAATTAATTTCATTATTTGCCTACACACTGTGATATATTCGATGTTCTACGTTTTGGTGATCGCTTTCCTATACTATTCCCAGCAATTAGCAAATAAAATACCACTCAAATAGTTATATATATACACCAAACGAAATGATGGAGTACTTCTAAACCTTCAAACCTTCATTTAATTTTCTTCTTCTTCTTTAATTACCCTATAAGATATGAATTATTAACCCTCAAATTGTCGACAAAACCAGAATTAAATTTACTGTATAGCAGTTCAACAAAGTATTACTTCATCTCTAAATTCTACCCAACCTTAATTAATTATTAACCGCTTACCTTTCTCTCTCTCAACAACCTTCTTCTCTTGTTTTCTTGTTCCAAAAAACGAAAAAAAAAAATTCATTTATTTAGTAAAACTAAAATTAGTAATTGTGAATAAAAGTTGAGAGATGGTGAGATCCCACATCAAATTCCTCAAATGGAAGACAAGAAGAAATGAATATGGATGGAGAACTAGATAATTAGATGGTTTTGAGGTTGAATGAAAAGATCATGTAATATGTAATACAAAGACAAAGGTTTTAAGTAGAGAGGGGGTTGAAGGTAGGATTGTAAATGTAAATGTAAGAGAAGGAGAGAATGGGCAAAGATGACAGAAAGAACATCTAGAAAAGTGTGAAAGAGAAGCAAAGTAAAGCAAAGCAAACAACTTTTGGAACCCCTCCCCCCCAGAGTGGACAATGGGGACTTGGGACTTGGGAGTGTATAATTCCCTCCACAGCTCTCAAAGTAAAAGAATAAAAGAAAGAAACATATGTTATGTTTCACTCCCCATATTGCCCTCTTTAATCTTACTCTCTTACTTACAAAGTTACAATACACACAAAAGCTAAAGTTTGCAGTCCTTGTATTGGAGACTGGGAACACTCTCTCTCTTTTTAAAGGGAAAAAGGAGAATCCAACATGATTTCCATCACTACCCAACTACTTATAGCACTCACCCCCACATACACACACAATTACACATTACCTATAACAAATTTTAAGCCTTTTTTTTTTTCTTCTTCTTTTTTCTTTTTTATAATTTTGCTTTGTAATCAACTTCACGCCTCCAACCTCCCCTCCTTAACACTACTCATCATCTTTCAAAATTATGGTAAAAGGATGGTCCTTTTGGTTTCTCAAAACATTAACAATAATGCTCCAAATTTCCTTGCTTTCACATGGTGCCCGCTTCATTTCTATGGAGGAAAAACACTCCCCATTGTGATCCATCAACACTTGGACACCGCCTGAGCATGGCCTCTGCTTTATGCTTCATCAACATCACTCCAACAATTCTCATTTTTGTGCTGCTTTTTTCCCTTCTTGCTTCCACAATAACTCCAGTGCACTCTTTGCAACAACGTCCCACAAATCAAACTGATTTCCATCCTCAACAGGAATTAAACAAGTTGAAGATGATAAGGGCTCATTTGGACAAGATCAACAAGCCTGCTATCCACACAATTCAGGTTACTATACTCAATTCCAATTCTCTACTCTGTTTCTAGAATAAACGAAGCCAATTTGTTTATTTGTTTGTTTGTTTCCCATGAATCCAGAGTCCTGATGGAGACATCATAGATTGTGTTTTATCTCACCACCAACCAGCATTTGACCATCCAAAGTTGCAAGGCCAAAAACCTTTGGTAACCAATTGCAGTTTACTTCCACTGCACCCAAGTTCAAGGGTAATCCAGAGAGGAAAGTAAATCTAAAAAAAATAAAAACTGTGAATTTGCAGGATCCGCCAGAGAGACCACAAGGACATAAGCCGCCTAGGACGGAGACAGAGAGCTTCCAATTATGGAGTATGAGCGGGGAAAATTGTCCAGAAGGAACCGTGCCCATTAGAAGAACAACTGAGGAAGACATACTAAGAGCTACCTCTTTTCAGATGTTTGGAAGAAAAGTAAGAAAATGGGTTAGGAGAGAAACAAGCAGCGATGGGCATGAGGTACGAATTCCAAGAAAAGAGAATAGAGAATCCAACCCAATTGCTTTATTAGTTTGAAGATGAAATGCTTTTTTTTTTTTTTTTCTTTTCCTTTTTCCAACAGCACGCTGTGGGGTATGTTACCGGCGAACACTACTTCGGTGCAAAAGCAAGCATCAATGTGTGGGCACCTCGAGTCGCCGATCAATATGAATTCAGCTTATCGCAAATGTGGGTCATCTCCGGCTCCTTCGGTGACGACCTGAACACCATTGAA
This sequence comes from Cucumis hystrix, assembly GCA_025688845.1. Classification (NCBI taxonomy): domain Eukaryota; kingdom Viridiplantae; phylum Streptophyta; class Magnoliopsida; order Cucurbitales; family Cucurbitaceae; genus Cucumis; species Cucumis hystrix. The sequence goes on along the minus strand of CM046885.1, from coordinate 18,694,376 downwards.
GCTGGTTGGCAGGCATGTCTGTCTCTATGTTACATAATCCTCGTTTTTTAACTTTTGTCTCCATTCAAAAAATAAAAAAGCTAAAGATTTAGGCCGACAAAGCATTAGAGTAAAGTGAATTTCAACAGAGGCCACACTCTGCGCTTTTTCCAATTAAAGGATTGACGCCAATGCTTTTTCAAAATTTGGATCCGCAGGTTAGTCCAGAACTGTATGGAGACAATTACCCAAGATTCTTTACCTACTGGACCGTGAGTTACCCTTCAAAACGCTTTCTTGTTTAAGCATATATATTGGAATTATGGGGTAGTCTAATATTGAGTTTAATTATGGCAGTCGGATGCATACCAAGCAACCGGGTGTTACAATTTGCTATGCTCTGGGTTCGTTCAGACAAATAACAAAATTGCAATTGGAGCAGCAATTTCTCCGACGTCTTCATTTGAGGGTGGTCAATTCGACATCAGCTTGTTGGTTTGGAAGGTGGTGGAAGCTTCTTCTATCTATGTTTAACAACTTATCCTGGGCAATTGTTAATGGTGGTTTTGAAACAGAAATAAGTAACGTGGATTTTTGGGTTGTATAGGATCCGAAGCATGGAAATTGGTGGCTGGAATTCGGGTCGGGGGTATTGGTGGGGTATTGGCCGTCGTTCTTGTTCACCCATTTACAAGACCATGCAACAATGGTGCAATTCGGAGGAGAGGTGGTGAATTCAAGTCCGTCGGGGTTGCACACGACGACGGAGATGGGGAGTGGGCATTTCGCGGGGGAGGGATTCGGAAAAGCATCATATTTTCGGAACCTGCAAGTGGTGGATTGGGATAACAGCTTGGTTCCATTATCAAACCTGGTGGTTCTGGCGGATCATCCCAACTGTTATGACATTGAAGGTGGGATCAACACCGTTTGGGGTAACTACTTTTACTACGGAGGACCTGGACGAAACGACAGATGTTCTTAAAGAGACTTCACTTCAAGGGGTTAAAAGGGTAAATAGACTTTTTATTTTTATTTTTTTCTTTTTTAATTTTCTCTCTCCCTAAATCATTCAAATTTATTTGTGGAGGTCATAGTGATACCGATATTGATAAAAAGGAAAGGGGTGTTGGAATGTTTTTGGAATTTTTTCCTCTAATTTCGCTCCATTTTTTATTTTTCAATTTTCGACATTAATACAAAAAAACTGAGTAATGTAATGGGTGATGAATATTATATCACCTTATTTAGGACTTTATATTTGTATATTCCGCCCGCCCCATATTAATTAATTTAATTCTCTATTCGCTACCTGCTTTTACAAAAATAATCAAATTCAAAACTATCATCTTTACTTCTCTTTCCATTTTTTGCTCTCTATTATATGTTTCCTGGAGACTTCCTTCCTCATCCAAATCTTGTCTTTATTATGTATCTGACCCTAACCATATCTCTCCAATCTAATATTTGCAAATTCCAAAGAAAATAATTGACTTAGACAAGTCGTTTTGAAGAAAGATGACAGTACTTTTATGATACTAAATTCTGATGGCCTATATATTTTACCTGTATTACCAACATACAGTTTTATGATGATAATATATCACAAAATAAATAGAAGCATATGACAGCTCAATAGCCCATTTCTATATTTATTATAGGATATATGGCTCTCTCTTATAGATTAATAAGCATCAATAATTGATAGAGGTAAGAATGCCTAAATAAGCAAATTAAATAAACTAGTTTGTTTATTAAGTAGCAGTACATTGAAATGGTACATCACTAATATATTCAATCAAAACAAGCATATATCTAAATAACAGTTGAATACTTTATTTAACTCAAAAATCTCAACAAATTTTAAATTTAAGTATCTATGTATTTTATACTAAAGAAAAATTAAAAAAACAAATACATCGTATATACTTTAATGCTTTCCACTAAAGTATATAACGATCATTTAGAAAAGGTATACTATATTAAAGTTGAAAATGATGAATGCTTGATGTAGAATCTCTGATATCTTTGTCTCAAAGATAACACAACAGAGAAGTGCATGCTATGTATATAAGATATCAGAAGACATATCATAATTGTTAGACTTCAACTTAATAATTTTCATCCTGTTTTGAATCTTATATCTTTGGGATTTTATTTATTATTTTATATTTTTTTGAAAAGAGAATAGAACAAGATAAAGGAGAGAAAATTCAGAGTAAGAAGGAGTGGGAGAAGTTTTTTAATTTAATTTATGGACATCAATTAACACCATAATTGTGTGTTATTAGTTAAATGAATGTATGGTCATATGGAAATAGGGAATAGGTTAGGCAAATTATTCAATTTAACTTTAACATATAAGATATGGTCTTTAATGCATATATAGATTAATAACTCAAAAGAATTAAGCAAATTTGAAAGAAGAAGAAAAAATGCTTCAAGAGAAAAAAAAATGCTTCTTACTTTGTCAAGCAAGTGGGGTGCACTCTATTATTGGTTGGGTATCATTCTTCTTGTTTTGTCAAGTCTCAAAGGAATTGTCATTTTATTTCTGAAGAGTTTTGTGGAAGAAAAATAAATGAAAGGGTATTTGGTTAGCTATTAAAAACAAATAATTGAGTTAAGTTTCTAATAATTACAGCTCAATATCCCATTTCTAAACACAGAGTAAGAAGGATTGTAAAGTTTTGTGCATTGTTGCACCTCACTTCTCACTTCTCAATTCTGTGGAATGAAGTGTTATGGGCCAAACCCATCGATTTTGGACCGAGCTAGAGGCAACGTTCACACCTGGGCTTTAGGCCTTCACTTCTAGCTACCTACTCTAACCAATATCGGTGGATTCATGATTAAATCAGTATATTTTATTCACAATTTAAAGGAAAATAAACTTCATTAAATGAGGTGGATAATGAAATCAAAGTAATGTTTATGTGTGATTAAGAAAAGAAAGAAAGAAAAATGTGGTAACAAAATTAATAGAATGTGTATTGTGTATTGTGTATTGTGTATGGGTAAGGTGGCGTGAGATGTGAAGAGAAATATAGTTGAAAATAATAATGGTGAAGAAAATCTAGAAGTTTCATGGGTTTTGGCATTATATGCGAATTGGCTAAATCTTCTCAAAACCTAATTTTTTGGCCACCCAATCCCCACGTGCCTTCTGATCTCTGAACTACACATACTATTTATTTACATTATCTAATCAATACAATACCACCTGTCACCTCTTTCCAATTTCCAATTTCCAATTTCCAAATCAAATCTGGGATCCATTTTTTCTAAGTCTCTACCCAATAGTATTTCTTCTTTAACAAAATTGAAGTGTTGTTGTGTGCTCTACATCATCTAACATATATATATATGTCCTGAATAACACAGTAGCAACTGTAGTAAACTACCCATAGCCTTACTTAAAGTGTTTTACCTAAAAGTTATGAAGTTAGGTTGATATGTATTAATGAGTTTTGCACAGTAAATTAAATGTAGGTAGATGGCAATAAAATTATTTTTATGTCCTATTCTATTATGCAGATGCAAAATAAGAATGAATAATAAAGAGAGAAAAAAGAATGTAAAAGGGGAGAGAGGGAATAGAGTTGGGGTTTGGTGGGGTATGAGAACCTTCCAGGTAGGATCCAGCGAGGCAGAGTATTTATTATTGTAAACCCAAAATCGTAATCTTTTTTAGTCTATTTTATGTATGATGTATGTATGGTTTATTTTCTTCTCTTCTTTACCGCAGACTCCCACCCACTTTGTTTCCTTTGGTCACGAATGGAGGAGAGGAGACCCCCATTTTTCTATTTCTTTCTTATTTTTGTTTCTTTTTTGGACCGAGACGGACCTCACCGCTGATTGGTTCGTTATAATACATTCCCTTTCAAATTTTATTCATTTCATTCTTTAGACACCAAAAACAAAAACAAAAACAAAATTTGTTGCTTTCAACTTTTGTAGTTTGTAGATTATAAAGAGGGTGTCTGTCGTCCCCTCCCTTTCGAGTTTCGATTCTCCCCTTCCTTCCACTTTTGCTTTGGTGGTTCATTCAACAATTTGAACCATCCTTTCCTTCCTTCCCATTTTCCATTTTGCGGAAGAGCCTTCTTTTTTTGTTTATCGGGGGGTTGAAGAAGAAGAAGAAGAAGAAGAAGAAGAAGAAGAAGAAGAAGGCTCTCCTGTTTTCCGTTTAATATGTTTAGACTGTGGATTGATGCTCTCCAATTGACCGAATTATTTCTCAGCTCTTTCGTTCATTTGGTGTATGCGTTTTACATTTTTAGCTCTGCCGTCGCTGGGGATATCTCTCAATCCCTAAACCAATGGCTTTTCTCCCCTTCCTCCAAACTTCATCTCAACAACCATCATCTTTCTTCCTTACCATCAACACCCATTCATCCAACTCTCCCTCCAATTGTCTTAGTCCATGGAATTTTTGGTTTTGGCCAAGGGGTAACAACCCCCCTCTTTCCTTCCTTTCCTTTATCCTATTCCCATTCATTTCCCTCCTCCTAACGCCTAACCTTTTATTCTTTCATTTCCGCAGAGATTGGGAGGTTTGTCCTACTTTGCCGGTGCCGAGAAGAAAGACGATAGGGTGCTTGTGCCTGATCTAGGTTCCTTAACCAGCATTTATGACAGGTACCACTTCAATTCAATCTTCTTTCTTTCTTTCACTTGATGTCTCCCTTCTGTTCCTTCACGCTTTTTGGTTTTCGTTTCTCAGGGCTCGGGAATTGTTCTATTATCTGAAGGGCGGGCGAGTCGATTATGGGGAAGAACACAGCAACACGTATGGCCACTCCCAATTTGGCCGAGTTTATGAACTAGGTTTGCCAATAACTACTTGTATAGCAGACCGCTTCCTGTTACCCATCTTCTTATTGCAATTCTTTTTTGCAGGTCACTATCCTCAATGGGACGAAGATCATCCTATTCACTTTGTGGGTCATTCTGCCGGAGCTCAGGTCGTTCGAGTACTCCAACAAATGCTCGCCGACAAGGTTACAGAAACTTAGAGTTAAATCTTTGTGGCTAAGACGTATCTGAAAGATTCTGATGTTAACATATTCTCATTGGTTCAGGCATTCAAGGGGTATGAAAATACCACGGAAAACTGGATAATTAGCATCACGTCCTTATCAGGAGTGTTCAATGGGACTACCAGGACCTACTTGGATGGGATGCAGTAAGTTTCTTCATTGATTGATCTTCTGCAGGAACATACCTTCTAGTTGATATTATAAGTCCTACCTTCTAGAAGCGTGTGAGCCAAATATTGCAATATGCTTACAGCTGAGTCTAATCAATTAACAATTACACGCTTTAAACTGAATGGTGATCCCATGGTAGCTGCTATTTTGTCATTATTCTTTTCGCTTAGAGTTTCTAATTAGTATGACTTTTTAAATCAGTTGCAATCAGCAATTTGACCTAATATTTTGATTTGTATTAACAACCAATATGATCAAATCGTTTTAGTTCATTGAGTTCCAATTGGATTAAAGAAGCAACTGATTTTTGCCCTAAACTTGGTCCAGGCCCGAAGATGGGAGATCAATGAAGACTATATCCCTGCTACAGTTGTGCCGCCTGGGTGTTATAGTATATGATTGGATTAACATTCCCTGGTTGAAAGAATATTATAGCTTTGGGTTCGATCACTTCAACATGTCGTGGAAAAAAATGGGTATTTGGGGCCTTCTTGATTGTCTCATGGGAAATTCAGGTCCGTTTGCCACTGGAGATTGGATCCTCCCTGATCTTACCATACAGGGCTCTATTAGTCTAAACAGCCACTTGCAGACCTTTCCAAATACATACTATTTTAACTACGTAACCAAGTGTACTAGGAAGTTTTTTGGGGTCACAGTTCCATCAAGCATATTTAGAATCCATCCCTTGTTTTTTATTAGAGTACTGCAGATGAGTCAATGGCGCCATCCTTCAGATGTCACTCCACCTTACAAAGGCTACAGGTGAGTGAAGAACTAGCAAGAAATTCCTTCAACTTTGGTTTTAATTTCTGAAAAAGAAGACGAATGCACCATGCTATCAGAATATAATGGTAATGCTTGTGCAGAGATGAAGATTGGCAGGACAATGATGGTGCACTAAACACCATATCCATGACTCACCCACGTTTTCCAGTCGAGCATCCAAATCTTCATGTAGTAAATGACTCAGATTGCAAACCCCTCGAACCTGGTATCTGGTTAGTAAGAGAAAAATCTCAAATTCCAAGTGTTTTGTTGTTTTTATATTCTCTTTTAGGCGCAATATTAATGCGAGGTGTGGACTAAAATTTCAGGTATTACAAGGTAATTGAAGGTGATCACATAATGTTCATAGTAAATCGAGAGAGAGCAGGAGTCCAATTCGATCTCATATATGATGGCATTTTTGAACGTTGTAGAAAACATGTGTTCAGGAAGAATCCCCCAACCTTGCCAAACCAACCTCACCAATAGGCGCTTTTATTGTTCCTCACAATAGCTCTACAACTAGGGAATTGAAACAAAAGCAAATGCCTCTGCTATGGCATACGACCTTTAGTTACCCCATTCTTTTCCCCCCCATTCGTGTAAATAAAAGAGATTATATCTTTTTTTTTCCTGCCCGTTCTTCTCTGGTCATCAATTTGTTGTACCAATCAGCGTATCTCACGAAGGTAGATTTACATAACCACTGCACTATACCGAAAAGATGCGACTGGACAAACAAAAGTTAAAGAGAACGAGTTCATATGCACAGGTTGTATATTTATAAGACGAAAGGTATATGAAACGGAGGTGGAGCTTAATGAGTAAGCTCATGAAATCGCAGTTTGAAACAGATTTGACAGACAAAAGAGTTGAGTCGGTTGAAATTTGGACCATTTCTTGATTTGGGCATTGTCATTCTTGCAGAGTCATGCTAATCTTTTATTCAACAAGTTTGGATTGAAATGGGAACACTTTGTTGGGTAACATTGGACCGTTGCCGTTAATATTATATGTCTAAGCTAAGGCAGATTAGAAAGGTTTGTTGAGAGGAGAGCAATTAAGAGGGCACGTGGTATTGTTGAAGGATAGGTTCATGATTGGATTTGCACATGGCATCTCATATCATCGCCACTTTGCTCGATCAAGCTATTTGTTGTCGCCATTGTTACATCATTCGCATCCACTTTGCTTCGGTTCCCCAGAACAGATATATTTTTCCTCTACAACACTCAAATGGGGTTTGCTTTAGTATCCTAAACTGTTAAAGAAAGCATTCTAAAAAAATCACTTCAAAAGTCTTTAGTACCAATCATGTAGCACCCGAGTTTAACGAAAAGACCCAGAAAGTTTGGCGATTTGATTTGCTTATTTTGTGGAACTATTGAGACAGTCAAATCGAGAACAAAGCGCAATAACACCCGATTTGATTCTGTAATTCCTATTTCAATTCAAATTATATATTTTAATAATATAATAAGAGGTAAATGAAGAGACGTATAATGTATTGTCCAAATAATCTAATCATCATTTTAGTTTCAAATAATGAGTGATAAATTATAACTGATCATTCCCCAATAATCTTTCTATCTAATCTTAAACCCAAAAAAAGGGGGGTAAATAGAATACAATTAATTTAAAGGCCTTGATGAAAGTTGTGTATAAATAGGAGACAACCAGAAATAGACAGACCCAAAAGTTGGAGCACCATTTTGGTTAAGTTGTTTGTGGCCATTCCATTTTGATTTGCTTTCTTCATAGAGAAGAAGGATTATTTAGAATGGCTGAGCTACTTCATCATTTCCCTTTCTACCCCTTCTTCCCTCAAACCCACTCATGTGTTTTCTGCTGATCCTTACTACTCGGTTAGAGGCTTACCATACAATATACGAACACACACACATGACACACATTGCTCATTTCCTTCCTACATTGGCATTGCCTGCCGTTTCGGGCGCAGAGTTATCCAGCACAAACAGATTACTTGCACCCCACCCTCTACAAATGGGGAGAGGATGCCAATGAATACGACGCTAAAAAAAGAAGTGCTTTAACTCTCCAAACAACCCTGACGGCTGCATGCGCCAATCAGTGGTCAAGGACGGCGCCTCCTAAGGCAAGCTCATCCATGTTTTGGCTTATTATTGGCCCCAATTCACCCCCATCAACTCTCCCGACATTCATGATCTTATGTATTTCACCTTCTCCAAATGCACTGGACACGCTGGCTCCCGGATTGGGTTAGTTTTCTTTCCTTCTTTTATACTTTTCCCACCCATTTTGATAATTAAAATCAAACCATGAAGATGAGATCGTTTTATGTAATTATGTATTTTGTTTGTGTTTTGAAGTCGGGCACTTGTTAAGGAGAGAGAGGTGTCAGTGAAAATGACCAAATATATATAGCTAAACTCACTTGGGGTATCAAAAGATTCACAATTCAGAACGGCGAAGATAATAGAATTGTTGTGCAATGACTACCAACAATATGGGTTGAATTTCTCAGACAACTTCTTCGAGTATGGTAACCGTGTGATGGCTGAAAGATGGAAGAATTTAAGAGTTGTAATTGGATAGAGAGATGGTTTTAGTGTTCCCACCTTTGAGGGGCAGTACTGCTGTGCTGTCTGCTTGGACGCCATATCCCGGATCTTGCTAGGTTTTAATTCCGATAGTCTCAATCAATGTGTTAGGGTTTAGATATAGAGGGGCAAAACGCTTGAGAATAAGTATGCCAAGTGGCGACTATGTTTATGAAGATTTTTTGGACAGACTTTCGGCCATCCAACCTTTTGAATTCTGACCACTCTATTTTTATTTTCCCCCTCTTCTATTATATGGGTTTGGTCCGTATATATTAATGAATAAATTATCTCCTTTTAACTAATATCAATACATTCAAGTTCTACTCATCTCCTGTTCGTTCCAACCTTATGAACATAAGCTTCCTTTAAAAACATAATGGATTTCTCATTTTATGTCATAAACTCAATTCAGCTACAATTCAACTAATAACGATCAAAGTTTCCTTAAAGGCATTTCAGGGATGTATGGCTGCAGGAAGTAAAAGACATCAAATCTCTCTATCTATCACTATACAAGGATAGTGATGAATTAGATTATTAGAGAATCTTCATTCACCCATCTCACGGTCTGAAGATAATAATTTAGCGTCCTGAAAACGGAGACTTAAAAGTTGCAGCTTATCGGGTGTATGTCACTTGCTTCCTTTGACATTTGCTGAGACAGAAGAATAGCATAACAGCCACAAAAAAACTTTTAGAATAGAAACAGCTTCCATTAAGCCTCAACATAAAAGGAACTCATATTAAATACCTTGAGAATGCTCACAAGCGGTTCAATTTCCTTAGACGTTGAAAATCTTAGGGCAAATTTTGGATCTGCCAAGAAACAAACAGTGCCCTCGTGACTTGTGAGGTTCAACAATTCAAACTCATCCACAGAAAACTACATTTCAAATCCCATTGCACCACATGAATGGACAAAATCTTATGAATAATATTACGAATTACCTGATTAGTTGAATCTAAAAATAGTTTTGGTGCCTCCTGCTAGAAAACCGGAGATACAGGACACCTAAGGCCATAAGAAATCCATCTTGGAAAAGATAGAGCTGTTCCGACATCAGTATTCAAAGAAACGTAAGGCATGCTTCTTCTAGTGCAATTAACACATTCAATAATAGAAACAGAAACGGGGTTTTACATTGGTATTTTGATAGAATAATATTGTATGATTCCACTGAACTCAATAAAAGGTGCTGCACTTGAACTGCAGATTAAAGCATATACAAGAGACCAACTCCTGCTAGAGTCTAACATATGATCTGGATGCATTCAGGGGAATTGATAAGAAAACACATAAATTTTGAAGAAATGAAATAAGAAATCCATTTATGCATGAAGGACAGAGTTCTTGAAATCCACAGAAGCAAATGTACATATTAAGTGGAAAAAAACATTTCGTACCTGGCAAATTTGTTGTTACATACAGATGTATTTCCCACTGGTTGGTGCTGGTGGAGCTGTTACTTGGATAACAAAAAAGCGATAGAATTGTATTTCCCACCGGTCTTAATGGCAGCCAATCACATCTCTGCACACTAATTGTTCTGCACCGAGCTTTCAAATTCCGCCATTCTTCCCTCTTCCAACAACCCTTCTCCTGCTTTATACAATAACCTGCCATTACACCTATTTATATTAGCACAATAAAAAAAAAATGGATTGGGAACTCGAACCTCTACCCTGGGAAAATAAGTTCGAAATCTTAAAATTATAGCAAACATAAACAGTTTTTAAGATTTCAAGGCTTTTTCAGTAAACAAGCGGAAGCAATAGGAAACCTGGAAAATATGGCAAAGATTTGTAAACGAGCAATCCCTGCTGTCATCTGGAGAAAAGAAGCATAATAATAAAACAAAAAGCAAGGGGGGATGAAAAGGGAAAATACAAGAATCAATACCAGTGACAATTACATGGTTAATATATACTTTTCCTTTCAATACATCAATCTCCCGCCATTGAAATTTACATCAAATAAAGGAATCTAAACGAGGAAGCGGAAATATGTCCCCAACAAAAGGTTGATGCTCAATGCCACAATTACAATATACAAATAGTCAACTGTACATGAGAATGTCGTCCAGTAGAATGTTAATCAACTGGTTGAATAAATCAAGATCTTTGTCTCCTTTTGCCTTCAGGAGTCCACTTTATGCCACCCACCTTCCCTACTTTCGTCCCTTCTTGTCTCTCACACTAGATTCGACAGTATTAGTTTTACCTGGGGACAGAAACCTCTTTCTTGAGGATTGATGTGTTTTATCAACCTGTTTCTCGTGGCGAACAAGCCTAATGTGGAAGGGATTCACATTAGTATAGCAAATTGACTCCCCATCAACCCCATTCTTTTCCAGCTCCACATCTCCATTGTTCACCTGAAAATGACTTGTCAATTCCAATTTTCATCCATAAAAAATAAATTTTAAGAAATCATTTGCATACAATCACAAGCTTTCAGTCCCTAAATTTCACCAATCTCCGTACTTCTATAATGTATGTTCAGTACATTACCAACTGAAGTAGAGCGGAAAAGCTTCGTGCCACAGTGTACATTTCCTGCCCTTCAACAACGGCAGAGAAAGGCATGAGACCTCCTATGTCAAAATCACTAGATAATTCTTCAAGAATTGCTTGACCGTATTCATGAATATCAAATGGATGGTGTTTGTCCTATCACAAAAAAAAAAAAAAAAAAAAAAATATCTCAAACCCAGAAAAAAAAAGAAATAACCATCAGTCATACCATATAGACAACAAAAATGAAACTGAGGTATAGTAACATTAAATTGAATTACTTGCTCTTCCAAATTGTGTTCAATATTTTGTTTCCATGTAGAGACTCGAGTGGCCATTTCTGTTTGCTTCTCAGTCTCAGCAATGCTTGCAAGGAGTGCATCCTTTAAAGAAAAAATTGTAGGTGACCATCTACCATTGTAAATATGATAAAAAGAACAAAAAAAGAACAAAAAACTAGGCATGATTTGCATCTGTGGATGCCATGTTCCAGGTTTTGCAGTTTTGTTGTTATAATTTCCAAAAGCTCCTGTAAATCTATCAACTAAAATCATGGGCTAATGTATTAATTTTGAAGGATATTTAAGTGCACAAATCTGCATAACTTCACCATATGCCATGCATTTTTTCAAACACGAGTACCAAGAGCCCCATATATTCTCAGGATGATAGGCAGAGTGTTAAGAACTTGAACAAGTTATATTTCCGTTGATCAGTAAATGAGAATATGTTCCACATCCAATCTATAACCAAGCAAGATGTTCTAGATCAGTAAAAATGTAAATGTGTACATCCTAGTGAAAAAAAATCAGACACAAAAGCAATTCACTCAATAGAAAGCAAAAAAAATAATAATACAAACAAATAATTAAAAAGTGGGCTGTCAATCATCGATAGATTCTGAAACTTTTTTATATTTGTAATATTTTCAACAGTAATGACATTTAAAATAATTTTCCTTAAAAAATTAAGAGCCAGACAGATTGCAAATAGGTAAAGTCAAGTGATAAATCCACAGATACCACTTACAAGATGAGAGCGACAAAGATCTTCTAGACTTGAACGAGAATCTGGAAATTCAGGTTCGTACGCTTCACCATTATCAAAATGAGCAGCAGCATCATGCTGCATAAAACCCATGACTTAACAATCAATAGTAATTCAAAAGAAAAATTAGCCTACAATAAGAATGTGCCGCACAGTTTACTCAACCTTTTCATTCTCAAAACACATAGCTTCATCCATAAAATGATTGTTGGGGTCATCAATATCTGGCTGATTGACATCAGGCATTGCGTCTACAAAACCATTATCAATATTGTCATCTTCCATATCAGAAAGGGAATCACAACTTTTATGACCTTCATTGATAAGTGAATTTCGCAGCTGTAATCACAATAGTTAGTCTGTCATCTATAAGAAATATTTTATTAGTAAAAACATACACAAAACAAAACTGTACCTTCTCATATAATAAAACAGATTTGAATTCTTTATGTGCTTCGAATTCGTGGTTCTGCTCTTCCCAAATCTGTGCAAACTCTTGACTAACGGGGCCATGTAGTTTTGCCATTGGAAACAAAGCTGTTAGAGACTCATGCTTACCAGATTTCTTGTAGTTCTGTTTAAAAGCTTTAACTGACACGAGGGCAAGAAGAGAGAGAAAGTTAAAAATAATAATTAAAAAAGAGTTTACTTTTAAACAAAAATTGAAAGGAAATGAATGTAAATTGAAGTGCTAAACAACCTTTTCTAAATGGTTTTATTTTTAAATTTCCTAGTTCATGAGGATTCAAAGGCTTCCAAAGATCATCATCTTCTTCTTCCGAACCATTCGAGTCCTCTGGTTCAGAATTTCCAACATCCATATGACAGACAGGAGGATCATGCACAAAGCTAGAGTTGACAAAGGGTGATTGAGTAGCATGATCACCCCGAGTCTTGCTAAACGATGATCTTTGCGTATTTCCTCCGGAACGTCTAGTTGATGAAGATTGACAACTCCGGTGGGTTGAGCTGCCCCTGCGTGCACTATTATGACTTTCGAGTGTTTTAAAGTCACACAGGTCTAAAAGGATAAAATCTTGGAAAATATTAGTAGCAGTAGCCAACTGCATAATTAAAAGAAGTTATAATTAAAAGAAGTTATTATTAATCTCGAATGATATAAAACGTAAAAAAACAAAAAAGACAATTAATCATAGCAACCAATTACCAGATATGAATCTAGTTCTCCATTATCAGATGGATCCAAGCAATCACCCTCAAGAACGACCAAATTTGCAGGAGCTTTTACCGTTTGATTCAACTGTACATCTTCCTTGGTACTCTCCAAGGTATTCTTTGGATCAACTGCAAGATTTGAATCATAAATAGAAATGTCATTTTACCTAAGTATTTCAGAAGTTTCATTGGGACATAAAATAGATAAGCTACCTGGCACATCCCCTGAAACCCAATATAAATTGTTCTCGTTCTCATCAATTTTATGAGAACCATTTTGTTCCGCATCGATAGAGGTCCCATCTAAGTGATCCGACTGTCTGTTCGAATAAAAGGTAATAAAAATATTTATTAAAGAATAAATAAATAAATATTAAAAAAAACACAATAATTTGCTCCGCTTGTGAAGAATGAAATGCCAAATTATAATTTTTCATATGTCTAGAACTAACTAACAACTAACAGAATTAAATAAAATAATCTGACCTTCTTTCCGAAATGAACTCCAATGCTCGCAAAACTAATGAATAAAGGTATTCAACCTTGCGACTATAAACTTGAATCGAGCCCTGAAGAAAGATAGCAGCTACGCATCGACAACAAAAAAACCCAAAACACACGATTCAATCAGAAATATTCAATTTCTTTTTGCAATTCAAAACTTCGATTACAAAAAAGAAACCTCACCTTCAGCAAAATTGACCGTGTTCTCATCTTCGACGGACTGAAACTCACTTGAGCAGATCTGTAAGAGGTATCTCTCCAAGTTCTGGGCGAGGTCGACTTCCCAATTCAGTTGAAGGTCACGCTCCGGTTGTAGCATGTCAAAAGCAGCAGCCTCTCCATCGATTTTAGTAGTCATCTTGAGATTGAAAATTGAGAGGTATTAACTCCAAAAAAAAAACTTTTTAGCTTGAAATTTGCATTATCAAACTAATTAGATACTTCAATTGCTCAGAATTTACACACCTAATTTCCAACTTATTTTATACAAACTAATTAGATGACTTCAATTGCTCAAACAGAACTAATTAGATGGTTTTAACTTCAATTTTCAATTTCCAGAATGGAATTTCTAAACCTAATAACAATCGAAATTTGAAAGGGAGAAACAGAAAATTAGGGATTAAGGAAGTACATTTGATGATGTTGGTAGCGCCGAAGATGCCGGAGATACAGTGAGCAGGGGAACTTGAGAGGCTCAGAGGGAGGAAAATAGGGCGCCAATACGATTTCTCGGTGCAGAATCTTGCACGCTGCACATGAACTGACCACCACAGAGGCCTGAACAGTCGGCGACGGCGACTGAGAAAGGAGAAGAGTGAAAGTCGGGCTGCACTTTGCCTTAGTAGAAGAGAAAGTGAGGGAGAAGGAGAAAGGCACGCAAGAAGAGAACACGCGGGAGAAGGAAATATAGACTTTTTTTCAACTTATTTGTCCTAATAATCTCAAAACACTTTGTTCCCTTTCGGGCTTTCCGGATCAAATATTGGGCCGTAACTCTTATATACCCTAATAAAGTGAGATTTTTGTTCAAAGAAAAAAAAAAAACATTTTCTTAAAAAAGATTTAAAACTTCCATTTTATTTCATTTTATTTATATTTGAAAAGAGCCTAAATTAAGTTTATTTTTAATTTATGAAAGTTAATAGTTTGTATTTTTATTTTTTTATTCTATAAAACAGTGCCATTGTTTTTACAGTCTAATGTCAATGCTATAATGTTGAGGTGAAATGTTTGTATAATTACAACATTCTATAAATTAATGAATCAAATCAGTAGGTGTCCTAGTACATTTAGGAAACTATTAGAAAAAAGAAAAAAGAAGAATATTACCTCCTTTGGCTTCAGCTAACAAATATTTGCATCCCTTACACTTTGCTGCATTGGATTGGAAACAAATTCGGCGTTTCGGTGAGGGATGAGTTTGTTGCATTGCAGCATCCCACTAACAGTAACCACAACCCAATTCTCACATCTGCTGACCACGCTTCCTTTGTCCATTTTGTTCCTCAATTCCACACAAAGAAGACCATATGCTCACGTTTCCATTTTTCTTTATTTGACAAAATACTGACATCCAAGAACGAGGAGGTGCTTAGTGTCCACATTTTACATCAGGAGTGCATGTCCCAAACCGACTAGTGGCTCAAGTATTTGAAAAACCAAAAGGATCAATAAAGAATGCCTCCATTGAAGCTTTTCTTTATTGTTGAACTCGTAGAAGAAGAAGAAAACTGGGAGTTCTTTTTTAGTATCTGAAAATGGGTCTGAAAGCATTAGATTATGAGTCTATAAATGAGAACATGAAGAAGGTAGAGTATGCAGTTAGAGGAGAATTATATCTTCGAGCATCCCAGCTTCAGAAAGAAGGAAAAAAGGTTTTTATTCCTAATTTATTTTTTCTTCAAATTCCTTCTAATCCCATATGGGGATCGGTGGTATCTCTGTTTTCACTCTTATAATTTTCAGATTATCTTTACAAATGTTGGGAATCCTCACGCTCTTGGCCAAATGCCTTTGACCTTTCCTCGTCAGGTTCACTTCAACTTCCCTCTTTTGTGGTGATTTTATACTAACTGCTATTGAATGACTCTTAAGTTGCTTAGCATGAGCTTTTTGTTTGTTACGTGTTATTCTTAACCAGGTAATTGCTCTTTGCCAAGCCCCATTTCTTCTAGATGATCCTAATGTAGGACAATTATTCCCTCCTGATGCAATTGTCAGGGCCAAACATTATCTTTCAATGATTGGGGGTGGTTTAGGTATGTATGTGTAAGTTTGTGCGACAGAATTTATTCATTCAATGAAGCAATTTCCACACAAGCCCTTTTTTTATAGCCTCTGATGTTCTGCCGATCATATATTATTTATTTTTTATCATGCCCGTTTTGTTATAGTTCTATCAACAAAAATATAGTAGATACCCAAGGCTTTCTTGACCATTTGATGTTTAATACTCCGTTATCGCTCCTAGATAAGTATATTACCTTGATGTTCTTTTGCTATCTGGGAACCCATTGCTTGTATTCTACTTATCATCAGAACCTAAAAGTACCATTTGAGTTCGGAACTATTCAATTACGGTGCCAAAGATAAGAGTTCAGGCATGCCATCCGATAACCACTTAATTAATGGCTGAGCTACTCTTTCAGGTGCTTACAGTGATTCCCGAGGAAATCCAGGAGTAAGAAAGGAGGTGGCAGAGTTCATAGAAAGGCGTGATGGCTATCCGAGGTATAACAATGCTAGCTAAACATTTAAGAAGTTATGGATTTTTCCTGACCCCGGTATTGACTTGATGACAAGCCAATAAATTTCTACATTTGTCATCAAGTGAAAGCTCACTACCACATGTTTAAATGACAGTGATCCAGAACTGATATATCTCACGGATGGGGCCAGCAAAGGTGTGATGCAAATACTGAATACTATAATCCGTGGTGAAGGTGATGGGGTAATGCATCTTCTTCGATCCTTTCAGCGTATTTATTTATTTATTGGTATGTTTCCTTACTTTTCTCTCTTTCCAGATTCTTGTTCCGGTGCCTCAGTATCCACTTTACTCTGCAGCAATTGCTCTGTTTGGTGGTTCCTTGGTTCCATATTATTTAGATGAGAGCTCCAACTGGGGTCTTGATCTCAATGATCTTCGTCAGTCAGTTGCACGAGCTCGCTCTCAGGGAATCATGGTTGACATATCTCTCTTTTAATATTTTTTGATAATCAAGAATTGTGCTTAATGTTGGGTGTTGATATTAGTATGTAATATGAGATAGGCGACAGTGATACCTTTATTGCACCCTCTGACGAGTGTGTATCTGGGTTTGAATCACAACAATGCAAAAACTAAGATTTATTTTTTTGCTTCTTTAGCTCTTGTTCTTCAAATATGTACATTTCTCAGATCTATATTGTTACACTATCCGATTCATCACAATATATTTGGATAGTTTTATTTTTACTGTGAGATAATTCTATGTAATTGTATTATTTATGTTCACGACCTAATCACTCTTACATTCTGTCAAACAAACCAGGTAAAAGCAATGGTAATCATAAACCCCGGTAACCCAACTGGTCAATGCCTTAGTGAAGCAAATTTAAGAGAAATATTGAACTTCTGTTTTCAAGAAAATCTAGCACTACTTGGTGATGAAGTTTATCAGCAAAACATCTATCAGGATGAAAGACCTTTCATTAGTTCTAAAAAGGTTCGGTGACAATGCCATTAGAGCATACCAAACACAGTCCTCTCTACTTGTGTATTTGTATTAAGTTGCATGTACTATAAAATTGGAAGGTATTAATGGATATGGGGCCTCCCATCAGCAAGGAACTTCAGCTCATATCATTCCACACTGTGTCAAAGGGATATTGGGGAGAGTGTGGACAACGTGGTGGATACTTTGAGATGACAAACATTCCTCTTCAGGTCCTCTCTTATAGTTTAGTTATTGAATTTTCTTTGTGCGCATGTAGTACCTCACCAGAGTTGAATCTTTGGTTCTGTCACGCTCTGAAGGCAGATCCTCTCCCTTGTTTAACTTCTTTTCTTTTTGTGATGTACAAAGGAGAAGTCATCTAATTTTTTCTGCATATGTGCTTTTAATGATGCAGACAGTGGATGAGATATACAAAATTGCATCAATATCTCTCAGTCCAAATGTTCCTGCACAAGTGTTTGTAAGACATGCAATGACTCCTTTTTAATACTCTTCGTTATGTTTGAGAGACGACGAGTGGAATCTGGGGTCTGGATGTAAATTCATCTAGTATCTTTTTTGTAAAATGACCTCTTTTGTCAATGCAGATGGGACTCATGGTCAATCCCCTCAAACCTGGTGATGTTTCCTATGAGCAATATCATCGTGAAAGGTATGCTTCAGCCTAACTTCTTTGGAACTTGTTGGACTATGGTTTTTGAACATTTGTCCATTTGTATTTCTGTTAATATCTTTAAAAAAGAGGTTTTGTTAAAAGGCAAATGATACTAATAATCAAATGTGAACCATGAGAATGTAGCAAAGGGATCCTCGACTCACTGAGAAGAAGGGCAAGGATTATGACAGATGGTTTTAACAGCTGCAAAAATGTAGTCTGCAACTTCACTGAAGGTAAAAATTTGTCTGTTGTTTAATAATTAGAAACTACCTAGTGTTTAGCTGAGCTTCTGCTATTTTTTCATGTGATCCAATCACATGGTGCCACATGTCAAACTGATTTTTCCTATTGTGGTTGAATTGGACTGAAAAAAAAAGGTTGTAAGCATGCTGCACAACGAAGTATAAGTAAGTATTAATTATAAATATATAACAAGAAAATTTGGGAGTTTAGGTGCCATGTATTCATTCCCTCAAATCCAGTTGCCTCCTAAAGCAATAGAGACAGCAAAAAGAGCAGGAAAAGAAGCTGACGTCTTCTACTGTCTTAAGCTT
Source organism: Cucumis hystrix (assembly GCA_025688845.1). Taxonomy (NCBI): domain Eukaryota; kingdom Viridiplantae; phylum Streptophyta; class Magnoliopsida; order Cucurbitales; family Cucurbitaceae; genus Cucumis; species Cucumis hystrix. Next base: position 18,675,653 of record CM046885.1, on the reverse strand, counting down.
TTGGAAGCCACTGGAATCTCCACCGTCCCAGGCTCAGGATTTGGACAGAAAGAAGGGTAATCTCTCTTATTTTAGACATCATTTTAATCGATCTCTGTTTTCCCTTCAAACTGATTGGTGGCAGTTGTTTTGAGGGCGAGAGGAATAGATGTTATAATATTCTTTTTGTTATTTTTTAATCTTTTTATCTTATTTTTGCAGGGTCTTCCATTTACGAACAACCATATTACCGCCAGAGGAGGAGATGCCAGCGATCATGGCAAGTTTTAAAAAGTTCAATGATGAGTTCATGGAACAATATGCATAGAGGAACATCGTCGGTAAGTGTTTTTGCAAACCCATATCTCGTGGTTTCCTTCAATAAAATTTGCTCATCTATGTAATTTAAACTACTTTATTGGTGTGAGCCAATGATAAGTTTTCTAGTATGGAATCCAGGAACAAAAGTAAGATTTAAGTACTACGTGTTGTTCAATTCACGAAATAAAGGGTGTGTCAAATAATTAGATAATTTTTTGTGAGACAATTGGACACACTATGTAATTGTTTTCAAGTCTATAAAGAAAAGTGGGAGTTTGTGAGTATGATGAGAGAATATGTTCTTAAGGTGGCGAAAGAGGACCTAACAAGTTTGTTCATGAATTGATGAGATGAGAGAATAATAAAGTAGTGAAGTAGTAGGAATAAAAAAGAGAAGTGACAATTTGGAACTGGAATTATTGACGAGTAGGGAACACGTGACATCATCATCATTAATGCGTTAGCTGTTTGGATTTATGCATTCTAATTGAGACTCCCCCTTAAGGGGTAGGGCGGTGGTGTTCAAATTAAATTTAAAAATCCGCCAAATTAATTAAGTAACGTTGGCACCACCATATTCTCTCTCCTAGTAGTAATAATATGAGAGTGAGAGTGAGAGTGGTATTTAAATTCGTTCTGCTTATGTCACGAGTTGCATGGAGTGAGTGGTTTCTGTGTTTGTATTGATTTTAAAGATCAGGAGTTTATCTATCTAGTGTGAGGGAGAATAGGAGAATCACAATTCAGAAATTGATATTCTATTCAATTACACACAACAGTACAACCAATTATGAATGCACACTCTTTTCATTCTCCCTCATTTATTAAACCCTCTTTTTCCACACCCTGATCCTCTTCTTAAGTTCCACATTCCTCCGGCTCCCTCCCTCCATTCATTTTTACTTGCTGCTTTCCAACTCTTTAATTTCTTTCGTTATGATGGTGATATCTGAAGATGAGCGCTGTCGCTGTTTGTTTATGAAAGTGAAGCCAAAGGTGGCGGATCTGGAGGAGATGGAACAACCAACTACTCCAACCAGTGAAGAGTTCAGAATTGGGCGAGTGCATAATTATTTGACATGCCCTCCACCGCCGAGGAAGCCTAAATCACTCCCCGGCCCCATCACCATGCGTTTTACTACTGTCCACAATAATAATAATAATAATAATAATGGCGCCAAATACTTCACTGCTTACTCGGAACTCCAAGCCTTCTTCTTCGCCTCCACTTCATCATTTCCCTCTACCCAACAAAATCATTCTTCTTTTTACTGCTCTGCCACCCAACACTAATGTCCTCAAATCTCCACAACAGGCCACTCTCTACCAACTGTTTGTGTAGTAATAGTAATACATACTGATCAATATAAAAGAGAAGGAAAAAGAAAACCAATTGTCAAGTGAGCATAACTACTTAGCTGTTCCTAAGAAGTTGATGGGCATGGATTGGATTGGATTATTTTGTGTTGCTTTTGGCTGTATTTCTTCTTTCCTCTATGAAGAGATTGGTGAGTCGGATTTTATTATTCCCTATTTGTAGACCTTCATTTTCTAAGACAAATTTCTATCTTTAAACTTTCATTCTTGAAGTATAGAAATTTTAGATACAAATTCCTCTAATTATTGGGGAATATATCCCCAGCAGATAGCTCACAGGTTGGATTCAAATTTTATAATTATTGAAACTAAAACTAAAATAATTAGATTAAGCTTTGAGGTTGGGGGTTTTAACAAAAAAATATTTTGAATTAATTGAAAACTGAAAGCAATGAATGGGGTGGACTGAAACCATTGGATTTGGGCTTTTCGTATCGGACCAGCCTATACCAGGCCCATATGTATTGTTTTGGGCTTGTACTTTGGATCCCAGCACAAATTCAGACGGAAAGTTTTATTATTTTTATTAAAAGAAAAAAGGATTATTGTTGGAGGGAAATAGTGTGGTTGTGGGTATGGGGTTAGAGCGATGATGATTGAAATGAAAAGAAGAAATGGTGGAGCACAGGAGGAGGAGGAGGAGGAGGAAGGAAGGAAGAAGGAAGGAAGAAGGAAGGAAGAAGGAAGGAAGATTACAGAGTTAAGAGCTGGGAGACAGAGGAAATCGGTGGTTGGTAATTGAAATTGATAAAAAACTACTTGGACTACAATTGCTATTTGGGCAATTTTTAGTCAAAAAGCATTTGTTTGTCTACCACCAAACCCCCTCTATCCTTGTCGTTTTCTTTACTCTTCTTCTCCTCTTCCCCTCTTCTCTTCTGCCGTTGTGCCGACGACTTGGACTGAACCATAACTATGTGGCAAAGAACCTGGCCAGATCGCTCCGATGCCTCTCCTTTCTCTTCCTTTTCTCTCTCCAAACTCAAAGGCAAATCTGCGATTCACATGGACGACCACCACCACCACCACCACGACAACGTTGATACTCATCACACCTCTCGCCACACCCTTTCTAATTCCAAGTCCACTAACATCACCCATACGGTCCACCTCTCTCCATCTACCTCTTCCTCCTCTCAAACGTCTTTCTTGGTGCGACCCTCCTCATTACCTTCCCACGATTTCTCTGCCTTGCCTTACGACGTTCTCATCAAAATCGCCGCCTCTTTCAACCTCCCTAATCTACGTGCTGCCTCTTTTGTTTGCAAGGCTTGGTTCGACGCCTTCAGACCTTTGAGGGAGGCTATGCTGTTTCTCCGATGGGGAAAGCGGTTTAAGCATGGCCGAGGTGGGGTTCGACCCAATTCTGACAAGGCTCTTAATTCCTTTCTTAAGGGTGCAGCTCGTGGCTCCACCCTTGCTATGGTTGATGCCGGACTTCTCTACTGGGAGATGGGCAACAAAAACGATGCTATTGCCTTGTACCAGAAGGCTGCCGACCTAGGCGATCCTTCTGCCAAGTGCAATTTAGGAATCTCCTTTTTGCACGGTATGTATAATCAATTTTATTCCACTTCACTCTCCCTATTATGTTTCAATGTAAATGGGGAGCAATATTTACAGTAGTTGCTACCGGCCTTCGATTACTCCAATGGCTAATTCTGTAGATTTCCCCTGGTGTTTGTTTTGATAATCTGTGTATGCTTTATTATTTCGTAAGTAGATAACTGGTTCAATGGTACCGGTAGTGATACTGTAGACCAAATTCATCGCTTTCAACCTTTCCATGATTTCGTTTTATCGATTGTGCAGCAAAACCGCCAAATCCAACTGAAGCTGTAAAATGGTTGCGACAAGCATCCATGGTTGGCAACATTCGAGCTCAATACCAACTTGCTCTGTGTCTACAGCAGGGTCATGGGGTGGATCGGAATGTACAGGAAGCTGTATGTTATTTCCTCCTTCCTATCTCTTTTGCTTATGAGGGAGAATTATGTTTATGTTTATGTTTAGGGTTAGTGTTTGAATTAGTTTCCCTTTAATTCCTTTGTTGATGTTCGGTTAACTAGTATTGCTGTGTATTCTTTCGACCTAGCCAAGTTTTATGAACGTTCCTCTTATTTCTTTCAGATTGTGAACTAGTCATTCATCAGTTTGCCGTGGAAGTTAAAATTTTCCTTCTTTTTGCCTCTCTCATTTTTCCCCCTTTCATGAAAAAGGCTAGGTGGTTTATCAAAGCCGCTGAAGGGGGATATGTACGTGCCATGTACAATCTCTCTCTGTGCTATTCTTGCGGGGAAGGCTTGGTACACAACCATCAGCAGGCTAAGAAGTGGATGAAGCGGGCAGCTGATCGTGGTCATTGTAAAGCTCAATTTGAGCATGGACTCCATCTCTTTTCTGTACGTTTCTTTCTTTTACAATGATGTTTGTGGCTTTGCCAATTGGTGTCCCCCCCCTCCCAAATGCCTTGTTTCATTAATCGAAGTGTTTAAATCGAGATTTGTTGGAATGGTTTGGGCGTTGTAGTATGAATGGGAAAAAAAATGTTAAATGTGAAATTAGGAAAAAAGAAAGGGCCCTGATTGTTTAGGTGATTAATCCTCCATCAAAAGAGTGGAAGAAGTCTTGAAATATAGAAATTGATGTGGGTACTGATTTAAGTACTTGGGCAGGAAAGAGACATGATGAAAGCTGTAGTCTACTTGGAACTTGCAACTCGCTCTGGTGAAAGAGCTGCTGGTCATGTCAAGAATGTAATTCTCCAACAACTTTCGCAAAGTTCACGAGATCGTGTCATGTCTGTTGCTGATAACTGGCGTCCATTGCCTTCGTCTCATTGACGTCATTTTTTCCGCATACAAATGAAGTAACCTTTTTACAAGAAGTACACTGGGTGCTCTTTGTTGTAGTCATTGCATCCAAGAATACTAATAGCCATTCACTAGGAAAGTTGCCTTAATACTTGTAATTTGCTCGTTCCACTTATTATATGGTTTTTTTTTCTCATTCAGAAAATCAGTTGTTCCTTCTTTTTTTTGGCCTTATTCAGAGAATTCTTTAATAATGATTGTCTTCTAAATCTCCTTCTCATCTTCCAAATAATATCACTCCCTAGTTTGCAAGTTTCTGTGGGTTCAAGGTCTGCTGAATATGATTCTTCGTTCGTATGTAATAGTAATACTTGTGGTCTATTTGTATTTCCATTCCCATTTCTCTGTGGTTATGTACTTAATCATGTTATTCAAGGGATTATTTATGGCGAATTTTTGGCCAGAATATACCTCTCCGATTCAAATCCCGACCATCACAATTGTATTGTTATATGTAAACATTGAGAGGAAAACAATGTTTAAGTAAAGATGTCCACTGGATGGTGACTGTTCATCATAGGGAAACATGTTTTGAATATTAATTATGTCTTTGTGTTAACTCTAAATATTCCTTTTGTTGGCCAGATTTTCATGGTTATACAATACCTTTAACTACGAATATCATCAATATTTGTAGGGTGTGCCCATGATTAAGGCAGAGGTGAATACAAGGCTCAGGAATAGGAATCATCTAAATACTAGTTCTATTCATCGAACTAAGCACTCCAACATACAATTCATATGCTCCCATGGGTGTTAAATTTCTATATGATTACCCATCTAACTTAATTGGGAGTTCCGTATAACCTTCAAGTAAACCATTTATGATGTTTTTAAGAAGTTGAAATAATGAAATATTAAATTAATACGAACCAAACTGACATGTACAGTCAATGAGTATAAAATTAAGAGCAATGGATACTTTATTATACTCCATGGGTCATTCTGAGTCTCACAGTAAATGTAGATAATTTTTTATTCACCGGCTGGTCATGGAGGCTGCCGAGTATGTAGACATAATATACCAAATTCAGAATTACAATCTCGAAGGAAATTAGCATAAACAAGTGTGGTTGAAACAATTTTGAAACATAGGTTTGATTTTTTTTTTTTTAGTCTTTATACAGATGCATTCAACTCTATTTTCCCATGTCCTGCAGAATCAGAAGGCAATAACATTCAAACAGGAACATGAGAAACCACAAAAACCAATTTAAGCCAAGGCAAACACCATAAGATAGAGGAGAAAAGGTATTCCACTATGTAATCTTTTTTTTATTATTCCATTCTTGTCAACTCGACCACATTGGAAGTTAAAAATGTATAAGCTTTATTTACACAACTCTATCTAAAATTTTGTTCAGAGGATATAGATATGCCATAGCCATACCCTCTTTTTCACCGATGCTTTAAGGCAACCCCAAGTGCCCCTTAGAATGGATTCCCATTCCTGCATGATAGAGATTGAGGTGACTTATTGTCTTCCCCACCAACTCTTTCAACTCTGGATGTAGGGTAATCATGGTGCGATCCGCCCCTTCCAGTACTGTCAAAACCCTGGCCTGATCCACAATCTCACTGCTCCCTGCGTGAAGTGCAAGATAACACAACAGAATCACTCCATACATTTGACTCTTCTCGTTCTCCCTTAGTAACTTCAGTACGAGTGGCACTCCATTAAACTCTATTACTGTCCTCGAATGCTCCATGCATAGAAAATTCTCTGGACAAACAAATTTCCTCAACGAAATGGCAGCTTCTGCAGCCACATCTACATGCCTACTCCCAAGTTTCACAACCAAAGGACCAATCACTCGTGTCTCTCTCGCGGGAAATGTCCTAGCCAATGATCCTATGGATCTAATGGCAGGAATTTGCAGAGCTGGGTTGTCCAAATCATTTATCAATCTCAACATCTGATCCACCACAGCCTTGGCTGCAGGAGAATTTGTCTTGAACGCTGCACGCCTCAAGTCCGCATTGGATTCTGCCGCAGCTGTTATCTCCGTTATACACATCAGACAATTCATCTGCAATTCCCCTTCTTCTTTCTCCACCATTTTTGCGATACAAAGCAATCCTTTTGTTTCACAAATCCTCCTACTATTCGACACGCTCCCTTTTGCAAGCAACCACAAAGCCTCAGCACAAGTTATTTTCAGCTTATGCTTTACTTCAGGTCTCTCATTTCCCCTCTCTTTCCGGGAGTTCCCTGCCCTAATACCCCCTTCAATATTACTCAAAGCATTAGTCTTCGCATTCGGGTTTTGTTCCATTGTTTTGTCTAGTGTCTTCTTCTCGAGGTTCCTATTGATCTGAACAATGGAATGAATGCTTTGCCTACACATTTCATCCATAAATGTCTCAAATGATAACAGAGTAACGACGAGGGGTCTAATCACATTCTCCCGTGCAAAATCTTCTTGAGCTAGGGGATCATGCATTGTCATCCTCGCCACCAAACTTGCCGCTTGTGTCTTCACCAGCATCGGCGAATTTGCAACAGCCTGCACTATTATCGGAACTCCGTGCTCTTGAACCATAGTCCTCACTCTGTTCGTATCAGTTGCAAGCGTATAAAGTGCCTTGATGGCCGCAATTTTAGCCTCCGGCGAGGGGCCTTCCTTCAAAAGCTTGAGAAGAGGAGGAATTCCCCCTTCCTCAACAATAATGTTTTTGTTTCTCTCATTATCAGCGGCAAGAGAAGCGAGTTCGTTGGTCCCTTCGATACGATCGGGCAATGGACCCATCTGAATCGAGGCAATGGAAGACCAAACCCAAGCAATAATGGGGTCATTGCTTGCAATTGGGGGAAGCGAAAGCACGATACCGCCACCATTGCATTCGAAAATAGTGAGAAGCCATTTCATATCCCCAACAGAAGCGTCTAGAAGGTTGAATAGTTTACGAAAATCAGTAACGCTGGTGATGGCCATTACGCGGCGAAGCGCACTCTGGTGCTTGCATTTGCGTACTAGGGTTAGGGCACGTTCGAGATTCTTAGAAACCTCGGCAACGACACGGCGGATGGGACGCTCATAGACGGCGGGAGTTGTGGTGGCGAATCGAACAGCAATTCGGAGCATTTGGGCGAGGCGATCAACTTGCTTGGCCACTTCAGCACACTCAGTTTTGAAGGAGTGGGCTTCGTGGACGGCGGAGCGAAGACGGTCGGATAGTAGAATAGGGTGGGAGAGTTGGTCTTCAATCCGTTTGTCATCGGAATCCATTGAGATACGTTAAAAGTCCGAATTGAATAAGGGATTGGTGATGGTAGTGAGAGAGAGAGAGAGATGGTGGATTTTGCAATAAAAAGTTTTGGATACGAGTGAGAATGAGAGGAATATAATAAGAAGAAAGAAGAAAAAGGAAGGATGTCTGGAATGTTGGTATTTCAGGGGGTGGGTGGAAGTGTGTTTGTGTAAATAATGTATGGGTTGATTGGACCTGGGAGCGCGTCAGCGAAGTGAGAAACAATCACTAATCTAAATCTAAATCTAAATCTAAAACTGTTTAAAGACTTCAATTCATTTCATTCATTCATTCATTCATTACGTTACTATTCCCCAAACGAAGGAAGCAACCACTAGGAAACATGGTGAAGAAGTAAATCAAATTCACTTAAAACTGGACGGAACTTCCAAGTTTCCTTTCTCTTTCTGTTGAGATAAGTTAAATTCCAAATATATACTTCTTTTTTTTTTTTATTTCCCAACGTCGTACGAGAATATTACGTACCTCTTATTGGTTGCCATATCCTCTCATCTCCAACTCCAAATCTTTCAAACCCTTTCCTATATAAAATTAAATCCGCAGGTTTATCATTTCCTTTCTCAATCATGTCTTTACCTCTATTCTTCTCTGTCTCTCCTCTCATTTTCAACACATATGGGAAGTTAAATATATTTCCATCTAAAAAATATTTGCATTAAAAATATCCGCTAGAAGGAGGGTTTGAACCTCCGACCTTGTGGTTAACAGCCACACGCTCTAACCAACTGAGCTATTCCAGCTGCTTTTATATGAATTTCTTAGTTTAATATCTGTTTCTTAATTTGCATTCACATTCAGTCCTTGTTAGAGGTTCAAGAAAGATTCCATTCCCTTTTACATTCCTTAATTATAGTGTAACGTTGATTAATGGTAAAGTTTACATGATCTAAAAGATCATAAGAAACTTGAAAGAAATAATATGAATGAATTAACGTAACACCACGCAGCTATTTTTCTAACATCCAGAAAGAACAATGATGTTCAAACTCTACTGGGAAAGGGAAAAGCAATTAACCAAATTTTAATTCAAAATTAGTTTACATGGAGTGGAGTTCATGGATTGTTTCTGTCTTTAACAGTCCAAAAAAACCAAAAGTCATGAGACGAATCCAATATATATATATCCCAACTGGAAAAGTTTTCTTTTCTGTTATCATATAGTTTGAGTAGGTGCAAGAGATTTGAGCCACCAATTTGACTATTTACAAAGCTATATATATACTCACTTAAGCTTTGACTTTGACCAATTATCAAATTACTTTGGTCCTCTTTTACACGACTTCTAAATTGCTATGGGTGTTATTTAATATTTAGGTTGTGGGGTAGCGCTATATGTAACTAAAATCAGGATATAGACAACCTTAAAGGGTTGAAGTTTATTTATACATTTGAATTAAATAATGTGAGATGATAAATCTAAATCCATTGTGTGTCAGACAAACGTAGCAAACCAAACCAATAAGGATCATAGATGATAACATATACGTACGCGTGCATGTGTTCATAAGATAAAAATTTTCTTATAAAAAATGTGGAATTTACATTGGAATGTACGCTATATGTAATTGGTGAACCTCGTTTGCATCACCACATTCTTGTCACCTTATTTTATAAGAAGATGATCATCATCACAAGAAACGGGGCACCATCATCGGGGATTCATTATTATCATTAAATTCAGTAGTCTGTAATATGTTAAGGAGCTGTTTACCCTATTTAGGGTCACCCCATTGTGTTAACAACATCAATGATGAGTCAAAAAGCAGAGAGTTGGAGGAAGCTGGTAGGCATCATGGCCTCAACAACAACAATAATCAGAATAATAATTCACCTTCTTCATTCGTATCATCCATTAATTCCAAGCACATTTTCGTGAGAGTAGTCCATGCCGGTGGCAAAGTAGACCATTATCCCAATGCTGTTCTCGCCTCTAAAATCCTTCAAACCCTCCCCGGCAAATGGCTCACTCACCCTCAAGTATTCAAGCAACCACATCAGTCTATCATTTACCCTCAAGAACACCTTCTTCCTGGCCACAAATATTACGTACTTCCTCTTTCAACCATTGACAAGCTCATGAGAAAGCATAGCAACAACAACAACACCGCCACTAAATTCATAATTCCCCAAAATAATACTATTGGTACCAACCAACAAATCAAAACCGCTGATTCCGAAGCTAATATAGATCATCAGCGTGACGGCCATACTCTAGAATCCATGGATCAAGAGGATTTTTCCTTCTATTCTGCAAGAGAATTTTATGCCAACAAAAACAAACGCACTGCCTCGTCTGCTATGAATGGATCCGGCCGAGGATCGAGAAAGCCTCGGGTTTTGGTGCCATTGCCCAAACCAAAGCCAAAGCCTAAGCCAAAGCCCGTCTCTGCCTATGCCTGGGAGCCTGGCCTTACTTCTATACAAGAGCTTTCTCCATGACACTCCCACATGCAATTTCTGATCTTCTCTAATTATTCCTTTAACAAATCTTACTAAGCTTGCAATATAATAAGCTTTTCAGGCAATTCCATTGATCTCTTCATCGCCTAGCACTGTACTGTGCTGTACGCTATGTAATTTTGATTTTCTTACAGTTCGGATGAGGATTTCCATTTATTTTACCTCTACAATAAACAAATAAGATTGAGTTTCTGTTTTTAATTCTTTTGAGTTTGATTTTCAATTTTTATGTCCATAATGTTTACCAGTACATGGTAATTAAGATCACAATCCCATTCCTGGCGATGGGAATCAATTAACATCGCAAACTAAATCACAATGTAAATATCAATATTGTTTGAAGCCATTGGATAAGCTTATTAACGTGTTGTCGTTTCATCATTAGCTACAGCTAGATGTTTAATTTTCTAAAAAAATTGATTTGTTTCTTAGTTTTTTATATTTGAATGTTGTAATTGAAATTCAAAACTCACGATGAATAAGATTTTAGGTAGACCACTTGAAGTTTCAGTACAAGGTATATAAAGTATCTTAATCATCTAACTAATGTACATTTTAGAGAAATTGAACGTAGTTTTAACTCACTAACTTAGAAGCAACAGGTCCCAAATCCCTCCCACACCTACATGTTGAACCCAAAAAAAGAAAAGGTTGATTACAATTTAAATTTTCACACAACTCTGTATTATGTTATTTACTTGTATGTTCTAACAAACATATTATTCTACCTCTATAATTTAGTTCCTACTTTTTAAATTAATATATCTTTACTTTTCTGGTTAAAATTAAATGAGTAGTAGTACGTAGGGATAGGTATTAATTAGTTAGAAACCCAACACAAATGAGAAGAAAGCTAAGAACTTGGAAAAGGGAAATAGCAAGTAAGGGGGTTTTCTTCCTCAAAATTTTGTATGAACTTTTTTTTATATATAGATATAAAAAAAATCAACTAATAGCCAGCGAGAGATTAGAAGTATAAAAAAGAAAGAAAAAAAGAGAGAAAAACAAAGTGATAGGAGCTTGACTTGAAAGTGGAAAATAAATATCTGATTGTTCTAAAAAGTGATGATAAGTTAGAATAGATTTGTTAAAAATATCTTGACGATAAAAATTGGAAAAGAGAGGAAAAACAATAAAAAAAAAAAAGGGGGTATGAAAGAAGATAAGAGAGACAACTAAATGTTGTTTTAACAAAGAAAAAGCATTAGAAAAGCTTGCATTGAAGTTGGGTATCAAAATCAAAGTAATTAAATAGGGAAAGTGCAACCAAATTCTGGATAAGAAGAAAAAAGGGCGATGATGATATGACTTCCTCTTTTCTTTCTCTTTCCTTTTTTTTTTTTTTTTTTTTTTTTTTTTAATTTAATTTTTCTGAAGAAATATATGAAAACTACGTGTCTGATATGCTTTTTGGAATCTCCCCACCCGATAGGTTTCTCTTTTGTTTAGAGTGATCTAGAAATGCACATGGCAGCAACATAGGGGACCCCAACCACTTGATCATGCACCCATCAGTCATCACATTGTTACCCAAAAGCGAAATTTGAAAACCCTAAACTCATTAATTTGTTATACTTCTTCTTTGTTATAAGACTAATTTGTTATATTCTCAATTGTTAATCATATAAATCATAGTAGACACTTCCTCCTTGGTTAGTCTAACAACAATCTCTCCTTACATATTCCTTAACCAGGTTGTATAGGCAACAGCAGGTTCTGCACAAAATATGAAAATATCACCCATCATTAATAAATGTTGGTAATTGATGGATTGAGACCTTAACTGCGTATGCCCAATCATATGTGTCCGCGTGGTACAACCATTTCAAAGTCCCAATCCACCCTTCTCAATGAATCTCCAATATTGACCTAATTCTTTATTAAAATTTCAAAAGAAAAAAAAAGGGGGGGAAAGGAAAGGCTTGTATGTGAATAGGACCCGTCGTGATGACAGCCGACGTGTTAATCGGGCCCCCATCCTGTTGCTGATGTTGATGCCCAACTCCGGCCTCCTCTTTCAACAATCAATATCCCCTTCCCTTTTTTCTTTATATATACATAAATATTAATAGTATGGGTTAAACTAATTATGATGATGATGATGATGATGATGGTATATGCATGAAAGTCACATATGAGAAAATAAAATCTCTGGATCAAAATGGATGCACATGATATGGTTATGGTATCTCATCTTCCTTTTCTTTTTACTTGGCTCCTCTCGACCTCTCCCTCCACCCTGTCTTCTCTTGTCCAGACAGTATTACTTACGCACCATTTCTACTGCTTTTCTTTTTAATTATTCACCAAAACACATATTTTTATTCGGATTTCCCTTTCTCCTTTCCTTTTCTTTTTTACTTAATAAATAAATAAAAAATGAATGGATAATATTATGAAGCAAAATTAGAAAAAGCAAATGAGACAGAGTATTAATGTCTTTGTCACACCCACAAAAATATTGATGTTATCGTAAACTTGAATGTCGCATCAAAGTAAATTTGGTTAATTGTATGGGAGTGGGGGGCGAGGGACGTGGAACAATTTGAGCGGCTTAGCTTCCTTATATTTCATAATTTAGGGTTTATTAAATTAATTAATTAAGGTTTATATATATATATATATATCACAAAAATAGAGAAAAAAAAAAAAAAGTGTATTATTATAAATAAGGGAAAGCGTGTGCGGTTGATTGGGTTGAGGAAGAAGTAGAAGCAAAACTACCAAGGCCAAGTGGGTGTATGCCAAAGCCCACAAAGCCTCTCCTCTCTTATCTTCAATTTGAATACTCAAAACAATCAGAATTGTATTGGTGATACGACGACGACACGCATGGGCAGACCTCCCCTCCACCGCAACGCAATCACCTTCAGACCTACTCCCACCATCAAGTTCCTCTGCAGCTACGGCGGCAAGATCCTCCCTCGTTATCCCGACGGCAAACTCCGTTATCACGGTGGCGAAACTCGCCTTCTTTCTGTCAACCGCTCCATTTCCTTCTCTGGTAAACCGCTTTCACTCTCTCACTATACCATTCTATTTCCCCCATCATCCATTGGATTTGTTTTTTTAACTCTCAATTTTCTTCGTCCTCTTCAACAGAACTGCTGTTGAAGTTCGGGGAGCTCTGCGGAACCTCCACTTCTGTGAGCTTCCGTTGCCAGTTGCCTAGAGAAGACCTCGATGCTCTAGTTTCCGTTACTTCCGATGAAGATCTCGCGAATCTCATCGAGGAATACGATCGAGCGGCTTCTCCTTCCTCATCGATGAAGATCAGAGCATTCCTTTCCCCTCCCAAATATGCCAAAAGAATATCGCCTCCTTCTTCAATGACTTCCTTCTCCTCGGTGGCTCACCGTTGTTTACGTCGGATGTCACCACCAAGTCCTTCCTACTTGGAGAGATCTTCATCTGCGGTTCCTTTCAGTGTATATAATATTCAGGGAAGTTGTGCCTCTAGTCACATGTTCCTTCACAGTGGTAACAGCTGGGAATAACACCAACTCTTCCAACAGAAGAGCTACCGGATTTGTCAAACCCAATACCAAATCACTTGAACTATACATATTATTCACAAAAAAAGAGAATTAAAATTGGAAGTACTCGAAGAGAGACCAATACAATGTAATTGCCCTGTATATTGCTGCTTTGCTAATTTGATTGCGTTTCCATTCAATGAATTTTAGTTCAATTTGGGTATGGATTCCAACTGAACACTGTGGTGAGTTGAGTTGGTTTCGTGCGTCTTGAATCTACCAGCAAATTTGCTTTGTTACAATTTCCCCCGCCGTCGTTAAACCTGCTTTCTTATGAGCAAAAGTGCAACTTTTCTTCTAGCATGCTGTCGGTTTTGTGTAACTAGTAAAGAAACAAGTGTTATTTGCCAACAAAAACATCTTTCCAATTTCCAAAATTCTTTCTGTCATTCAAAGTTTATTCTCTGTTTGTAATTGGGTCTCTGTTTTTTTTTTTTTCGATCTCCAGGACTTTTGGCACCAAATTAAAGATGTTCAAGGTTGGACTCGGAGATTAAAGCTGCGGTAGACAAATGAGTAAGCTTCCTTAATTAAATGCAGTCTCTGAAACAGTAATTTAATTTTGATTACATCTAAACCATGTTTTGTTTGTTATCAAGTTTTCTAAGTCATTGCTGCGGCCGAAGAAGAAGCTGAAACACACAAGAGAGGGTCCATATCCCTTGGTGGGGATGATATCTTAATCAACTGGAGTACATGTTGTATTGGATATCTGAAATAAATTTACTCAGGATTTGAAATAAAATCATCAAACCAGACAAAATGGAGAATGAATGCGGGTGGTGCATGGGATTAAAGTAGAATTTAATTGCAATCTTCTAAAACGCTGATGAACAAGAATAAATTAATAAATAAATGAAGAGTAGTAGATATTTGAATGGGATGAAGGTTTTGGGCTGCTTGGCTTCCACACAAATGGAGATCTCTGTTGGAAAGAGACATGCATGGCCTCTCCGTATATACATACACCAAGCCAGAAAAAAAAAAACAAACTTATAATTTTTGTAAGCATTTCTTCTCTCTTCTCTCTTCAAACCACACAAAAAAGTTGTAGTATACTAATATATATTACGACATGAAGCAACAAAAACAGGTAATTTAAGGTACTTGCAGTATAATATGGAGATTAAACTGAACTTGGGGAACTGTAAATCCAACAATATTCTCTAATTAAAATGTAGGATCATCTCGAGAGAAGACGGAGTGAGACAAGGAAGTGGATGTTAAGTTGTGGGCATGTGTAAGAGTTAAGCCCAGCCCAAGTAGGACGATGGGTTTTGTATGTATGTTAGGGATGTGGAGCCGTGGAGCCAAAGCTAACCCTACAAAGTACAAATATTATATTGAAGATCTTTCACATAACATAAATGCATATATAGATGTGAGTTTATTTATTTATGAGATAAATGGGTGGAGGAAGTCATGCATTCATGATTCACACATATATTTATATATGTATAATTTCGATCATTCGAGGTTAAGAAAAATCCCAACTTATATATCAACCATATCTTTATTATGATTTATTACTTACTACCTACTTGGTTTTAAGTTTAATACAAGTATAGTGACTAATTCAACTTATCATTAAAAAAAAAAAAAAAACACATACGAAATTACAAATAAGGATTAAAATATTTATATTATAATTTGAAGTACAAACATCCTCTTTTTAACATGTCTCACATATCACAACCATATCAAGAATGAGTTTTTTTTAAAATATAATTAGCTTACAAAGCTCGAATCATAATTAATTGTTTATATGACAAACATCGAGATAATAAGGTTTAAATATTACTTTATTTGATGGTCCACATGATTTTAATTTTGGTTTATTTTGGTCTTACATTTTATCTAAAGATTTGTTTTGGGACAAAATCACAAACGAATCACTAAATCACCTGAATACCTCAAATAAATTAACACAATTTTTAACATGATGTCGAACCATCTCACTCATATAAAAAGTTGAGAAAAGTACAAAGTCAATTTTTTGAGAATTTGAGATTAAGCTCCGACAAACAACAAACAAAACATGATATAAGAAATAAAAAGTAGCAATTTCAAAATATTCATTTTGGTTTAGAGCACTATTTCTATGTTAATTTGAATTGATTTTGGTTACATTTAATATTATGTGATGGATGTGTTTTGAAATTGGATGAGATTTGGTAAATTGACAATTGTGAATGTGGTGTGTCTTTCCATTTTTTTTCTTCTCTTAAATTAAATGTCATTATTTCTTGCAGACTATGAATTTAGGGAAGGAACGACATTGTTTCTTTTAACGCGTCTTTTACCCTATAAGACCAATAGCCCATCTACACTACTTTCAAATTCTCCATTTTCCAATCTTCAATTTTTTTAAAAAATGAAACAAATAATGCTATTTAGATCATTATGATACAAAAATAGTATTGTTGTAATAGTATTCTAAAAAATACGCACTCCTACACAATTAAATTAGGTACTAATAATACCAAATAAGAAGCAAAATCAAAGGTTTATTTGAGTTTGTGTTGCATTAAGGATTAATTAAAGCTACAATTTTAGTTAAATTGAAATAGATTCTATGTTAAAATATATATATATATATGAACCTAAATTTAATTACATTTTTATGTCTAAGAGATCATCTATTAATGATATTTGTAGGTGGAAAGTTCCTAAATTTTAATTAGGTACCGTTTAGATTAGAATTAAGATTTTTGTTGTGGTTAAATCTAATATAAAAATCGTAATAACTTGAAATTAGGAATCATTCTTATGTTGAGAGCATCCCTAATGAGAATAATACAAATTTTGAAACTAAAGTCATTATCTTCCAACCAATCTCTCAGGGTAAAACCAATAATCCATGCACAACACCAAGTCCAAGGCCAATCAAAACATGGCCTAAACAAGCAGGTTAAGACGCCAACTGATATGCAAATTTGCGATCCCCCATGTTGGACGATCTAATGAATAAAATGGATTGGATTAGGTTGACTCGATCAAGGGTTGATTACAAGTCAAGCTTGAATTGAGTACTGTGTAGACTTGAAGAACTTAAAGCTAACACCTGTGGATGAGAATGATACGACTTAATTATTTATTAAATATAAATGGTAACTCGGCATATATAATAATCACACACACACACAGAGTTGGAGAATAGAAATGAGGCAATAGTTATTAAATGAAAGGAAAGGAAAATGAATGGAGACAGATAGGAGAGTGGGGGGTTAAAATTAAAAGAAAGAAAATTGGAAATTGGAAATTATGGGGGAATTTGGTGTTGGGATGTTCCCATTTATTTCAGATTTTATTAAACATAAAGATTTTTAAAAAAGAAAAAACAAAATATAAAAAGGGAAGGGAAAATATTAAATGTAGTACAGGTTATATAAATATAAATCTTATTAATTATTAAATGTAACATTGAATATAATTAAAAAGGAGGAAAGAGAAGAATTGAAAGCATTAGATAAATTGGTGGTAGGAATAGGACCAAGTTGTGAATGCCAATTGCCATGCATGGGGGATGCATCAATAATACATTGCCACCTCAACCATCCTTTACTACTATTTACATTTCCCTAAATATATCTTCGTACCCTTTGTCCTCCAACCCTAAATTTTTTGTTTTTTCATTTCTATTTAACTTATTTCTCCTATCTCAATATATATATTTTTTATATTTACGACAAATAATAATAATAATAATGTATTATTTAATAAATATCTAAAAAGAAAAAGAAGCAGAAGAAGAAGAAGTTTTATATATGCATGTGTGAGAATTGAATGTTTGCATTATTATTATTAAAGGAAAATATTCATACACGGGTTGCATAATTATATAGTGGATATGCAGAAAAGGGCATTTAAAGGCATACAAGATTCATATCACTTTCCTCTTAACTTCAACATATAATATACATATATGTCTCTCTATATATATCATGTACTTTATTTCTTGCACCCTGTAGCTGTAGGGTACCATAAATAATCTTTTCTCTCTTTTTCTCTGCTAACCAAAAATCTCCATTTTATATAATATAACACCTGATTCCTTCCAAGGAGACAATGCTTCAGCTTTCCCCTGCATTCTACACTTTTAACAAATGTACTTTCTTCCAACTTACATATCTATCTATCTATATATATATATATGTATATAAAAGAAATAAGAATATAACGAATATATTGTTTTATCTTTTTAAGTCCTACCAATCTCAGTTTGTGAAAATATGAAGGTTGGTCTCTTGTAATTATTTTGTAATATGCTATTCTCTGCCATATATACATATAATATCTAGTTAGATTTGGAGGTTGAAACTTAGATTAAAATGATATATTGTAATTAATTTCCTAACACGAAAGGAATTGGAATAGTGATCGTAAAACATGAAATATAATATCCACCCACATACACATTTAATAATTCTAATTGAATTCAGACACAAACATTTAATTTGAAACATTATGTTGTATCTAAAAGGAATGACAAACAAATGCCATACCAATTATAAGTGGATATCTATACATCTTTAGAAGATTTCTTTTTCTTTTTCTTTTTTTTTTTTAATTAAAAATAATTATATGGTTCTTATATTTCATCCAACAATGTGTTGGTGAATTGGTCTTGTTGCCTTTATTTAAATAGCTTTACATGTAACTTTTTGTTATACAATAATACAAAATGAACCTTAATATAGAGTGTTAAATTTAACATTTTATAATTAGTTTAATTTTACTTGTTATGAAAAGTTATGAAAAATAACTAATAGAGACGAAATTTGAGAGATTTGTTTTGAAGTCTAAATATAATATTTTGAATCCTCTAAAAATTAAATGGATTAAAATACTAAGGAATATTAATAATTGAAAAAATAAAATTGCATAATTGTGTGTAGGAAATAATGAATACTTTTTGAACTTTAGAGTAGAGGTATAATTAATAGTTATACGTACTAATGTTATTTCATTAGGAAGGGTGGCCAAATTAGATTATAAAGCTTTTCGTAGCCTTCACTAATTGCTTTCGCGTACCTATTGATTTTTCATTAATAATCCTCATTTATCACATCTAAAAGGTTATTGTAAATAGCCCATCTCATCCACATACATTGATATACATACATCACATCACCAACCATATACTTATAGGAATGCTATATTTAATTACTTTTTTCTTTTGCAGTCATAATGCCTTTCCTTGGCAATTTTTATAATTTCTCCATCTTTTTCATTGAGAAGTGAAAAATATCGTTGCCCTTAGCATCATATATACTTTCATTTCATTGTTATTTATTACTTATTATTATTTTGCATGAAGGTTAATTTAATTTAGTAATTGGGAATGCATATTATTAATTGTGAATATATATAGAATATGACCCAACCCAGTTATATACATATGTGTGTGTACATGATTGTACGTACAGTCATTTAATTCATATTTACCACCCATTATGTATAAAATACATAATTCAAAATAATATAGGTATATATATATATATATAAATCTACGAAAATATATACTTTTATTACCCATTTGTATGTAATGAGAAGTTAATACCGCCAACCTCTATAATTCCAATAATTGTTTCCTTTGTTTGGATGAAGAAACGAGTGCATTATTGAAATAAATACACAATAATTTGCAACTGTGAGAAAGGTGGCAATTGTAATTAAATTTACAATGAATTTGGCCAACTATTATATGACTTGCTACTCTAGAGAAAAAAAGATATACCCAAAAATATTATTCAATCCGTAGGGGAATTTATAATACAAAATTGAAACCTTAAAATTCAAACATGATATAACATCTCTGTTTTAATTTGGAATATAATTATTATTAACTAACAAGTATATATAATAGTATAATTAATTTGGTTAAGAATGATTATATATATAGAAAAAAGAATAATAATGGATGAGAGAATTTAAAGTAAGGAAAAAGGAAAAGAGAGAGAGAGCATTAAATGGAGTGAAAGAGATGATTTGAGAAGAAGGAAATGAGTAATGAGAAAGACAAAGGTTCATAAATATAATAAATATTCATTTAGTAAGATTAGTTAGTTTTATATGCAACCATTGTACCAAAAATCATTCCCCCATTACAATTTGCTTACATCAAATAATACTATCTCACATCACTTCCTCTTCCTCTCTTCCAAATTGTAATCCCATCATATATATTTTTATTCTTCCTCTTTTAATTTTCCTTCTTTTTCTTTCTTTCGCTTTCAATTCTCCCCTACCTCTCTATTTATTTAACCTACTTTTATTATTAATAATATTTATATTTTATTTATTTATGCATTACTAAGTACCGTTGAACTCTTTACTAATATTAAATGTATTTTATATTAATTTGTAAACATGTTTCCCTAATTTCTTATTTCTCTACACTTCCATGCTTATTTTACAAATAAACTTAAAACCATAAAAAAGTTATGAGTTCGAGGTCATGCGGTGGATATGTATACTATTGCAATTTGCTACACTCCATTGGATTATTTATGGATTAATGGAAGGAGTTAACATCATTGTGTGTTGAACCCTCAACAACAAGTAGCTTGAGGATGAGGGTGGGTACATTACATGATCTCATTTTGGTTCAAGTTCCTTTTGTAAGAATGCAATACATCATGCTATAAGATCATATGTGACATCAATATCCTTAAAAGCTACAGCAGAATCATTGAAGGTCATACATGTACTTCATTCATTTGATTTTTTTAGAAGATTAAGGTGGAATCCGATTCGTCTAAGCTTCTAATAATAACGAGTCAGGTTGAATTTTTGATTAAGTAAGCAGAGACAATTAGTGATTTAAGATAACATCGGTTTAGAGAAAAATTAAGATACAATTTGTTTTCAAAATGATGGGATTCAAAATAGTAATTAAGTAGGTGCATTATCCTTAATTGCCCTTTTAAGTCTTAGGTGTTTGAATATTTGAACGTTATCTACCTCGCTGTCAAAAAAGAGAAGAAAACATAAGATATGAATTACAGCCCCACGAATGTCACACCAAATCCCTACAAATGTTGACACAAATTATATGCCTCTCTTTCTTTACACCTTCATTTTGGCGTTTCTACATTACATCCTAAAATTAAATAAAAGTCAATGCACACTACATATTAAACTTTGGTATATATATTTCAAAAGAAAAAGAAATCTAAGAAGAGAGAAAACCCACACAAATACGTTATACTCATTTTTTTTATTAACTTCTCTTTAGCTTGTTGTTGTTATTATTATTTAAGAGATTTTTGTGTCTATTTAATTGTTATTTTCTAGAAACTAAATTTTATAATATTTTTTATTTTCGTACACATTTTATGTATACGCGTTTTGTATCACAAACACACACAATCCAACATCCAATGGGTTATTATTATTTTACAACAAAAAGAAAAAAGAGTTCTTATTACAATAATTATTTGGTGAAATTAAATTTGGTTACTGTGGATGAATGAGAGAATGATGATTCGTCTAGGAGACCCCACATTTGTCTTCCCCCACATGCTCTCCTCTCCTCCTATATAAATATAAGCACCCCACAGCCGCAGTCACACCAATCTCAATCCCTCAAATTAAACTTACACACCATTCCAAACAATCACATCCCCTTCTTTTTTTAAAAAAATGGAAGCTGACTCCTTCAGGCGTGTAAACGGTTTAGCCATCGACAATAATAATACTAATAACCCCTTCCTCGACTACCAAATGAAGTGCAACAACCCCACCACTCCCACTCCCACCGCTGCCACCACCACCACCACCACCACCACCACCACCACCGGTACTAGTCTCAAGCGATCTCTCCGAGATCACAACTCCTCCAGTGGCACAATGAGGTACCGTGGAGTCCGTCGCAGGCCTTGGGGTCGTTACGCAGCCGAGATTAGAGACCCTCAGTCCAAAGAAAGAAGATGGCTTGGAACTTTCGACACTGCTGAAGAAGCTGCACGTGCTTACGACTGCGCTGCACGGTCCATGCGTGGCCTCAAAGCTCGCACCAATTTCGTTTACCCTTCTTCTCCACCCGCCCCTCATTCCCTCTCCTCCGACGATTACTTAATCCCTCGCTTCAATTTCCCTCCTAAACACTCTCTCCCACGCCTTAACTCCTCTAATTGGCCCCTTTTTTCAACTCCAAATCGTGGGCCTGACTTCCTATGGTCCGGTCATGCACAGAGGATCAACACCGCTTCTCCCACTCTCGACATGCTTCTCCTTCGTGATTTCCTCAATTTCCCTTCTTCCAATTACAATCATTCCTCCAAACCCTCTTATTCAATTAATACTACTACTACTAATAATAATAACAACAATAGCACTACCAAAATAACTCCTCCTCCTCCTCCTCCTGAAAATTACTCCTCTGAATTTCTCCCCAAGGACTCCCCCGATTCCGGTTTATTGGAAGAGGTAATTCACGGCTTCTTCCCCAAATCACATGATTCCAACACCAACAACTCTGACGATTATTTCAACAATAACGACGAAAACAAGAACGCCAATCTCAGTGGTCAACATTTGGACTTATTGGATTACCAATTGGCCGACGACAGCTTCAACAACAACAACACCGCCTTAATTAATCAAGATGCTCCCGATCATGGCCGTCTCTTTGGCGACGCTCACAACTTGATTCTGGATGATATTTTCCAATGTCCAGAGCTTTTAAACCCTTTTCCTCCTAAGCTCCAAAATGCTTAACCTCACATCGATCATCACCAACTTCTCCTCTCTCTCTCTCTCTCTCTCTCTCTCTCTCTCTCTAATGATGTTTTTATATTTTATTTTATTATCACTATTTACAAAGTGTTCTCATTTTAATTTCTAATTTATTTATTTTCATCGGTATAAGTATAAGAAAAAGAAATATATATATATATATATCAAAATAATTCCCTCCAAATAATTACTTACTTGTTCTACCCTCCATATATACATATTCCTTTGTATTACTTAATTAATTAGTTTACTACAACGATCCATCTGATCCTCACTACATAAATTTGGTATATATATATATATTGTGTGCATGAATGTGATGTTATGCCTTTATTAATTATTTCTTTTCATTTTTAAAAAATGAACTCATTAGGTTTATTAGGGTTTGTGAGGTTCAAAAAATAAATTGCCAAACGAACACGACTTTGACTTCTTCTTCATCTTTTTTTGCGCATGGAAATTATATTGGTATATATGCATCAATGCCATATAATATAGTCACATGTTCGGAGACATATGCTATATTCTTTTTCAACTTAAATCAATATTATACCATTTAATTAACTTGGACTGCATGCTGCACTTCTTCTAATTACTAATTTAATTTCTTCAATATACATTATTATGAACCTCCCCTACATCGCCATTCAGTTTTTACTTCTCACCTTTACAAATGTATCACCCTACGTATATATAAATTGCACACCATCGACGATGAACTAAATTTACAAATTTACATTTCTTTATAACTATCTGTATGTAATTAAGAAGATTTTGCTCTTTATGCATGGCAGGTTTGTGTATAAGTCAGTTTATTCTAATTAACACATATATATAAAGCTAATTTGGTTTGGATTAATTTGGATTATTCTTTTACCACTTGATTTACTCTTTTTATAATATATATAGCTGCATGCATGCTAATTAAGATCATACTTATCTACAAACTTGTAATTTATTGATCGAAGAAGAAAAATATATTATAATCATTTCAAAAGGATGTAATAAAGTATTTCTGAGAACAAATATATTTTAAAATTAAAACTACAAAACACGTCTTCCATTAAATTTAGTTTGTTTTAAGCATTTTAAGTCTCTTAAAGTTTGCAAGTACAAGGATAAAGATGGACGATGAGTAGTTTCAAGTTTCAATTAATATTTTTTTTACAATGGGGCTGGTTTATTATTTATAAAAGAATAATTTTTTTTTTTTTGATATCTTTATCGAAGGAAGATTACAAAGGAATTAAGATGTAGATATGTAGTGTGAAATGTGAAGCTAACTATAATGATCATAAAAAGAAAAACGGTGAATATATAAATAAAAGTGGTAACTTCATATACATTCCCCCTTCCATTCTAACCCTAATTGTGGTTATGGTCTATAATAGCCTCTTAAAGCCTCTCCTTCCTGTTTTCAATGTGAGATTCTAAACATTAGTTAAGACGTAAAAAAAACAAAATATTAATAATTAAGAGAGGAAGTAAAAAAAAAAAAAAAAAAAAGAAAGAAAGAAGAAAAAGGATGGAAATAATGGAGAGATGGAGTTGTTGGTAGGGGAGATGTTGCATTGATGGGAAAATAAAGGTAGAGAAAAGAGAAGTTTTATATATATGGATGGAAGCGTATGAAAGATAAGAGTACATTTAATAGTAAATTAAAATTAGATTTATGAATCTTATGATGATATATTTGCATTCCCTACAAAATTCCATAATATAATATGGACCACACAAATTTTGATGTTGCATTTATTATGTAATAATTCATGGCTTCTTGCGCACGTGAGAGACACCCCTCCACTCTCCTCCACCCTTTCTTATAATAATAATAATGCCTACTTTTAATTTGATCTACGTAAAGGTAGGGAAAACTAAAAACAAAATTAAAGCTCCTTTTTAAGTACTCCACACTGCTATACTTTACTTTACCAACCCATCTTATTAATTAACAAGAGAATTTCAAATTTGATTTGTAGCACACCATACCCATGGGATATGATGAACATGCATCGCAATTCGCATATATTATATATCCAAATTCCAATCTTTAACTCCATATTCAATTTTATCTTTATGCAAAATTTACACCCACGTGTGTCTACATAACTCTCTTTAATTTTAATTTGCTTTTCCTTCTTAAATCTTCGCCTCTCTCATGGCCGCCCAACTATTATTTAATGCCCCCTCCCTCCCTCCACTTTTATTTATCAAAATTAATCACTTTTACGTCTCTACTACTATTACACACATATATTTCATATTTCATACGATATCTAACATGATTCGAATTTCACTTATTAATTTTTTCAATAATTTTACTTTAAAAGAATTGAAATTAATTAAATCAAGATTACCATTTAAACTCTACAACTCCATATATGAACAAAAATAATCTATTCAAACTTGTGTTTCAGTATGACATCAAATATAAATAATTTTGATAGGTTATAACGGTACACATAATTTCAACCTCTCTTCTACTCAATGAAAACAACTTGCATTTGTCCTCTTTTCTCTCTGATTTTCATCTCTATATTATGTAATACCATTTTATCTCATCTTAATTAGTTTATGTTTATGTCCAAGCATTCAACGTTATATATATATAAGTTTATTGGGCCTCTATTACTATGTAAGATTTATATTTAAGTATGTTGTCCTAATTGTCACTGGAAGTATAGACTGGAAACTCTACTAGAAAATCTCCAAATTTCTCTCTTTAATTTCTCTCAATTCTCTCTACGAGTTTTCAATAATAATACTCTTTTTTAAAAAAAAAAAAAAGTAGAAAGATAATAAGTAGCCAAAAAATATATTAAAAAAAAAAGTTGAATATATGTCAAAAGAATGTTGAAAAAATAAATACTAAATAGTATGGGATATAGGTGGGAAGGTGAGAGGGCGACTCCCACATGCTATCTATAATGTAAACAAATTAAAACATACAAAATCTATCTCCTTATATATATATATATATATTACAATATAAAATTAAAACTTCACCCTAAAATATATGTGTATAATAAAATCACACTTTTCCTCTACTAATTAAATTCATAGCCTAGCTAAACAAAAATTTAAAAGAAAAAATTGCTTTTGGAGTGATTATTTTAATTTATTTTCTTGTCTTGAATGGGCATGGAATTAAATAACTCTTTACTTTTATTTTAAGGAAATTATTTTAAAATATTTACAAATATAACAAAATATCATAATTTATTTGTAATAAGTCACTATACACCGTTGTGATATAAATAGTAGTCTAACACACGTAACATTTTACTATATTTTTATTATTTTACTATATTAAAACACAGTCCTTTAATTTGTGAGCAAATTAATTAAGTATACCTCTAATTCTTATGAAAATAATGGTGCATTATTTAGAAACATTTAATATCAAAATAATGTATTCATACTTTTGAAAAAGGTATGACTCATTCATTTATAAAAAGTACATAAAACTACATACTATTGAATTCATGACCTTGAATTTTTATTTTTATTTTGTAAATATATATATATATATATATATATATATATAGAACTGAAATCAAAAGACAGAAACTAAACAAGAAACTAAGAAAAGCAGGGTGTACATTATGATTTTACAGACAAGAGGACCATCAAACAAAGAGATACTTGTCAACAACATAACTCAGCCTACATTTTAATTAATATCAAAATCATGCGTTGATGATTCTTTTAGAAAAAATTATAAAACTGCAGAAGACATCATTATCATAACCTTTGTGATTCTATCAAAACAAAATGGAGAGTTTGAAATGTGTCTTCAATGGAGAATACAAAGCAGATAGCCAAAATTATATTCTCAAAGCAGAGAAAGATTCAATTATATATCAACCAGGAACTACCTTACCACCGACCACCTATGCCGGCTTGTCCTAGTGCGGGCTCCATGTCCGCAAGTTGAAATTCTGACTGCAGCCATCGCCAAGTTATTTGCTTTGTCAATCACACGAATCATTTTTTATTGTGATCATCTTCACTCTAATTGTTTCCTACAGTACTGTATTTTCACACCACCGTTGCCATGTTTTAGTCTCACATTGAAGTTTAAGGTACCAAAACAAACAATAATCTCATTGAGTCATTTAAATCAGAATTGAAAGGCGATTCAAGTTTTCTGCTGTTGGCTATTCTAACTATCAGGTTGGTTACAGCAAGGTTTCAAATACAAGCAGCTTTTGAGATCAGTTGTATTCTACTTTGAGAGTTGTATTCTTAGTGACCATGTTACAAAATGAAGGAGTTTGAATTGAATTATACAAATAAAAAATTGATGAAGTGATCACTTAAGAGCTTGGCTCTCTCATGTCACCTTACGAAGTTAAACCTTGGCTTAGTATACATGTACTATCGTACAAATCAAAGAGTACTAGCTCTATATTCTCTAATGCATTACTGAATGCGAAGGGATGACCCCATCCTCAACATCATTTAAGTAAGCGTTCTCGGCAATTGTCCACCGACTCTGAAGCATTGTCCATTCTCTTCTACACCGTTCACTCACCTAACAAATTTGCCATAAGATATCAGTAGATACATAGAATAGTAAACAATCAATATAATGATTATATTTTTTTGGTTGACACAAACAACTATTAAGAAAAACAAGAGAGTTTCGGCCTTATAATGAGACTCGCAGAGAACTTCACATACCCCTACCCATGGTGCCTTTCCATTTTGTGATTCTCCCTGCCGGAAAAGGAAAACGAGGAGGTAATTAGCAATTAAATTTATACTCACCAATATGGAAAACTGTTATTTACAAGGAAAATGGGGGAGGAAATATATCCAATCATTTTCCTTTTACCTGGCTTCCAAGTGAAGGCAAACCTTGGTGAACAATCCACTGTGCATCAACAACTCCTATCTTTTCATGTGCAGGCTGTTCAGAAAAAAAAAAAATTTAGTGGAAGTGCCACTAGAATCTCCGAATAGCGATATTTGAATCAAAGAAGAAAGTGAGACGAAGTTAGGCCCTCACATCCACACATCGTCTGAGGAGGAAGTCAAGACCCCAACCATGGACCAGATCATTCTAATACAAAAACCAAAAACTGTAAGATATCAGACAAATTACAATAGAAAAGAATGCAGGAGGGATTTTAAAATGGGGAATGAGGGGATAACCAACTGAAACCTGTAACATATGCCAAACACAACGCCATGCCTCTCGGGAGAAAACTGGAGCCATGATCTCAACAAAACTGCATGAAGTAAATGTTGAATATAACTTATAAGAAGGCTACAACTTCTAGAATCGAATCAGTGAAAATAGAGAATGACAATGAATGGGAACAAGCAAAACTCTAGAGCATATCTTACGCAGCACAGGGAGGCAAAAAAGGATCAATGCACCATCCTGGTCTTTCGTCCGTATCTCTGGAGAAAGTTCAGTGAAATAAGTGAAGGATACAGCCAATATCATCATTCTGAACCGAAGGAAAAAAGTTTAATCTCAAAGTATTGCTACTCTTACTTGTGAACTTCACTCCCATCTCTTCTCCTTGTCATTCGCCAAGTTAAACCTTTACTTGGTTGCAAACCTGGCTGTGAAATCTCTAAGCCGTACTTCCTTACCAACTTCATATATCTGTGTTGAATTATCTGTGTTAGTTAATAGACAAAGTAGAAGTAGAACACAAAGAACATTATCAATTCTGAGTGTAGCAAACTCACTCGTCTGCATCAAAATGATCCAATCCAAGGTCTTCATCCCAAATAAAAATGTAGTCAAATGGTGCAACAATGTCAGGATGCAAAAATCGTTTGGCATACCACCTTGGCAGAATTTCAGAAAACTAAAATCAAAACATGATTTGAACATGGTCCAGAACATGAATTAAATTCCCCCAAAACCCAGGGTCAAAAAGAATATTGGCAATAGTTTACCACTTGGCCTGCTTACGAGCACTAACATGAATAGCTCGCTTTGACCATTCAAATTCATCCCATTCCGATGTTCGTCCATCATAATGAAAGAGAAGGATAACGAAATTATCTGAAAACTGTTGAGAAGCATAATCAATCTCTCAAATACATGGACACGCACAAAGACACACATATACGGACCTTTCTGACTGCTCTATCAATATTGTATCTTTGGTTGTAACCAACTGTAAAAGCGACAAGATACTGCGGCTTGGTGGTCAGGTCCTGCAAAGTTCGTTTTGATCAATCTTTATCTTTATGTTAAGACTCTGCTAAAGTATGTTTATCAATAATCTAACTTAACATTACAGCTGCATAGTAACTTAACATTACAGCTCTTCCACAATTCCCAGTATGTAATTCTAATAATAGTAAGACATTGCACAAAGGAAATTATCACCAAATTTAGACTTATATGATATATCCAGTGGTAGTTGAGGAGAAGTTGAATTCATACAAACATCATAATTCGCAGGTATACACACCTCACTAGGATTGCCCCACAGTCTACGTACATACAAATCTGATTCAGAAGAAATAATTTTTGGAGGAAGAGTTTCTGCACCTCTAGGATTTGATGGGACCCAAA
Organism: Cucumis hystrix; assembly: GCA_025688845.1. Classification (NCBI taxonomy): domain Eukaryota; kingdom Viridiplantae; phylum Streptophyta; class Magnoliopsida; order Cucurbitales; family Cucurbitaceae; genus Cucumis; species Cucumis hystrix. The sequence continues at coordinate 18,646,542 of CM046885.1, read as the reverse complement.
TCTGCTCAAAAATTGAACACGAGATGCAAATCAATAAAAATGTAGACAGCGATCACATTGCAATTGGTTTAGGCATAAGAATGCTAATCAATTAGCATCTAAAACTCCATGCTAAGCAAATATACAATTGAAACGATAAAACAGTATTTAAACCACATAGACCTGTGGTGATCCGTTAGATCTATTCTACCAAATTTACTAAACTGGTCTGTAACACTCGGGAATATATATATATATATAGACACACATAAAAACTGAAAAATATAGAAACCAGACAAGGCATCCATTAAAGAAAAGCATTCAACTGTAAAATATAGGAAATTGATATCTGTCATAATTGGAAAACCACTTTGTCTGGTCGAGTGAAAACTGTGATTCAATTTTTCAGGCGCTTTATCATTTGCTTTAACATTTCTAGTTTATTTCTTTTACACCACAATTTACTCCAACGTCCACATCTTTTGGAGCCTCCTATCAGTAAACGAAAAATGAACACTACACAATGTATCACATAATATTTTTTTGACAAAGCATGAAAAGGAAGAAAATGTTCAATGAGCACGTGAATATACTTCCCATCTGCAATTGAAACCAGACATGAACATGTTAAGGTCCCTAATTCCAGCTAATTTTTTGAAGCAAGCAGTCATGGACAGTTTGTTAGAGTTATGGAAATGACCACTGATGTTTCGTTCAAAGTCCGAGTTTGGTTTGAGTTGCTATTATTATTCTTCACAGAGGACCGAACATCGAGAAATAACCCCTTGGAGCGGTCTGAGCTTCTTCTTCCATCAATATAGGCGAGACCAACAGTTGGAAAAATATTGGATGGGAGATTTAGCTGTGAAATTAAGAACAATAAAACAAAAAATTATACAAAAGAATCCAGAAAAGGAAAAAAAGAACGAATTTCCAAAATGTATGAGTAGAAATTAGAAAAGGCTTTCCAGTCCAAGAGAGGAGGATAGGATGGAAAGCCAAGTGTTCATACTCTAGTTAATGATAACACTGGAAATGACAGTCCAATGCAGAAGCCAACTACTGCTCCCACAAATGCACCTACGATAAGCTTCGATGTCAAGGCGTCATTGGGTACTCTACTGACGGGACTACAAACCAAAAAAGGTGAGATTTCATTCAGCTTCATACTCTTATACAACATAATTTATCTCCAAGAGGAAAAGACAAAATTCTGGACCTGCGTGACGAATTGCCCATATTAACATCCAAACCTCCGCCGTGATTTAGAGTGTAGCAGGGCAAGCCAAATTCACATAAAGTCTATCTGCAAAACTGAAGAAGGACTTCAATCAAAATCCAATACTTGGAAGCAAAAGAAATTTTCAATTTTTTTTAAAAAAATCTGGAAACACCCCCTTTTCCCCCCAAAACGAGAAAACTTACAGAAATAAACTGAAAATTGAAAACTCTTAAATGGGAATAGAGAATTGGAAGCAATAAACTAAAGAGCCCCATGGTTCAGCTCACCGAAAACTTCACAATTACGAAAAAAGTAGGGGGAAAATCGTAATTTGAAAGCAGAAGCATAGATATAGAAAGACATTTAAAGGAGCTGAAAAGAAAAAAGAATTAAAGATCAAAGAGATAAATAAACTAACCGAGGGAGACTAAGAAACGAGAAAATGGGAGCAACAAGTAAGATCTGGAAGAAGAAAGAAGTGGATCAAGTTGAAATCTCAAAGAAAACAAATTCTATTCTTTTCCATGGAAAGGATGAGCTTTTCTTCCAAGGTCCGTCCCTGGTGTGGTAAACTCAGTCAACCACGTCTTCAAACTTAACTGCGACACATCGTAATTAATTTTTCACTCAAATATTCAAACATCATGGATGCTTCCTTAATTAATTGAATGAATTCATTTCTTAAATTATAAATAACTCTCTTTTTCTTTTTCTTTTTCTTTTTCTTTTTCATTTTCATTTTTAAACTATAAATTCAGTCACCTTATCTGTCATTAGAATCTAAACTGAGTGATTTATATGAACATAAACTTCCAAAATCTGTAATCAAATTATTAAAATTGAAAAGGAAGAAAAGTTGCTTTTTTTTTTTAATGACCGTTGAGTTGAGAGTTGAGAGTTGAGACCATAATATTATTCGTCCCAATGGGCAAGGCGTGAAGTATGTGTTAAAAAAAAGCATTTAGCAGTTTCCCTCAAATTTTCCATAGCCGTTGGACAAAGAAGAAGATGAGTGGAATTGATCTTCGATTTAGCCTCTCCTCCAGTTGCCTGAAGAGGAAAAGACCCGCCAACATTGAGATCCCTACCCTGTTGCAGCTGCAGGAGATTCATCCCCACAAACTTGATCAAAATGCCACTCCCCCAACTCATTCCTTCTCTTCCACTGGTAATGGTGAACTTCAATTACTCTACTCTCCTTAACTTTTTTTTTACTCCTCATTGTGGCCTTTGCCTTTGCCTTTGCAGATTTTGCAGATCATGTGGGGGTTTTCTCCGTCAAGGGCAAGAAGAGGTTCATGGAAGATACTCACAAGATCATTCCTTGCTTGGAAGGCCACTTAAATAATGTTATTGAACTTCCATTTCTTTTTAAATTCTAGCAGCTTGGTTTAATTTACGTCTATCCTGACTTGTCTTTTCTTTCTAGGCCTTTTTTGGCGTTTATGATGGCCATGGAGGTAGGAAGGCAGCGAAATTTGTTGCAGATAATTTGCACAATAACATACTTGAAGTGGTGGCCAATTGCATGGGATCTGCAAATAAGGAGGATGCTGTTAAAGCTGCTTTCTTGAAAACGGACCAAAACTTCTTGAATCTGGTAATTGCAAATGCAGCTCTATTTTCTCCGTACATTGCAATCTTCTTCTCTAACATGAATTACTGTTTTATAAAAATTAAAATTCCCATAATTTTATAGGGTTTAGGCAGTGGTGTCTGCTTTGTCACAGCTCTGATACAAGGAGAAGAAGTTATTATTTCCAATTTGGGAGATTGTAGGGCTGTTCTTTCTAGAGGTGGAGTAGCTGAAGCAGTAACTAAAGACCATAGAGTTGAACAGGAGGATGAACGTAAAAGAATAGAAAACAAGGTACTAAGTTTTAACTGTTATATAGTGTGTAAAAGCAAGGTTATATAATGAACTTGAACTCGAAATTGTGATGTAGGGTGGATATGTTGAGATTCATAGGGGGGCATGGAGAGTTCATGGAGTTCTTTCTGTCTCTAGAAGCATTGGTGATGCTCATTTGAAGGACTGGGTGATTGCAGAGCCTGATTCAAAGATCCTGCTTATTAGTGAAGACATGGAATTTCTAGTTCTGGCCACTGATGGGCTATGGGAAAAGGTATGGATGAATTCTCATATACATATGCATGGGAGTGTTTTTTTTTTCTTTTCTTTTTTTAAATTTTGTGTTCTTACTGAGGTTGTTTGCAAACAAATTTATTAGTGTCAATTGACAAAGTGAAAACTGCTCAACTGGTATATAGTATGTGTTTCAACTCTCCCACTTCAATTGTACTAAAAAAAAGTGTGATTGTCAAGTGGAAAGCCTTTTGTAATCCCATAACTTTCTTGGGATAACTCATCTCCCTTGTTTTGTAAATGGCTTCTTTATAGGAATATATTTTCAGTTTACTAAATTAAAAACTTTTAAAAATGAAAATTATGAAAGTTCTAAATGAAACCACTTTTAAAAATTGTTCTCGTTTTGAGTGAAGAGTAGGAAATTTTCGTATCAATGATGAGTGAGAATACAATTTGAAAGAAACAAGCTGAAACCAGCTCTTCAAGAATGATGTATATCTGACATGTTGTAATAAAATCATCTTTATTAAGACATATATTTGGAAATAAGTTTGCTAACTGTCTCATTTCCAAAATAGCTTTTCTTTTAAAAGGAAACAAAAACTATTTCATTGATTGATAAAATAGATTACAAAAGAAAGCCCTATGTGTGAATAGCTACAAAAGTATTTCCAAAATAACTTTTTAAAAATGAATATTAAAAGATAATATACACCCTCACATTTATACATCTGTACTTGGTCACCTTATCTTTTACTAATATTCAGCAAAATGCATCATGTTCACGTGAGAGTACTCTCTGTGGACCATGTTTTGAAGTAGGTTGAATTATGAGGATACCATAGTCAATTTTTGTCCTGAGATGAGATTTCTAAATTCGGAGAGCAGTTGATTGACCTTCGAGTTTAGTTACCAGAAATAATACCTGATTTCCTACGACAGGGAATAAACTTCAACAAAATATGGTCCTAAGAAATCTGTTAAGTTATTCAATCACTTCATGATACCTGGGGAGTTTTTCAGTAATGTTTAACTGCTTAAGAAGGAAACTAATTTGTGAATATCAAATCAATCAGAGGATAGAAGATTGTGCTGTTTTTTGGCAATTGATGTTAACTTTGAAGTTACAAAATTTTATAGGTGGAAAACCAAGAGGCTATTGATGTTGTGACGCGATCGCGATTGATGGATCAAAGTTTTGGGCTATCAAAAGGTTCCTTGAGAAGCATTAGTCATAATTGTTGCTCTGTAAATCCAAGTCCATCAAAAGTACGGAAAGTTTCATTAGTCACGCAACCAAAAGTGGGGGTGAGCCAATCTTCAATCTGTGAGAAGCCAACGGAAAGCTGTGAAGAAAGTGAATATGACTATGCTTGCGAAATTGAAAGTCCTGGATCGAAATCAAGGAGAATATCATTGATCAGACATAAAAAGATGAAGGTAGAATTTTCACCTAAGGAGAATAAGGATTGATATAGGAAGATACCAACCTCCAGTAGACTTGTGTCTGCTTGTAAGGAACTTGTAAATCTAGCTCTGAGTAGGGGTAGTCTGGATGACATTACTGTAATGGTAATCGACTTGAAATACTTTAGGTGCAAGAGTGGATCTGAGAGTTCTTGGAACTTGTAAGTTTGTTTGAAACTGGAGTTCGCTATGGAAAAAAAAGAAAGAAAAAAGTGAAACTTTCACCATTGTGTATTGATAACTGAAAAGACGTGTACAAAAAGCAGATTTGATTATTTCATTTTTGGTTTGAAAGTAAGAACCAGCCGGGTAGATTCTGATTCTTCCTACTACGAATCAAATGCTGAACTTTTTCTTGAATTATTCTTCTCTTTTAGGTTCTGTAGACATTTATTTTCTTTTTTAAAAATATATATATATTTATCAATATTTTGAAATTGGTTTCATGATGAGGGTGCCAAGTTTGTAGTGATTGACTATGTGTTTCTTGATTGATACTGCCAATAATTTAAGAAAAAGAAACTTCTTCTTTATTCAGTGTTGGTGCTTTTGACGTCTACACCAATTAACATTTCATCCCACCAGCCCTTTTTCAGTAATGCTCCATCCTTTTCATCTCCATTTTGTTTTACAATGCGAAATTATTTGCTCACAGCAAATCTAATACTGATGTTTTAAGTTTTGAAGAAGATAAATGTTTAACTCAGGATTAAAGCTGTTGTTTTAAGTGATTATTGCTGCAGAACTGTGTTGGGTCAATCATACTGGACTAAAATACAGGATCGGGTTATAAATCTTGTGAAGCTGAATATTGACCCAATTCAAATGGAGGCGATGGTCGAGGGGAGTACACAAAATAATTTAAAGAATTTTCGTCGATTAGCCCCATCCCCATCTTTCATTAGCTCTTATTGAACTAATAATTATAACCTTGGAGCGGTCACATACAATGACTCACAAGCCATTCGGATATAGGGAAGTTGAAGATGTCTGATATTTTTTTGCTTCTTCTCTATATGTTTCATGTTCAACGGCAGACAAGTGGGGTTATGGTTTATTGTTCTCCACTTTCAAAGTAATCCTACTTCTTGTTACTCATACAGTGAATACTGAAGCTGGACCATTTTCTCTGTTACCTAAACTACAGTTCTTTTTACATTTCTACATTATCTATCTTTCAGATTCCTTACCAAGTCACTTTTCCCAACAGTTCCACTCCAAAGTTCAAACAGGGGAGGAGAAACCCAGGTGACAAATACAAATCTCGATCTCATTATATTATTAGAATACCATCTGCCGCATAGTAATCCCAAATGATTTTCAGATTTTAATGAAGTTCCTTTTTCTTTTTTTTTTCTCTTAGTCACACTCACTCACATGCTTGTGTACCTCCAAGACTGCCTAAAATCTTTCCTCTTCTATCAATTCTTTTTCCTCCCTTTTTTGAGGGATTCTCACATTAGATGAAATGGGGTTTGTCTGCTTTTTACCGTGCATGAAAAAAGTTAAGTTTTATGGAGATGGGAGGCGTTAATACCCATTATTGAGGCCAAATCACTTATACAGCAGAAGAAATAGTTTTATTTCCGTAGTCTCTTTTTTCTTTTTTCCCTTTTTTTTTTAGGAACATGGAAATGCTCAACACAGCTTGCAGAAGGTGTTTTCCATTATAAAATGTGTCCAGTTCTTTCTTCCTCGTCCCTCCTTTTCCACATTCAGAGCTGCCAGTTCAGATAATGGGTTCTTTCCTCTTCCTATGCACATACTGCCAAGAAGTTGTCTGTCAGCATCCATGAAATAGATCTCTGGGACAAGGGTAATGATATTCTAGTCCAGATCCTCTCTCTCTCTCAGCCTCCTCCTTTCTGCTTTCTACTGTCATCATTTCCATCTTCTAAACACAATTAGGTTTGTAAGCCATGCACGATTCAATTGGAATTCCTGCTTGTTTCTCATTTGGGGAGAGGGCAAGTAATGATCCAGGTTCAGTAATCCGATCAGGCCAAAGTGTGTTTATGTCAGTGTATCAAACAAAGATCGTTGGTCAGTGTCGTCTAATCACAGTGACTTGGTGTAAGAATCTGTTACTCCATGGTCTTTCCATCTGTGTTCAAGGACCAGAAGGAAACGAGCAATATCAATGTAAGGTTGAGATGAAGCCATGGTACTTCTGGAGAAAACAAGGTTCTAAGCATTTTGAAGTTGAAGGAAGAGCTGTGGATGTGGTTTGGGACCTCAAGAGTGCTAAATTCAATGGAGAGACAGAACCACAGTCAGATTACTATGTAGCAGTTGTCTGCGAACAGGAAGTTGTTTTGCTTATTGGGGATCTCAAGAAAGATGCTTTCAGGAAGACAGGTTGTCGGCCAGCTTTGATTGAGCCAACTCTTGTTTCAAAGAAAGAACATGTATTTGGGAAGAAAATGTTCTCCACCAGAATTCAGTTCCACGAGAAAGGCAAGCTCCACACCATCTCAATTGAGTTCATCAATATCAACAATACAAATCCCAGTTTATCCGATTCATTCGACCCAGAACTAGAGATGAGGATCGATGGCCAACCAGCAATCAAGATCAAACACCTTCATTGGAAATTCAGAGGCAATGAATCTATATTAATCAGCAGAACAAGATTAGAAGTTTACTGGGATGTTCATGATTGGCTGTTTGGTTCTGGTCCAAGATACGGGCTTTTCATATTCAGGCCAATCTCATCATGGTCTGAGTCTCCATCATCATCACTTCCATCAACATCACCTACTCCTCCACCAACCTCTTCTTTAACATCAACTACAGGAATGTCCATTAGGGAAGTTATTTCTACTTCTGGAGAGGTTGAACATGCTGCTGGATCATCCAAATTTTGCTTATTTCTCTATGCTTGGAAGATTGAATGAAGAATGCTGGATAATGCAAACCCAAAGACATGGTAAAAACAAAACTGGGTTATCTGCAAGTTTACAAATTTAGAATTGATGAACAAGATTTAGCTCCCAATTCCAATTCCCCAGAAAAAAAAAATCAAAGAATACAACAGAGAAAAGAGAGAGAAAAAAAGAAGAAGAATATTTTAGAAAATTGATAAGCAACAAATGGACCCATCAAGAGAGAGAAAGAAGAGGTAAGAATAGAGGGATTGAATTATAAAAGGACAGGATTAGACATGCCAGATAGGAAATCATCTTCATCCCCAATTATCAATCCCTATCCTCATTGCCCATCACCAGTCCATTATAATCTCACAATCACCGGTTTGTGCTCTCTCTCTCTCTCTCTCTCTCCCCTTTATTTTTTTATTTTTATTTGTATTTTTCTTAATTTTGTGTTTGGTTATAAGCCTAAATATTATAAGCTTTCATTGCAGTGTCTACGCTACCATATGAATATATCTCCATGAATATCATAAGATCTATATTTACATTCTCTACATTCTTTTAACCAGCTACTTTCACCTTTTTTTTCTCTCACTTTCTTTGGCCTTTTTTTTTTCTTTGCTTTTATATTAATTCCTAACTACAGTTATACAATATTTTTGTGAGAGAATTTCTAATCGATTGGATAAACTTTGTGTAACGTTTTTCCTATCCTTTGAAACATATATATAATGACACAAAAAAAAAAGGAGAAAAATTAAGGGAGAATTTTAGTCAAATGCTTGGCTGGATAACTTTCACTTCTTTATTAAAAGCATCTTTGGCTTAGCGAATGACTTTCATTGAAAAGAGTTCCTTTGAGATCTTTTATTACTATTTTAATCTTTTTTTGGTTACGTACACATAGACAGAGGTAAAAGTATTCAATTTATAACTTTTAGAATTAAAAAGCTTTGAACTTGTGAGATTTGAGAGATGTATTCCTAACATCTATGAAACTAAATTCGTATAAAATACACATTAAATTGATTCTAATTAAATCTCTATCTCCTCAACACTTTATACTTATCCATGTCAGCTTAACTTTCTTCAGCATAATATATGTTCATTCAAATTTAACAGTAATCCATATCAACAATTTTTTTTTTTTTTTTTTTTTTTTTTTGCATATTTAACAAATTTTTTCATTAAAAAAAAAAAGTAAATCAGAGTTGTCTCTCAACTATTTTTGCAACCTAACTTTATAAAATTTTATACGAGATCATCTGCAGTTTATGATCACTCATTTCTTTGTCTTTCAAAGATTTCACATTATGTTGACTGATATCTAAGATCTTCCACATAAGGCAATTGTTTCTGTATAGCTAGTTAGATAACTGAGCCTTCTTCCACCTTAACAATATTAGAAGTTATGTTATTTAAAGAGCATGGATTGAAATTCATCTTTATAGGAAGAAATAAAAACCCAGATGAAGCTTCCTGGTTGGTAGCCATGATTTGTTCTTTTCCTGACCAAGTTGCCAACAACTCTCATTCAACTTGATATTTAAGACATTATTTCACTAAACTAAGTCCTAAAACTTCTCAACTCCATGATTATCATAAACTTTATTGGATTATCTTACTGTAAACTCTTTTTTAAGTTAACTTTCTAATAGATATGTTCCACCAACCAAAATAAACAATTAATACTCCAATATTTTTTATAGTTAGATTCTCTTACTCATGTCGTCAGGTCACATTTTATCTTTCTTCTTAAACAAAATAAAATAAACAATCTCTTTACATTATTTCTTTCACCTAAAAGAGATGCTCTCTTATTTCAATTCCAACATGACTTCTGATTTTGATTAAGTAATGCTTTCTTCCTAAAAAGAAGATACTAAAATTATATCTAAATTCGCAAATATAGTAAATAACAATATTTAAATATGCCATTTTCATTCGTGGTTACTCAGATTTGAGTCCTGTTAAACAATCTTTAGGTAATGAAGTAACCAAAACCAATGTGCACCAAAAAGCATGTTAGAAAATACATATTATTCCTAAAACAAATTTTATGTTATATTGTGTATAAAATTAGTTTTCTAAAACCAGTTTTCCATAAAAAGTCAAAGAAGCAAGCAAGCCAAAAGATGAATGGTAATTGGTACCTACCCCCCCTTAGGTTAGGTTTCATAATATCCAATGATTGAAACAACAATTTTGACCATTTTGTTCCTAAGAATGAGGCAAGAAAAGCAGCGGTTTATAACATCCTCCACGTGCAAATGAATCAACTTAGATTGACATGTCCATGAGCTTAAAATGAACCAAATTAGCTGTATAACACAGAATGACTGTTACAAGATAAGGAAGAAGAAGAAAAAAATAAACTAGGGAATCCCAAGTGTCTGGTTATATTCGAGTCCTAACCATAATACAGGCTCTTCAATTTCAACAAAATTAAGAAATAGCAATTTTACATCGTTTGAAAGGGTAACAAAAGTTTGGCACCAGACAACTAGTACTCTCGCTCCAATTTCCAGAGCTCAGGGAACAAAAAAAAAAAAGAAAGAAAGAAAGAACCATCGTAAAAAGTGAGACCAATGTATTATTAGCTTCCAATACTCATAGGTAGATCGTAAATCAATGGTATCCACAATGCAGCTTACCATCTATCCCTCGACCTGGAATAAGAACAAAAATGCAATATTTGAGAGATTCAAAACGATAAATTTCGCAAAACAGAATCACTTGGAACAAATAGACAAATCAAATAAGGTGGTCGATGAACAAGCCCAAAATTTCAAAAATATCTCCCCCCCCCCCCGCCCTTGAGTTACTTAGAAATGTTTTGCCCTTGCACCTGTTAGAAGATGCGTTTTATCCCAAGTACGAAAATTTAATTAAACATTTTCAGCTATATGCAATTGGTATTTCTCGCAGATGAAATAAAACATTTAAAATGTTTAAGAACCAAGAATCAACAGAGAAGAACAAAATGATTAGCAAATCCAAACCTCTCCATGTCTCTGTTGCCCAAAAATCCTCCATCTCTGGCACCTTGAATTGGTTTTCTATCATCAGCGGGTCTACTCCATACATCTGCGGTGCCACGTGATCGAGGTCTATCTACAGATTCAAAACTTCTGGACTCGTCAAAGGATCCTTGAGAAGGCGGTCTTTCTGGAAAGACAGTGGCCCTACCTGCTCCCGAGCCAGGTCTTTCTGGAAAGACGGCAGCCCTGCCCGCTCCAGAGCCGGGTCTTTCAGTGGCTTTCTTTCCAAAGCGAACTTTGTCATCCAAATCAAGGATCAGCGTCTCCAGTTCATGTTCTTTTTTATTAATTCTGTCACGCAGATTTTGCATCTCTCCAGCAGATTCTTGCACTGATTCTTTGTTAGCATTCAGAGATAACCCTTCCTCAAGTTCCTTTTTTAGGACATCAATTTCCTCTTTCAACATCTTTTCCTCTTCTGTTTCAGGCCTGTGGTAAAAGAGTAAGACACAGTTAAGAGACAAACCACCTCGATGACTAGAAAATCAAGCAATTCAAAGTATAATAATAAATATTCTCCTATGGTGTTTTCACCTAATTCAACTGAGGTGATAAAGTAAGCTTCACTTCGTGCAACAGGTTAATGAAAATAATGCCAACATTTACAGAGTAAGGCAACAAGAGCCACGTATGACCCTTAAGTCTTGCCAACTTTAAACAAAACCACTTTCTGATGGACCGGTTGATTATTGGCGTCCAATTCATTTGACAGCAAATGTGATCTAATGATTTAACCACTTCACAGCTTAGCATTTGTGCTGGGCTTTTCCAAGAGTTGTTTGGAGGTATTTTACCAGCTTCCACAAGGGACTTTCTTTGGAGGCTTAGCTAGAATTCTGTTTGGAAGCATTTTAATCTCCTAAGTCCTACCCCTTGAAGAATAAAGTTCTTTGAGAACTTAGTCACTCATGAATTGATACTTATGATAGATTATAGAGAAGGTGTTCTTGGCTCACCCTATCTCCAAATCGGTGCTCTGTGTAAAGAAGCAAATGAATCACAAAGGCACTTCTATCCACTGCCCTTTCATATCAATTTATGTCTTTTATATATGCCCCCTGAAATACTTGGGCCGGACTTTTTACTGTCTTTGATTGGAGTATGGTTCTCCTCTCTGAAGTCTTCTGGATGAATTTACTTCTCAAAGGCATACATTCAGATAGTCCAAGATTTTCTTCATGTCCCAAGAACGATCATGTGGTTGATTTGGAATGACAGAAATATCAGACTATTCCAAGGTAATGAACAAAGTCCAGAAGAAGTTTTGGAGTCTCCGCTCCTCATGGCCTAGTGGTGGCTGCTTTGTACAGTCTTTGGTAAATACGATAAGGGACAAAATAGACTATTTATGAGAGCTCACGCAGTAAATTGGATATAAACCAGATTTCTAAACCCTAAACCAAAAGTTATTAGAAAATCACATTCCGTCAATTCTTGGTTTGTTGTTCCCAGTGATAACCAATTCTTAAGCAACGACCCCTACAGCAAAGTAAGACATATATGATCACTCAAGTTCTAATTCTCACGTTATAGCTAGGTCATCATCTCTTGTTCATCATACATGCTAATTTGTTCCGTAGGTCCTAGCAACGCCTTTGTATCATAAGTATAAAGTATTAGGAAGGTTACTCCAAAAATTACTCTACTCAGCTGATGACATAGGCAGCTAGCTGTCAGAACCTTTGCAAAGTGAAAAATCAAGTTAAAACTAATTCTCAATAGAACAGCTCCAGCTAGCTAGCTTCATATCGGAAAATAACCAAATGACAATTAGAAAACCAATCAATTGTACCCTGCACTGAACAGTAACAGATAGATATAGAGATTAACACTATTAAAAGTGAAATTAGGACCTGTCAACAGCACGATGCTCGAGTTGCAGATCTATCTTTCGCCAGTCCTTGCCACGTTCCTCCAGCAGAACTTCCCTAGGTTTGGCATCCCCAAATGGATTGACTTTTGGCCTCGGCTTCGCCACATTTTCTAGGCCCTGTAATCCTGGACCCTCCGAACGGCTGGATTGAGCACTCGAAGGCCTGCTGGAGTGAGCACTGGTTGGCCTACTAGTTCTTTTTGCCTCAATTTCTGTATCCAACTTCTTCCAATCCAACCCTTTCTCAGCCAAAACCTCCTCTCTCGGCCTTGCTGCTCCAAAAGGACTTGGCTTGTTTGTCCTCGTTGCTTCATTTGTAAAGACATTACCTTTGGGTGGATCCAATACTAATCGGGGTCGTTCTGTGTCACTATCACGCGAACGGCCTCTACCCCAGCGATCAGGCTCGTTCGCCTCACGATAACCAGAACCAAATGTGGAGGATCTCGACGGGATAGGCTTTTTGACACTCGCCCAGTTATCGACCTCGTCTGCCCTAGATGCAATCCCACCCACGCCACCGCCTAATGACCCATACCTATTCTGTCGACCCGAATCCAATGTGGGAGATTTTTTCGTCATTGCCCAATTATCCACCTCGTCAGCCCTCGAAGGTTGATCAAAATTAGAAGCCCTAGAAGATGGACCTCTGCGTTCCTCGTCGAAGCCACCATACGACCGTCGACCACCACCCCAGGAGCCATCGCCTTCATCACGGTCTCGAAATCGGCCAGCAGACATACCTTGGCGATCATAAGTGGGAAATCCCCCACCGAGGCGGCCAGAACGCACTTCCTCGCCAGAGCGGTCTTTAGGACCAGTTGGAAGACGAATCATTTCCTCCGGAGTCAAGCCCTGGGTGTCCGTTAGCCTACCTCCGGTGCCAGGACCGGTGAGGGTTCCCATAGTGAATTCCGAGAGAGACATCTTCTTCTTCTTGGGCTTGGTGCTAACAGCTTCCCTAAGGCTAGGGAAATTCTTGGATTCAGATTGGGAGGCAGCCGCAGCAGCTTGTGCCTCCCGTTCCTCAGCCTCAGCACGCTCGGCATCAGCGGCCCAGGCTCCGATTCCACCCCAGGGTTTTGACATTTTGTGGGTGGTTTGGGTTTGGATAAAAGGTGAAGATCGAGGAAATGAAATAGAGGGAGAAGAGAGATCTAAAGGAAGGAAGAAAAGGAGTTTGGGGGGAATGAGCTAGGCTCCTTTAATGGAGCCGGAGCTCAGAGAACATGCGATTGAAATAGGAAAGGGAAACGGTCGCTGTGAGGGAGGGAGGGAGAGGGATTTTTTTTTTATACAAATCTCTCTTCCTTTTTTATGGTTCCCTATTGGAATTGTAGAGGAGGAAGGAGTGTGTGTGTGTGTGAGTGAGTGGGGAGTCGTGGAGAATGCAGATTATTGGACTTTGCCTTTCACGCGCTCACCACGACGCGATCATCTCCACTCTCTCTTGACTTCAACCTGTTGGACGGTCACGATTTTTATTTCCTATCAACAGCCGGGTGCGGGTGGTGCGGGTGGTGCGGGTGGTGCGGGTGTATAATTTTTCATATTTCAATTAGGGATGGGATTTTCTTATGGTATGTCTTAAAAAAATAATAATAATAATACTAACTTTTTATATTTATTTATTTATTTTAGTCTCTCCATTCTAAATTACTCTATCTATTATAATTCTCATTTTTCAAATACTTTTCGTTAATCTATCAATTTTGTATAAACATTATTGTGATAATTTCTATAATGTTCATTAGTTTTGAGGTTTCGTTCATACACTTAAATACTTGCTTCTTACATGGTTTGGTTCCATACACTATTTACTCATTACATAGATAAACAAGTTTGTTAAGATATAGATTTATTTATTATCTGTGAATAATGTGTCAGCTTTCTTTTTATCTTTTCGAGAAACTGTATCAGTTTATTTCATCCCATTTTATAATAATAATCCACTTCACTTCAATTTACTTGTACGACCATAATAGTAATAATAATAACAACAATTCATTATAATTTATAGTAAACTTCCGTTCAGTGCTGTCTTCCATTTTTGTTTTCTTGTTATTAAATCCCTTTCTTCTTTGCTTTTCATCAGTCCAATAATGACCTTTTAGATACAACACTCCGACCACTAAGTGGACCTATTTTTCATTATTTTAAGAGTAAGATATTTATTTACCAAAAAAAAAGTTAAGAAATCAGCAAATACAGACACACAAACACATAAAGAGAAATATATAAGGGTGTGGTTCACTATTAGCTAAATCGCAGGCAAAACAATATATATCTTCCAACATTAGCCACTAGGTTTGACTCTTCTTTGAGGTTTCTTTCTACAGGACTAAAGCTACCGCGATAAGACCTCCGTTCTTTCCAACTTCTTTGCTTCTTAACTCATAATATTCACATTTATGTCTAATATCATCAAATCATTGGATTAACTATTTGAGTTTCTGCTTTTGTAAGTTAAATGTGTATATATATATATAGTTTATGCTACTTCCTTTTCGTGAAATTAGGTTATGTTATTTCTTAAAATAAGTTGTAAGATAGTTATTTTAAAAGAAAAAAGCTATGTTAAAGACCAATGACAAGTTGATTTGAAGAGTTTTATTGTGTTTTTAAATGGAGGACTTTTTTATTTGTGAGTTGGTTTTTTACACATCAGTATGCATCTATCAAAGTATTAATTCAATCATATCAACGTGTTAATTAATCATATCAATTATTATTCAAACAAAAAAATACTTCTTTAAACCTTAAATATGTTAGTATTTTCACTTTATTTCATTTAAAATTTAAAATCAACTAAAAGAACATAAATAAATTTATTCTCTTTTAAAATTTTATCAAAGTATCAAATAAGTAAATTATCACTCGATCAAAAAAATAGAAAGATGAAGAAAAGTCACCCATTAACAATTTATAGTTTATTTAAAAGGTGTGATTTGAACCCTCTAAGAAGTGTGATTTGAGTTAGATAGATTATTTGATAACATTTTAAAAGTTATCAATAGGTAATGAAAAGAACAATTATCAATTGGTCTTTGCGAGGTGAGATTTTCTAACATAAACGTGAAATTATCCACATAGATGAGAGCATGTGTTGCACAACTAAACTTGGGTCTTAAGGTTAATGAATGATGTTGAAGTTAATACAGAAAAACTCTTCCAACCGAATGGAAAACTTAATCCAATATCATGAGGTATTATTAGTACAACCTAAGGTATATAATGATTTTATGTTACAATAAAAAAAATACCTGTTTTAGTGTTGGTATGGCATGATTACAATACAAGCTTTTCTCATTTCAGATCATATGAAATTTTGATTCATTTCATCTACCCTGTTGCTTTCTCAATTTTATATGATGAACGAGCAGCTCCTGAAGATTAAATTCTCCAATTCAGGCTTCGCTTCATCCATGGAGGCGACGATGAACAGTACGGGAGGTAAACGGCTCCAGTGGTGGTTTCGTTTAGCTGTTTGAAACCAAAGTGTTGGTCCTCATTTGCATACTCATCAACACATTTTGCCATGTATTAACCCTAGATGTCGCTTTTCCGTGCAATCCAACGTTCACAGCCTCCAAATCATCGCTCCTCACCTTCAAAACCTCCCACGGCTCCGCACCTTCCAGCATCCAAATCAAACACGAACAATATCCTTTCGCGATCTCTGAATCACTGTCCGCTTTGAATCTCATCCGGCCGAACTCGTCAATTTTCACATCCACCCACACCTGCGCCGCGCATCCCCTCACTCGATTCTCCGGTAGTCGAATGGCTTCGTCCGAAGAGTCAAGAATCGCCGCGTAATGCAATAGTCGTTTAACCCGGTCAATCGGCTCCAGGAGAGACTCGAATTCCAAAACAAGCCGACGAACTTTATCGGCCACTAATTGAGACGTATAAACGGGAAGTGCAATGGAATCGAGATCGCATTTAGGGCGTGGACTACATAATTTGTTAGAGGAAGTGAGATTAAGATGATGAGATATGGCAGTACATCTTACAGATTTGGACGCCGCAAGTGTGCGGTTGAGCAGATGAGGAAAGCGAAATTGTTGAAAATGGAGGTTGGAGGAAGCTGAAAACTGAGGGAAGAAGGCA
Source organism: Cucumis hystrix (assembly GCA_025688845.1). Classification (NCBI taxonomy): domain Eukaryota; kingdom Viridiplantae; phylum Streptophyta; class Magnoliopsida; order Cucurbitales; family Cucurbitaceae; genus Cucumis; species Cucumis hystrix. Next base: position 18,629,885 of record CM046885.1, on the reverse strand, counting down.
ATTGGAGAAGAAGCAATCACAGGGATTATTGAAGTCATGTTTGGATGGAAAGAAAGGAAGAAAGTTAAGAAAGTTTAGAAAGTAGAAAGGGAGGCATGTTTGAGGAAGGAAGAAGAAGAGGGTCGGAATCGGCCCCCGGTGTGTGCTGGTCTCCTTACCGGGTGCATCACTCCCATAACACAGTTCAGGTCCTGGCTTGGTTGGAAATGAGAGGACGAAAGTGGGGAGTATTTATAAAGCAAACCGAGGAGGTTTGGGAGAAGAGGAAGTGAGGTTGATGATGGATGGGCCCTCCACTAGATATCCAAAGGGATCCTGTGGCCCACGAAAGGGCATCGATTTGAAAGCCCAAAAAGGTGGGGCATTACGTTTCTATCTTATTATAAAATCCAAATTTTAATTTATTAAATAACGCAACCTGCACTTAAATAATCGAAATGAATAGTTTTCTTTTTTTAAAAAATAAAAAAATAAACAAATGAGAAAAGAATTGAAGCCGTCATCACTTACGAGGGACTGAAAGTGTTATTACTTATATGAATCAAAGTTGAGTAAGAAAACATTGAAAATGATCTTCTTAGAAGTTTAATCCAATTGTTAGTTCTAAAAATAAAATAGAGCTAGAAAACTTGAATTTTACTTGAGGAAAAATAGCACTCAAATTTTGGGTGGCCCCGGCGGCTGCTTTCTTTGTAATTAACAACCAACTATATTGTTTAAAACTCAACTATATATATATAGTTGTCTTGTCTTGTCTACTTCATTTACTGGTGACTATTTTATCATTTTAAATACAAACATTCTTTTAGAAACTAGCAAGGTGCCAAAAGGATGGGATAACATACATACATACACATGCATATATATAAGTTTTGAAACATTTGGTCGCTAGGTAAATATCATAATTAAAAAAAAATGAAAATTACATTAAATGACAAAAATATTTTAAAAAAAAAAAACTGTTCATGACAAACTATTGGAATGTCATCAAAAGACTATTAAAGGGTTATCAATTTTTAAATTTACTAATTTTGTAATTTAGAAAATGTAGTGAGATAGACGTTAGTGTATTCATTATATATTCTTAATAGAAAGGTTTAATTGTAAATTTAAAATATTGGAGTTTGATGTGATGACATGAATCAAAGTTTAATTGATAAAAACTTATTTTCCAATAATATCTCATCAATTGAAAAACTAATTAGAAACCAAAGTTTTGTTACCCCCATGGGAAGACCCTCTGAAAAGCATTTAACCATGTTATGGAGAGGCATGCAGGCAAAGAGAGACCAGCCACCCCACCATTGAAGTTTTACATAGGGAGAAGAGAACTTGGACTGATGTTAAAAAGTCCGAAGTACAGATTTATGAGAGCCCCAGGAATGTGCTTCAATGAAGACTTTGACTTCTGATACATCCCAGTATGGAACTCTGTTATTCAGCTATTGTTTTCCCGCCATACATATCGAGACTCGATAAGAAAATGTATGCAAATTCCAGAGGGATTAACTGCTTTCATGACGCAGTTGGACTAGTTACAATTGATGATAAACAGTGCAGAACCATGGCTCTCAACTGGTGCAACTATTAAATCTGAGACTAGTCCAAAGTCTTTTCCAGACCATTCCTCTCTGCATTTACAAGAATTCGAACCCAATTTCTTGCCTGGTAGTACCTGGGCAAGGTCTGAAATCTTCGCAGATATAACCGTCTTCGCATTGTTTAGATTGAAGAAAGCAACATATACCTCACCTAAATTAGATCAAAATGTTATTCAGTAATATGTTTAACAGAAGAATGCTTCAATTCATCTATGAGAAAATCCATCTAGAATCTCAGAGATACACTAACCTCCCCTTCCTGCTGCGACCCAAGAGCGAGCTCCTGTTGGAATAGATTTGGCTGCAGGAACAATTTTTATGAATGATCATGGTGCTCAAGAAGTTAACTCTCATCTTAATAATGCAATTCAATCTCGGATTCATTACCTTTATTATACTTCACAATTGCACAATGCCCTGAATAATGGTTTGCCAACGTCCCATTAGCATATAAATCCCACTTCTGTTATTATCAGAGTGAGCATTCCAGGAAGAAAATAAGAGGATCAGAAAGATGAAAGTAGTAAGAAAAAGAATATGCATATACAGATGTGAAGTCCAATATTTTCTTCATCCTCTCCAAAACAAAGATATAATATTTAGCAGGGTGGTTAATCTGGTAAAACTTCCTTCTGGAAAAGGTTAAGAATAATATTAATTCCGAATACCTAGCTATGCACACTGATTCTGATTGTAAATTGGAAAAAGACATTAAACAAACAAGAGCCAAAGATGAACCTGATTCTCATGCCCTTTACAGGGGAAAAATGACCCCCTCATGATCGCTTCAGAACTATGCTTTCTTTTGGGAGTGGCATCCAGGCAAACATCCACCGAGCTAGTTGGAAATGATAGAAGTTCCACTTGATCACGTCGAGTAGCTGCCTCTTTATCTCTGTAACAGAACATAATTTTTTGAGACACTGCTCAAAATCAAAATTTTACACAGCCAAATAAATGCAAAGTATCAAAAAATTACATTGCAACTCGGGATCCTCGTTTATATAGACAAAAAGGTGTTTGAGATTCATGTTCAGGATTTGCCTTCCAACATATTTTTTCGAGACCTTCATTGAGACTTTCAGTAATCCAACCACTCGTGTCTGAATATGCACATTTGGTGAGACCCAATATACGTGAAGCTGATGCCTCCAAACCTCTAGAATGCCATTTCACAATTCGCTTTCTAAAGTTTGTTGAAGCAATTTTAAGAAACTGTAAAGGCAACAAAAACAAAAGGTAACAATGTTGATATCAAGAAAGTTTTTCTCCTAACTTCTAAATTTTAAAAAATGGAAAAAAGCTCAACTTGCCTCCATATTATTTGAGCTAAAGGCGTTGATCTCTAATAGGGTTGGATTGGTGATGATACTAAAGGTGGTATTGTCTATATTCCTCAAATCTCCTCCAAACATAATTGGAGACTTGGATATAGACCATAAAGTCATCTGAAGAAAAAAAAAAAAAAGGAAAAGCAACACTTATATGTCAAATGAGAATTCCTGAGATAATTTCTCTTTAAAATACAAAAAAAAAGAGGGGTACCTGAGTTCTTTGTTCATTTATGTTGAGGTTGGTTGTCCTATGCGGCCCATTATTTGAACCTAAACATTTTATTTCACATTATTTATAACATTTATACATGATTAATTTGAAATATTATTTGGACAACGTGCCCAAAAAATTGATTTGCCCAATTCCATTAATTTGTATTCAGTCTCCTCATACAGACCATTTATTGGAATAGAATTTAATAATTAGTTCATATCTAATTAGGCATCACATATATATTACTTGAAGAAAAATGATTCATAAAAGACAGTTGCATGTAATTCTTTTATCGAATCTAGTAAGGATGCTTTCCAAATAACAAGTAACAATAATATGTTACCAAACTCCTTAAGATTGTTACTCAACCTGATTGTACAATCATTTTTCGTTTGTTCAGACTTATTGCAACTTACCCCTCAGCTCCCAGAGAGGAATATGAAAAAAGAACTTATAAAATTGTATAACCTGGATCAGTAAGCCACCCCAGTGGAAGCATATCTAAATCAGGCCATGATTTGCCCAGCAAGCCTGCGGTACCTATCATATTAGCTGTAGCAAAATCCCTGAAGAAGAGATGAAACAGATTGTGTAAGTAGAGTACAAGTTGAAATGATATCAACGTCAAATGATATGAATTTGAATCTCTTGAATTGAAACATAACTACTTCATTTACCTGGTGACGTCAAAGTGAGAAACAATGTCGTTCCAAGAATCCCAATCATCACCTGTTATTCTATACATATTAGCCAGCCCACTCACAGCCTTGGCCATGGCTGGCGTTGCACTTGTTCCAGGGGACAGAGAATATACTATTGTGCTGTTGAGTTGTTTAAGAACCTGTGCATACTCGAGGAATTAGCATTTAGCGAAGGAGTATCAGTTGTGTATGTGCGTGTGTGTGAGAGAGAGAGAGAGACATACATCAGAGACAAAGGTTATTTCATCTAAATCCAAATCATCGCCAAAGACACAATCATGTTTCACTGCCAGAAAAATAAGGTTATAAAGAATGATAATTTCAAGTTAGTACACAGGTTCCAGGAAATAGTGGGAGCAAAAATAAATTAACATCATTTCACAGGCAAATTAAAGATTTATTATCTATATATCGCTGTAGTCAGTGTCTATATTTCTAAGTATGAGGTACATTTTCTTTGGAGTTATGGTGTTCTTGAAATCTATGATCATGATTAACACACTATTAGACTTCGTATCAATGAATAGTGCATTTTGCCACAGAATACAAGAGATGGCTAGGTTTATTCCTATCAAACTATTGATTGAAAAAAAGCATTTACATCAGATTTTTCGGGGCATCTTAAGTGTTCTAAGGATAATCCGTTAAAATGTTAAAGTTGAAGATTAAGAAGAAATTCTTTACAAATTGATAACAGTCTATCTAATACTTTTACAGTAGGAAGCAACCTTACTTTTTGTTAATGACAGTCAAACTTACCAAAATCAACACCCCAATCAGCATATTGTTGATAAAGGGACCTTAAGAAGGCTTTTCCAGCTCCCGATTTGACGTTTACACTCATGAAACCATTATGCATCCATCCACAAGCCCTCGACTTGATCCCTATATCACTTGCAAGCCACTTTTTCCCGGATTCTACATAGGCATCTCCCTAAGAAGCAATTGAGAAAATTTAAGCAGAAACTCCCTATCTTTCATCCAAGAGAGGAAAAAAAGGATTTAACACAATTAACACTTCTCCTGTGTTATAGTGCCGATTATTTATCAATGCTCACAGTATACAGAATAAGGGAACTTGCCCAAGTTACCTTTGAAATATCCAATATTGGAGTATTGGCATTTACTGCCTGTGTACTTATTCCTCTCATAACATGAATTCCAAATTTCAAACCCATATCATGAACTTTCTTAGCTACTTCAGAGAATCCCTTGCCACCTTGAGAGGAAGGCCACCGAACTGGGTCCGGGGCCATCCTCCCCCATTCATCAATCACGTCAAATCCAAGAGAATCAGTGTATGCCCCAGGAACCAATTTTCTATACCAGAGGTAATCCACAATCACGTACTGCATCAAGTAAAAGAAACGAGAAGATCAATCTTCTTACATTTTACTGCATTAGATTACGATAAAGCTAAAGGAATTCAAACATTAGATTATAAAAATGGGCAATGTTACAAACAAAATTTGTCAGTCATTTACCAAATTCCTACCTCGTATCCCTTAGATTTAAGTTGATTGGCAACAATCTCAGCATTTTTTAGGAATTCTTCTTCGGAAATAATCCAGGAAAATGAGTCATAGGAGTTCCAACCTCTCGGAGGGAGGGCAGCGCGCTCTGGTCCGGTTTGTGAGGAGACCCTGAACCAGATTAGAGTTCGTATACACCAAATGATTAGAAAGCCAGTGGCTTTATTGAAACCATAGCCTTAGATTATCTAGAGTCCCAAACTAAGCATATTTCTAAATTTGCAACAGGAATAAAGAGGAAGAAATAGAATCCATTTACAATGGAATGCAAAATTTGAAAACAAATGAAGTGGGTTTTGGTTCAATCAATAAGAATCCAAGTTTATAAATGAAGTATAATTTTTTTAACCAAATATGGAAACCCAGTTCTTAAAATATCCCAGAATTAACAACCATAGAAGCAAATTAAACTAAAAGTGAGAGAAGGAGAGAATCACAGACCAATTAAAGAGAAGTCCGAAAGAGAAGAAGAGGGAAAAGCAGATGTTTTTCATGATGTGTGTTGTCAACGGCAGTGGCGGTTCTCAACGATCAAATTCAGAGTAAGACAAGACCATGAAACAGGATTCTGCTATGTGTTTGATGTGTTTTGATACCTTCAACTTCAACACTGAAAATCCACAATTAGAAAAACGAATTAAGAAAAGGATAAAAACCCGTTTGGATAGTAGAATTCAATTGCATAGGACGGCAGTATATTGACTCCCCTCCTTGGTGGGGGCGGGGAATGTGCCCTTTAGGTGGATCAACCACTATTCATTAAGGAAATCAGAGATTAATCTCTTTTATAATTCTAAGGCAATTCAGCTATGATATCTTCTTCTTCTTCTTCTTCTTCTTTTTAAGCAAACACAGAAAAAGTAAAAGAAAAATGGTTTAGTTTATATGAACACATGGCAAACAATTTGGGAAACTTGAAGTGAAAAAATTCTCTAGACTGTGGTATAAAAAATTTATGCCTAAAATGGTACATTCGTGAATTTTATAGTCTTCTAAGCTATTAAAATATTTTAATTGGGACGAATCTTATTATTTGATATGGGTGTCAAACAAAAATTTGTGTATGGTGAAAACTTGGGTAGAGCAACTTCTACATCCACCATCAAACAAAGCAATAAATTGGCCATCCTATATATTATGTTAGAAATGTAAAAACTAGTTTAACATATGTAAATAGAAAAATAGTTCAACCATGAAAGGACTAAGTACTCCTTATGCATATACTATTCAAAAAAATTATTTGAATAGGCTTTTAATTACAAAATGGTTGTTTATTAATAAACTTTTTTATGTAGAGTTTGAAAATTGCTTTATATAAACTTAATATACTTTTACGGTTTTTTTAGTGTAAAACTGTCAATTACATTATGGTGTTCTCCGTAATAAAATGTTAAATACTATTGATACACAAAAATATAAAAAAAGTACAAAGATGAGTGGTGGACATTAATACATTGATGATTAAAAAATAAATAATGCAATAGTTTCCTGGTAATTGAGGCATAATTAGAGATGAGTTAAACTAAAGTTGGCAGTCCAATTTAGGACACAACACAGTGAAATTTGAATACATATGGAAAGTGTTTAAACAGATGATAACACAGCGGTATTAGGATGTTTAGTTGAAAGCTTTAATTCATGAACAACAATAATGTTTGAGAAAATAATTGTAGTGAGAAACAAAGAGAAAGAAAATGAAAAAATGGTTTGGCAGAATGAGAAGGAAAAGAATGCTTAACAGGATTTACCAGCAGATGAGAGAAATGAGATGGAAGTGAAGAAGAGAGCTGGTGGGTGCAGGTTTAAATAGTAGAAATTTAGGCCAAAGGGGGCCGCCAAGGGGAGTGGTTAGTGGTTAGTGGTCAGTGGATTTGTGGATTTGTGGATTTGTGGATTTGTGGATTTGTGGATTCCCATTTCCCAAGGCCGGTGTATGTAAATTGTAACGCCACAGGCAACAAATTCGTAAAAAAAATTACGTTGAAGGACGACTGAAGATGACTCTATATACTTGACTGACTACACACCAGCTTACCCATTTTGTAACAACAGTATATATATGAAGACAAGAATCTTGCGGTTTAAGTTGAAACAACAGAGTCCCCAGTGTGGACATCGGTTTGGAAATTGAAATTTGACTACCCTTTTGCATGCTTATGTCATATCCACCACCTCTTTCTTCCATTATATTTTCCTTTTTTCTTCTAATTAAGTGGACCAAGGAAAGAAGGAAACCAAAATTCCAAGCCATGCCGAGGATGCAGCATCTCTCTACTCCAACCACTACCCAAGTTTGACCACTTTCTTCTGGGATGCTTCTCACCTGTTATCCCAAACGTCTGCTTTCTTTCTTCAAGTGTTTTCTATGAGAGGTAACTCCTCGTGGCTTCTATTTTAGTCCAAAAAGCGATAACTCTATTTTGCTTGTCTACAATTTTATCTACCTATATTAAACTTTCCTGCTGTAGTCAAAGTAAAAATTTCGAAATTTAACCATGCCATAGGAAAGGTGGAGGGGTTCAATTATATGTTGAGAATATCTTCTTCTTCATTATGTCCCATTAGTTCAATTAAGGCTAATATAGTGGAGTTGCTTTATTATGTTTTGTTTCCCACTGGCTCAACACAAGTGCAATGTAGGCTGCTGCTTTATACAAATTACCCTCACCACCCACAAATCTTTCCCGTCCTTTTCTCCCCTTCTTTTCCATGAAAACAGAATATCACATGAACCAAGTTCAGTAGTATTACCCTCTCGTTTCGCGTCTGTGCTTTATTTTCAATATTTTGAGCCTTTAGTTTCATCCTAATCATGGATAGATCACCTATGTTCGAATCCATTAAGCAGTTAAAATTGCTCCATGAAAACTTACTTTCGCTTTCACTTCGACATTGGTGGATTAGTCTAATATGGTATGTAAATTCTTTTTGATTAGTCCAATTTGAAAAATAAAAAAAATAAAAATAAAAAAAGGAGTTTTTTTCGTTCCTCCAAAGTCCAAAAGAAGATTGAAAGGATTCTTTTTAATGAAAATTAAAGGAATTAAATTTTAAAAGAAAGGTTAATCAATAACTGTTCACTGTATGCTGACTCTCAAACATATTGAAGCTTTAAATCTCCGCAATGAAGCGATTTGAAGTATAGTTTTACAGATTCCATTTGTTGCAAAATTTGGAATCAGTCTTAGTTGCTTTGCTGCTGGAGGATTCTTCGGATGATCCATGAATTCGGGGACTGTGAGAATCCGTTTGCTTTTCGAACAGGGGCAGCTACTGAGCAAGTCTCACAGGAAAAATGGACTCAAACGGAGTTGGATTCTTCTCAAATCTCATCTCCCTACCATTTCCGACTTCTCTTCCTATCTTCTTGACTACTTCTTCCTTCGCACTGCTTGTCCTCATGGCCTCATTCTTTCTGTAAGTTCGTCTCTCAACCTTTCTGGCTGTCCAATGTGGGGGTCTCATTTTTACATGCATTTTATGTTAGGGAGGAGAGGGAGGACTCTGGAATTCATCAAACAATCTTGGGTCTTTCAGATAGATTAACTTCCCTTCTCCTGAATGCACTTCACTGTGAATGCCATGTATGCATGCTTAACTTGTCTTTTCCCTCTTACAGATGGATGGCTTTGTTCTACCTCCTTTTGAACCTACTTCTATTTTGAAGGATAAAGATATTGTTAGGTCAGTTTGTGGGCCGCATTTCCTCTTTCAATACTTCGTCTCTATAAGACCAGGTGTCCCAGTTTGCCGCATTGTTCTTCTAACAGGGTTAAGAAGAATGTGGACAATGTGGCTGCGGTTGACAAGATGGAAGAGCCTGTGAACAAGTGCACTGACTACAAAAATGAAGCAGATGCAGTTGATGAACCTTATGATCTTCTGCGTCAGTTGGAAGACACTTTGGATGCGGGAAGCGTTAAGAAAACACTTTCCAGCAAGAGGAAGGCACTGAAAACACTTCACAGTTCAAAGTACGTAGCACAATATCTGTCATTGCAGATGCTAAAGAATCGCATAACGTTAATTTTTATGAGCAGACAACATTTCAATGTTCAAACACCATGTTCTTGAAGGGACTTGAAACCTAATGGTCCCTTGGTGCTTATATGTTGCTTTTGTTTATGGTAGTTGCTTCAATGTGAATGGTACCAGTTTATAAAATGCCATTTATGGTTCCAGTAGGATTCGGAAGTGATTTTAAATTTCTATATTATTCGATACCTTTGTAAACAAGATTCTGAAGTTGGTAAAAGAAGAACCAGGATGTAAGTGTCACGTACTTGTTAGTTCTTGCTGTTTAAGGGTTAGTTATCGTAACTATATACTTAAGTGTGAATAAGTTGTGTTGAAAACGTGGTTCTGACTCACTGGTAACATCACACCTCGACCATGCGAGGTTTGTGAACTAATACAAGTCAGAATGATGTTGAATTTTATTTTATTCCCAATCCATGGTTTTCAGGTGACACCATCTCTTTCTAGTCTCCATACCAGGTATATATATGGTCGGTATCCACATACTAGTTTTAGGACAATTTTCATTTTGTTTGACGAAGTTTCATTTCATATTGCATGGTTGTACCTTGTAAGAATTGTCTTATGCGTATTCATGTTTCTTATTATTCTGTCCAACTTGTAGGATGAAGAAAAAAAGAGATGTTCCAACTTCCAAATATTTGAAGTTTCGTACAGAGCATAATGGTAGATTCCAGCACAAAGTTCTTCTTTCTGAAAAGAGTCTGGTCGAGAAGCACAAATCATCCAGCGGTCATACTGATACAAGTATCTCCAACGAGCAAAAGGCTAGTGAAGTTTATTTTGCCAGCGTAGTTTAATTAATAATAGGTTCTTTGTTTTATTAATTTTTGGAGATGAAGTATGGAAAGATCGATCCTTGTCTCAACCCCAACTATATGAATCTCTGACAATGTCCTCATTCCCATAATCAATCTTTATTTAAACTTTTAGAGCTTTAGTTTGTAGAAATTGATTTCCTATGATATTACTTAATAAGATTACATGAAATTAGTCTTTTAAACTATTATGGAAACCAGGAATTGATTCGATTTTCTTCAGTTTATAGGATGTTAACTTTCTAAGTCATTTAACCTTGTGTAGAAAAGTAATTAACTCATTGTAATTTTTCATCTCTTTCAGCTTCAAAAGTTTTCTTCTCCGGAGAAGGATAAAAGGAAAATGATGAGGAAACAGGTCAAAACTAAGAAGAAAAAGGTACTCGGTGCTCTTGGTGCCTGCTCCTGAGATGGTTTATCTTTCTTATATACTAGTGGAGTTGACATCCTGTTTCAACGTCAACTCTACTTTCTATTGGATGTGACCTATATCTTTAACCACCTACATGGGTAAAATTGATTAACTATTGTATCTTTTAGGTACTGGGTTGTTAGATTGGAAAAACATATGGCATACACTTTTAGCCATCTAAAAATGAGAGTGCGTCAATTCCATCCTTGAGTGATTATTATTCCTTGATCATTCTGCAGGTACAGCAACAAAGAGTTGAAAAGAGTAACAGTAAGTTACCTGATGAGAATTACGTTGAGGACTCTAAACAGCTAGCTGGCAGTAGTGATGATGAAGAAATTGTACCGGTGGTAATTAGACCCGGCCATGTTCGTTTTCTGCCTCTTGGTCAAGGTCTATCTGTGTTTCTTATTATTTGAAGATGCATGTTATAACTTTATGCTGCTTGGTGCAAGTACTAACAAGTTTATTTAAATTTGAGTTCCAGCAAAGGCAAACCAGATTGTCCATCCAGGTCAAGCTTCAATGGTATTATCCCTGTGCTTAGATCTCTTTTCTGTTGTGTGTGGTCCTTGCAAGTGAAACCAAGTTCTTCGACAGTGGAATTGACTGTTTCAGGACACCATACGGTTGAATGGGATGGCAGTTAAGAATGTAAGAAACAGAGGTCAAAGGAAATCCTCATCTTGGATGAGTAATTGCAAGAACTGTGAAGGACAAAGTTCTAAGCCGCAAGCTAGAAAAGGTTTATCAACTATGAACCCCCCAATTGACTTCGATAAGCTCAAACCTTGTGCTAGCTTGCCTGAGGTTTGTTTTGATAATTTTTACATGCTTATGAATATTGCATGTCCTCTCCTACTCTGGAATTAGCTTCTGTCGCTAACATATGTTTATATTGGCCCTTTTTTGGAATTGGATTCATCTCTTCCATGAACTTGTATATTGCAGAGAGGTGATATAATTGCATATCGTTTAATAGAATTATCATCAACCTGGACTCCGGAACTTTCCTCCTTCAGAGTAATAACTCTGTTGGCTCCCTTATGATATAAAATTATAAATATTTTAGATGATGGCACATAGTTATTATACCTTGCTCAATGTCTGCTAGGTTGGAAAGGTATCGTGGTGTAAACCTGAAGCAAATAAGATTATGGTGATTCCTGTTCCAGAATATCCATTTGTTTATAGGGCGGCAACCAATGATGAATCAATTAAACATCCATATGCAGAGGATGGCTCTTTAAAGGTACTCAAATTAGCCATCTTTTTTTCTGTTTTAGGAATTGCTAGTACTCATGGTCTTAAAGAAGCACCAACCAATATTGGTGGCTCAGTAGTCCTTCGCTATCCAATATAGTTTTAGTTGTTCTTGCTTTATGAGAAAAGGTCCCGGATAGTTGGGCTTCTATTTCTCCGGTGTTGATATAGATTTAAGATTCAGCTGTTTGTAAACCATGAAGCTAATAGATAGTTAATAGTCTAGTTATATTGTTCACTTTGAGTTAATCAGATAATGTAAAAAGCATATGTCACCAGGGACGATCAAATTTAGAGCATCTTAAACTTAATTAAATTGTTCTAGCCAACTGCCTGTTTTCCGTTGTCAGGTCAGGCTCAGCTTCCTGATCGTTGTTTTGCCAAGATGGAAAATTATGTTCCCATTTAGTTCCTAGGTTTATAGGCTATCAAGCATAAAGGCCTCATAGCAGCTGCTAATTGCTATTTGAAAGATATTAACAAGTGGTGCTTTAATTTATACAGACAGATTACTCCTCACTCATTGACATCAAAATCGTTGAGCATAAAAATTCAGTAGGTTTTGAAGCAAGTGCTGGTAATATCAGAGAAGCATCTGGTACAAAACAAAGCTGGAACAAGTGGGAGAACCATTCCACTGCACCGAAACAAAGCTGGAACAAATTGGGGGAGAACCACCCCAAGCCACCAAAACAAAGCTGGAAAACGTGGGAAGACCGTACCAGTGTACGAGGTATAGAAGCTACTTGTGTTATGTGTTAGGATTAAGTAAATTTGATGCTACAACAATCTTATTTGCTGAATTCTGTCTGTTGTCTCTAGTCATTTCAGGAAATGGAAAGGAAAATGCATGGGATGAAATTCTCCAGGCTTTCAGGGCAAAGAAAGCTAAATTGTGCAATGAAGTTCGATGGAGAACAGGGGAGAAGAAAGCTTGGGAAGGAGCTCATGATCCATGAGAATCACTCCAGTGGGGTACATTTGCTAGCATGTAAAGTCGTCAAGCATCTCAAGGGCAAGTTGTCTACTTTTCAATTTATGCAATTTTGTACAAAATTTTGTGACATTCTCTGTAAAAGGCGGGAAGGCTATGGAAATTAGGCATTTTGTTTGAGTGTTTAGGCTCAACAATTTCATTTTGTTGTAGAGAACTTTTCTATTCTATCATGGTGGAAGCAAAATGGGGAATGCTGCTTCGCTTCCATCTCAAGATAGAATATTTTCAGCTACAGGAATGTATTTGTTTTTGCCTGCTGGAGAAACTTTAATGTAACAACAACACTTCAGGAATTTTGGTCACATATATCAACTAAGCAAAGAAATTTCACGTCCTCGGACATACTTTTCACAAACATAAACTGACATAAATCTGGCTTCAACTTTCCATTGAATCATACCAAAAAGAAAAAGAACATATTTCTTTTCAACCATAATATCATATTGGTCCTTGTTCTTTAACATATCTTAAATTTTGTCCCAGCTATTTATCCATGGTCGATTATGTCACAATATATATGCATGGTTCATGTTGGCATTCTCTTTATAAGTTTAATTTATTAATGTGTTTACCCGTGTTTAAATATTATTTTAATTTCTATTAATTAGTCTCCAATACTTTAACTTCTAAAACTAGTAGTTTCAATTCTACATTCGGATCAAAATAGAAGGGGACTCCAATATGACCAAAATGTTTAGTTTTAAAATTACAATAATAAAATTGAATTAAAGTTGAAAGTATAAATAATTGAAAGTACGTAGAAACAAAATAAACCCAAAATCAATAATATTTAGAAGAACAAGATTAACCTTATGTAAATTAGAGCATGTAAATGGATTGACATAAATCCAATATGCACTCATCCAGCAATCTTTCTAATAATAGCCATTAATCACCGCCAATCTCACCTTACCTTATTTATTCTCTTTGCTACCTATCAACAGTAAAATCATTGCTTGGCTTTCTTAGCACATTTCGTCTCTTCAAGCCCGCCATATAACTCTACTTGATTCAAATAATTAATAGGTCATTTTGCTGAATTGATTCACCAAACTTTAACTTTTACACTTTAACTTTCGAGCTTAATCCCAGAGTACTCTTTCAGCAAAGGCAAACGTGATACACAGATCAATTTTGTACTTCAAAAACTGATGCTCTTAAATGGAAACTGTAATTGGAAAATCCTTTTTTCAGCGAACACTTTCACACTGTATAAACTACATGCATGTGCTGCAATTTTGCTACAACATTGGCTTTATAAAGTTACATTCTCTTTGTCTGATGTCTGAGTTAACATCCAAAGGAATGATGTCTGACACAAGGCACCCTTGAATCTACATCCCCCAGTCGGCAGCTGCTTTTGTAACAGAATTAGATCAAAAACTTCATTTTTCCACTCTTAAAGAAAAAGCATACTTCTTATAACTCAAAGACACATACCTTATCTTAAACCACTCTTTTCACTTTTATAGTAATTTAAACCCCCTTGGAAGCAAGGTAGAAATTCATCAAAACTTTTGACCTTTAATCCCCTTTTATGATAGTATATAAGGGCTTCAACTCAAAACCAAACTCATCATTAATAAGCATATAACCCAACTTTCCTCCTTTCTGCTCACTCTCCACTCTTATCTTCCCTAACAAAAAAAGAAAAAAATAGAAATCCATGGCTGTTGCAGCACCACGTAAGTTGAGTCTCATCAAACCAGACCGTCAGCTTTTCGCAGGAGGAGACGAAAATGCCTTGACAAAGCAAGTTTTGGCCACTCATTCTGAAGAACCACTTGAGTTTCCTGTCACCCCTTTGCTCAGCCTTGTTGAACAAATTTTCCTTCGAGCTAAACTCAATACTCACCAGGCAATATACATGTGTTTTTAACAAGTGTTTTCTCACTTTAAATCATACCAAATCACTGTTTGGTTTAAAAGAATATTCAAACTTTTCGTGTAAACTTGGCTCATTGGTTGATTTTGTTTCCAGGGAACAACTCGAGCTCAGCTGGAGGCAATCGAAGACAAATCCCCAAGCCCAACAGACTTATTAGACTTATTGGATTTTGTATCATTCACTATCAATAGAGTTTCTAATGAGGTTGTGTAGTTTAGAGGTTTTTCTTTCTTTTGGGTATACAAAAGGTCCATGTCTTTTCAGAGATTCATTTTCTTTGTTTGTTTTGAATGATCACAGATACAGTACAAGTGTTCAGGAGCTGGGGATCCTCATACCGTGACTATGGAAGTCTTCAATTTGTTATCAAGTTGGCCGTGGGATGCTAAGGTGGTGCTGGCCTTGGCTGCATTTGCTATCAACTATGGAGAGTTTTGGCTATTGGTTCAACAGTCCTCAACCGACTTACTTGCCAAAGACATCTCTCTCCTCAAAAAACTCCCGGAAATATTCGAGAGAGTCGACATAGTGAAGCAAAAATTTGAAGCCCTCGACAAACTCATCAAGTCACTCGTGGATGTGGCGAAGTGTATTGTTGACTTCAAGATGCTTCCTCCCCATTATATTACTCCAGACACGCCTGAAATGAAGAGTGCAACCACTCTTATTCCAACAGCTATTTATTGGACAATCAGAAGCATCGTTGCCTGCGCTGCACAGAATGCGGGCCTTATTGGAGTTGGTCATGAGTATGCCACTGTCTCCCACTTTTGATAATCTAACTTACCTAAATAGTTGACCATTCTTAAATTTTTTTCTCTGCATCGTTTCATCAGGTATTTGGCATCAGCATCTGAGACATGGGAGCTGTCTAGTTTGGCCCATAAGATCGACAACATCCGCAAGCACCTCGAACAACTGCTTCTTGCTTGTCATCATTACATAGGTGAGTCTTCTGGGGCTCTCTAAACTTCAATATAAGCAGGCACTTGAGACTGAGTATTTTTTCCTGTTTGTGTGTATACAGATGAGAAGATGCATCACGAAGCATATATGAACCTGGTCCGCCTTTTTGAGATACCCCACATTGACAACAACAAGATTCTGAGGTCTTTGATTTACTCCAAGGATGATAAGCCACCCCTACTCGATGGTTTAAGCAAAGAAAAGGTCAGCATTTTCTCCTTTCTACCAAACCTTCTACACAAAATACAATGCGAGAGAATGTAACAGTTTCCAAACTTCCCATATATTCTATGTCGGTTTTGAAACGATTCTTCAAGTACCCTCTATCAAACACTATTTGAGCATTTTTTTAAATCACTTCACAGGCTACTCTCGAAGTGCTGAGAAAAAAAAATGTGCTACTTCTCATCTCTGACCTGGACCTGTCCATAGTGGAGCTTTCAATGCTAGACCAAATCTACAGAGAATCGAGACAGAATAAAACAAGAGCAGAAAGCGATTACGAGGTGGTGTGGATGCCAATTGTGGAGCCCCCATGGACAGAAGAGAAACAGGTGAAATTCGAGGCGTTGTTGGGGTTGATGCCATGGTACTCAGTGGCACATCCTTCACTAATTGAATCCGCCGTCATTAAGTATGTAAGACAAGTATGGAACTTCATCAAAAAGCCTTTATTGGTGGTTCTGGACCCTCAAGGCAAAGTGGTTAATACCAACGCCGTCCATATGCTCTGGATTTGGGGAAGTTTGGCTTATCCTTTCACCAGCGCTCGAGAGGAATCACTTTGGAAAGAAGAAACTTGGCGACTAGAGCTCTTAGTCGATTCAGTCGAACCCCTCATCTTCCAATGGGTAATAAACCTCAACCTCCACCCACTTTTCCAAAGTTGATTGATATTCTCATTTAACTCACTCTCTCTGTAATGTGGTGAATTTTCAGATGGAAACAGGGAAATACATTTGCATACTTGGAGGGGAAGATTTGGCATGGATAAGAGGCTTCAGTGCAAAGGCATTAGGAGTAGCTAAGGATGCTGGGATAAATTTGGAGATACTGTACGTGGGAAAGAGCAACCCGGGGGAGAAAATAAAGAAGAACATAGCTGGAATCTTAGCAGATAAAGTGATAAACACACTCGTAGATCCAACCCTGATTTGGTTCTTCTGGGTTAGGCTAGAAAGCATGTGGTATTCAAAAACACAAAGGGGAAACACAATTGAAGACGACCCCGTAATGCAAGAGACGATGACGATGTTGAGTTTTGACAGTGGCGACCAGGGATGGGCCTTGTTCTGCAAAGGCTCAACCGACATCCTTCGTGCCAAAGCCGAGACCATAACCAATGTGGTGGACGGTTATGAAGAGCGTTGGAAGGTGCATGTGAAGGAAGAAGGTTTTATACCTGCTATGAGCAAAGACCTCCAAGATATCCACACTCCGGAGCATTGTAACCGTCTGATTCTTCCTTCTTCCAATGGCACC
This sequence comes from Cucumis hystrix, assembly GCA_025688845.1. Taxonomy (NCBI): domain Eukaryota; kingdom Viridiplantae; phylum Streptophyta; class Magnoliopsida; order Cucurbitales; family Cucurbitaceae; genus Cucumis; species Cucumis hystrix. Next base: position 18,612,639 of record CM046885.1, on the reverse strand, counting down.
ATTCCAGAGAAGGTGGTTTGTTCAGAATGTGGTAGTGCCATGGAAAAGTTCATCATGTATCGCTGTTGCAACGACTAAAGATTCCAAAGCTTCTTCCCTTCCAATAACACAACTTTCCTTTCGACTTATGAGACATTGCCGAGAGTTTCCTTTAAAGTAATGAGTGTGAGTTTGTTAGTTGTTTGCAGCGTGGTTTCTTCTTCTGAAATAAAAGTTGTAATTCCATGGATGCATGGAAGTGAACCTTGTTTTGTAATTCCTTGCCATATTTATATCTTTCACATTTCCCTCTTCATTTTTAAGAAAACTCCATGAAATACTTCTCCCTCTCTCTACTGGGTGATGAACAAAACTATTACTTGATTTACTCAATGACCGAATTAGTATTTTCAAGCATCAAATTTCAAATTTAACATTGAGAATCAGCTTTTATGAAATACTTTCCTTTTCATCGTCTCCTTTCTTTCTTTGCAGTATATCCTTTTCTTCATTGAAAAGCTTACATTTAGATAAGACGTACACAAATGATAAATAATGTTTTACATGAACATGACCATTGTGTTAGCTTATATTTAAATAGCCATTTATAGAATAAACGACTACTTATCAACGGTTTATCGTCAGATTCCTCCAAAAGACATCTTCTTTTACTTTATTTTTTATGAAATTTCGTCTCTTAAATCAATCATGTTTTAAATTATAATTTATTTTTCTCCCATTAGCTACAGCAAAAAATTATACTTTCTTTGTCTTTTTCTATTTTCCATTAACATTATAATTGAGCTTTTTCATTAAAATTCAACACTTTAATCTTAATGCTTGGAGTCTCGGTTTGTGCATATAAATTTTCATTACTATGGATACGATTTACCCAACAGAGGGATTTGCGTTTGTGTTACTCTGCTAGGCTTCGAGTTATTCAATTTAATCAATTTTAGCTAATAAAAACTATAGTTGACATTGCAATGGAGATCTGAGAGTGATCGTTCAAATACAAAAGCCTGCAATGAAGAGGGTCTGGATTTGCTGGCATTCCTTTCCTATTCAAACATCGAAATTTGAAAATAGCAAAATTTGGATGATGCAAACTCCTAAATTCGATTCTTCGATAAGTTTTGACAAATACAGATTGAACGGATAGCAATGATTTTTCTCAAACAAGGTATATTGGTTTCAAAAAATAATGATATTTTGCAAACGAGATTTTTCACAGGTTCGATGAAAAACAATGTTTGAATCAATCCCATCTTTAAAATGAATGTGTAAAAGAAATGTACCAGGAGACAGGTAGCTGAGTGCAAAATAAAATTACACGGAGCTGTTTAATACTGGCAGATTTCAAATAAATTTATGCTTCGGAAACATGAACATCCATCATTATAATCTGAGAGAGTTCACCAGTAAGAAGCAACAATTTTAATTAAATAATTTCAGAAGCGACTAGAAGGTAAACCCTAGGTTGTGAAAACAAAATGAAATGGCACAACGTCAAACCAGTAAAGCCAGGAGTCACAAAACGACTCATACCTTGCCTCCGAATGAAACGAAGACGATTAGGTTTGAAGAGTTGCAGTTAGTTTACGCCTCCGTTGACGCGTCCATCTGGATCTAAAACCCACCGATGAACGCAACGCCTATCGAAGGCGATATCAAAACAAACAAAATTTAGGGTACAATGCAAGCAAAAGAAAGAAAAAAAAGAAACACACGAAAATGAAGAACGAAGACGAGATGAAAGAAGCAGGGCGGCAGTCGAGAGCGATAGTGGTTTAGGGTTTAGGTGCTTTATTTATAGGCAATCAAGGACCATTCTTGGAGGTTAACGAACTTTGTTTAACTTTTGGGCTTTCTTGCTTTTCTAACCACAACTCCGGATCCAGCCCAATTCACTCCACCACAAAAACAGTAATATTGTAATTTAAAGAAAAAACGTAAAAGTAGAGATTATTTGATTAGAAAATAACCAGAAAAGGATGCCCCCATGCAGGATCGAACTACAGACCTTCAGTTTACAAGACTGACGCTCTACCACTGAGCTATAGGGGCATTTGCTCATACGAATCTTTTTTATTCAATTACAATTTTAATATGAAATTAGCACATGTAGTTTCGTAGCATCAGATTATTTCTGGAGGAGAGATCTCTTTTCTCTCTTCTCATCGCATCGAACCACCATCTCCATCTCCAACTCCCTTCTTCTCCTCCTCACTTTTTTCATCCATCATTCTGCCCAATTACAATCTGTACACACACTCGAGCTTCTCAAGAAGATGGTGAAAGTAGCGACCTTCTTTGCAATGTCCTTGGGTGCTTTCGTTTTCTGGCAGTCAATGGATAAACTCCATGTTTGGATCGCTCTCCGTCAAGACGAAAAGGTTCTTTTTCAATTTCCCTTCTTCCATGTCTCTAATTCTATCGTTCTTTTCTTTTCTTTTCTTTTCATAGTCCTTATACTTTTTTCTTCAATCCATTCCGCTACTTCTCCAGTGGGAAAAAGGAAAACCCTAGGTCGAAACCTTTTCCCAGCTTATTCATTGATTTCTTTAGCTTTGAATGCGATATCTTATATAAAATTTTTTATGTTTATTGTAATTGTTTATAAGGCATCTCTGTTTTCCGCTTTTTGCTGTTTCAGAAAGAGAGATTGGAAAAGGAAGCAGAGATCAGAAGAGTTAGAGAAGAGCTATTGCAACAAGCGAAGCAGAACGACTCTCTTGCTTAACTCTTCTCTTTTCTTCACCCGGTGCCCTTCTGTTGCTGCTACCGGTTTTTAATCGATAAGTTTAGATTGACATTTTATTACAAGTTTCCTTTGTCTGTTCTAGAACAATGATACTTGGGTGGCCTATAAATGGTTGATTACTCATTTCTGCAATTGTCGTGGCTATCAAATGGTAAACAATGCTCATTTCAATTTGGAGCTTTGCTTTTTGAATAATTGAATTTGACTCACGATTCAGTTTGTTAAGCCTTGACTCAATGATGTGTTCTTACCTTGTCTTTGCTATGAGAAACTCTTTGCTGTATCTCGAATTCATATGTTCAGACCCCATGGGGTTCTCAGGAGTCATCAATTTCCTGTTCTAGCTCAAGAACAGATACGAATGCAGCTACCTATAGGTTGCTTTTGTCGAGTTTTCTCCTGCGAAGGAATTTCAATTTCCTTCCATCTGCATCTTTATTAACCTGAAAAAGTTCTATTTAATCTTCTGCTCCTTTTTAGTTACTTATTGAGATAAATTAATGCTAATGATGCGTGCTTATTTTGACCCGGCTGTGGTGTCGAAATTCATGCAAAGTTTTTGTGTTCTGCATTTGACATCGGATCAGTTCCTGTTTTATCTATCCATGTTCCATGTTAGTTTCTTGTTTCTTCATATCCTTTCAAGTAGAGTGGCTTCAGAAAAACATTACCCTTATCAAGTTGAAATTATTTGGTCTCTTTTATTGAAAAATAATCATCAACAACTCTACAAGATTCATTATTACTAGGTTGAGTTCAGGCTTCCTATACTGCTGTGGTTATTAGCACAAGACTTCCTCAAGGCGTCTTCACAGCTCCTATTTGTAAGATGTTTGCTGGGTTCTGTTAATGACTAAGATTTGAGAATAACTATCTAGTTTGTTGATCTCTAGATGTTTATTGCATATCAGTTGTTGCTTGCCCTTGGAGGGTTGTGTCATCAAAGCCTTCTTATAATCCTTCTTGTATGTTATATGTTGTTTTCAATATTCGAAAACCTTAATAGTGTTCTCTCTTATGATGGATGGATTTAGACGCTATAGGAATTGTACCTGTTGTATCGAAGTTAACTTGTCAACTTAAGTTTTTGGGTTGATAGGTGATGAACATGGCAACAAAATGTCTCATTTCAAACTTATGTAATCTTTTTTCTTCCCCATTAATATTGCTTTCCACTTGATGTAACTTCTACAAATTTTTCAGTACGCAAGTAAAGGAGGGTGTTGATATGACTAAATTTACCATTAGTATGGATTCCTGATGTGCATCAGACTTCGAGTTCATAATTTAGGGATTTTCTTTTCATTCATTTTATTGATTAATTATTCATCAAATTTAACTTTTTTTTAAAACAAAAAAAAAAAATCAAACGTAACTTTCCGTATGTGGGAACGCCGATTCAATATTCATCATCTTTGAGGAACCCAATTTCTAAGGCTTCGAAAACAATTGTAGTTTTCTGTACTAAAAGTTTTTTTAAAAAAAACGTTAAACAGTATCTTAACACTCCAATTTTAAGGTTAAAATGCTTTCCAAAATCAAACTAAATTTGGGAAAAACTTGATTGTGTTTTCTCATATTTGAGTTAGAACCTTGAATGTGTGTTTCGTAAAGGAGATGAAACTTGCCTTTAATCATTTGTCAACAAATTGAAAATAAGAAGAATAATACTATAAGGTTAGCTCTCTTGATACTTTAATTTTCTCTTTGAGTCAATTTCATATACTATGTATGATTTATAATTCACTGAACTCACTGAACGTATACAATTAATTTTCATAAAATTATCTGAAGTACAACCTACTATAGAATTAAAAATTGCAACATGCATCTAAATTTGAAGAGAAGTATGATGAAAATTGATACAACTAGACAAATTGATGGGCTAAGATCGATATGTTCTCCTTATAAAAATATATATATATATATCCAGCCTAGCATAAAAGCTGAGAGAAATATGGGTTATTGCAAAAGGCAATGATTCATCTATTTCGCCGTTTTCTGAAAAGATTTCTGTTTTGCATTAATAGGAATTCACAAGTGAAGAAGGATTCATTATCCAATTCCACACTGCTTCATAACATCGGGATGGGAATACGACTTAATGTTTCCTATGCATAACACATTAAACAGAACTATCAACATTGACAAACCCAACCACCTTCCCTTCTTCCATATTTCATGTCCTCTTGCTTCTACGTTACATCTTTCTATTTTCAATAAATTTTAAATTTTTATTTTTATCCCCTAAAAAAAGTTATTTATATAGGTAAATTTTGAAAAGATATTCACATGGTATATTTTACTATAATTGAATAATTAAATTTTAGACATTGTTAGTATAAGATTATTTGTTAAAAAAAAATTAAAAAATGTTTAAAATTTAAACAAACTTTAAAGTATGGGAACAAAAATGTTATTTTAACATATTTATATTAAAATCGATTCTTCCCAATTCCCAATGGAAAGTTCCCATTTTGAAGATATACAACCATCAGAGTCACCTTTCCACATTTTCTGGCTAAAAGTTTGAACTGCTTTGAAATTAAAGTTGCTTTACTCCCAATCATCTCAAACCCATCACCACCACGAATGTATATTCAAATCTTTCACTGATTGTCAAATATGATATTCTATTGATTTTGTTTTATGAGATAAGTTGATTGCATCAGATTTGAGATTAGGCCAAATCCATGGCCATTGGCTAACCAAATAATAATAATAATGATATTGAAAAGCTCTATTACCACCAGTAAAATAAACAAATAATTATTAAACACAAACTACAAATATGAGACACTAATTAATTTCAATCTACCCACTAAAATATACTAATTCTACCTAACATTTCATACTGCATCAAATAAGGCGAATTAGCACAATAATAAACACCCAGCACCTTATACATAACAATTGAATGGGATAAATACTAGCCAATTTCTAGCGCTAAATTCAAGAAAACGGTATCACCATATCATTACTAACAGAAAAGGTGATCAAGTTGGTTTGGTTGGGTGAAAATTGCTCCAGTTCAAATTCTTGCACCAACACAATGTCTATATAAACTACTAAGACATGCATTGCCAAATCAATTCAAGCATCATTTTGCTTATCAATCATATTAACTCATACCCCATTGAACTAGTTTTTCTAAATCACTATGGCCATTGCCAAATTTCTTCTTGTTCCTCTTGTTTTGATTGTTTTAGTTTCAGGATTGGCTGAAAGCTTTGAGTTCGATGAGAAGGAGTTAGCAACAGAGGAAAGTCTATGGCAGTTATATGAAAGATGGGGTAAGCATCACACGATTTCAAGGAACCTAAAGGAAAAGCATAAACGTTTCAGCGTGTTTAAAGAGAATGTGAACCATGTGTTCACAGTGAACCAAATGAATAAACCATACAAGCTAAAGCTGAATAAGTTCGCAGATATGTCGAATTACGAGTTTGTGAACTTCTATGCTCGCTCTAATATTAGCCACTACAGAAAGTTACATGAAAGAAGAAGAGGAGCCGGTGGATTCATGTATGAGCAGGATACAGATCTTCCATCATCCGTTGATTGGAGAGAAAGAGGAGCTGTCAATGCAATCAAAGAGCAAGGCAGATGTGGTATAATTTCTAATTCGTAATTTTGGGTTTGTATATTGTTTGAGTGGGAAAGAAGATAGAGTGCTAAAAACAACGTTGAAGAGTTTTGAGTGTTGTCTCAATAAGGTTATGAAATTGAAATGCTAACACTTCCAAATAATGAATGATTTTGAAAATATATTTGCAGGTAGCTGTTGGGCATTTTCAAGTGTGGCTGCAGTTGAAGGAATCAACAAAATCAAAACCAACCAGCTATTATCTCTATCAGAGCAAGAGCTGCTTGATTGCAATTACAGGAACAAAGGTTGCAACGGAGGATTCATGGAAATAGCTTTCGATTTCATAAAGAGAAATGGTGGAATCGCCACTGAGAACAGCTATCCCTACCATGGATCAAGAGGACTCTGTCGCTCATCCAGAGTAAGTTCTATAATTAATGAACCAAACCAAAACTAAAATATCGTTCGTTCATCCTTTCAAAAATTGTCAAACTAAAGCATATATGATCTGTTTGGTAAAACCAGATATCTTCACCGATAGTCAAAATTGATGGATACGAAAGCGTACCGGAAAACGAGGATGCTTTGATGCAAGCCGTTGCAAATCAACCAGTCTCAGTCGCCATCGACGCTGCGGGAAGAGATTTCCAATTTTACTCGCAGGCAAGTTCCTATTTCACTCCACCAATCCATCGAATCATTGTAAACTTGTATCTATCATTTCATAGTCAACAATAGCTTCAGCCATTGCTACAACTAATCGAGAAAAAAAATGATACAAACTTACAGGGAGTATTCGATGGATACTGCGGAACAGAGCTGAATCACGGAGTGGTGGCGATTGGGTACGGAACGACGAAAGACGGAACAGATTACTGGATCGTGCGGAACTCATGGGGAGTTGGATGGGGAGAAGATGGTTACGTAAGGATGAAGCGAGGAGTCGAGCAGGCAGAAGGTCTGTGTGGAATAGCCATGGAAGCTTCCTATCCCATCAAGTTTTAATTACAAGATTTCAATACAGTTAGTAAAATGGGATTTAGAAGCATTAAGATCCCTTTAATTATGTTTAATGAATTGCTAAAAATAATAATTTAGAATTTATTTTACTTTGTTTCATTCATTAAGTTTGCAATATTATGATCATATAATATATAGTTACAATATTTTAACACTTTCTTTTTTCTCTATGCACTATTTTGGCAGCAAAAATATTGGTTTGAAATCAATAATCTATTTCATATACTCTTATAAAGTAAAACTATTAAAAAAAATCCAATCTTTAAACATGTTTATATCCATGACAATATGATACATTATATATAAATCAAACAATTTTAGAAACACCGTATTATAAAAATTATATCACAAAAATCTCAACATAAAAAATATTAACAAAGTGATAATTGTAACAGTAATAATACTTTTAACTAAAGAGAATTGAAAATATTGATTATTGTACTTTTTAAAATATATATTAGAAGTTTTTTATGTTATGGTAATTGTTATTTTTATAAGGAAGTAAAACAAACTACCCATTTGAATAATTAAAATAAAATCCTACATATATTTCAACTAATTGGTTAATGAAAAAAAAATTAATGAGTTAAATCTTAACAAAGTATCCTATTAATCAAGACTAAATTCTATAACCACACCCATTTTAAGAGTCCTGCTTTGACCGTCGTGAGATTTCTTATTGTTGTCATTATTATGTGAAAAATAGTATTTTTTAATTAATTCATTATTAGTATACTATAATATATTTATTGATATATAAAACTATAATAATTATCGATTCATTTATTTAGTTGCTATTTAAGAAAAATAATCATAACCACATTTAATTTTAAAAAATGATTTAAATAATAACCATACATATAATAATGATTAAGATGAAGAAAAAAAAATCTTATAACGCACCTCGATTTTATTTTTTAATTTTGTAAAACGTATAATTATTGTGATGGCACCATTTAGAATAAAATTAATGATAAACTTGGTAACTTATCATAACTCCATTATATAAAATAAAATTATAATAATATTCAAATGAATTGTTTGGAAATTTGTCAAAACATAAATTCTGGTTTAACATTTGTTTATTAACCATTACTCATAGCCCCATCATCACATTCACAATGGCCATCATATGAAAATTTAAACATGTGGTTGAAGTTGAGTTTTTGTGCCATGCTACCAAAGCAAATCTTATTTTAGAATTAGAAAATATAAGAAACCAAAGAAGATGAAAAATCATGTAATTGGAGAGTTGAGGAAAGATTATTGGGAGGTGGTCATTGAGTTACTTTTTTTCATGACAGGTAAACATACCCTTATTACTATTCATTATCCAATTTAACCACATTTATTGTTCCTAAATTGAGTTGAAAGAATTGCAATAAAGAAAGAGAGCAAAGTCGAACCAAAACTTAAAAAGAAACATGCTGGGATTAATATGATGAACAAAACGTATTGAAAAGTCCTCTAAAATGTGGATCAAATCTCAATTAGGTCATCTAAGTCTTTCTAGCCATTAACATAAAAAACAAAGAGTGTTGTTACGTCTGCCCATGTTGCCTGCCTCCGTTTCCATTCGTTGTTGATTATATTATAATATGAACAAATAAGATAGAATGAACAAAGATGTTTTGTAATGCCAACATACTACAAAAAAAACAAAATTAATTAAACATATAAGAAAACATTATATTTTAAGGACCCACAGAAAAGAAAGAGACATGGACAGTTCCACCTACACGACCTTCTAGACCACCATCGAAATATGAACAAAGCCTCACCTGGGTAAAGCTGAAATAGAGCATAGAATATCAAAGAAACCCCCATGAGAGAGAGAGAGAGAGAGAGAGAGAGAGAGAGAGAGAGAGAGAGAGTTAGGAAGTGATGGATAGTCAGTTAAACAAGGTGGATGATCTGAGATGAGCCCTTGTATGACGACATAAAGACTGCTCCCAACCTCCAACGCAACACCCATCATCATTTTGATTTCTGTTTCTGATTTTTTGTACAGTTTGGTGCGGCGGTGTGTTGATCACCCATCATCTGATCTCTTGCTGTCCCCTTCCTCATCACCATTATCACCACCGCCACACGGCACTAGCTCCAACGATTGATCCGCGGCTGTGGTATCACCCAGCTGATCTTCATCGCCGCCAATTCCACCTGTTGATGTATGTGCACCAACATGAACGTTACCGGCGACGGTGAGCGGCTCTGTTAGTTGAATACCATCACGAGGAGGCGAAAACACCACCGGCAACTCATACTCATCCATTTCGCTCGGAAATTTAGAGTTCTTAAAATGTTCCTTGAGTGCTTCTAACCCCTATTAAACACAAAAACCAAAACAGTTTTTATAAGATCGATAACTCTGATAATTAATGGGGCAAACAAATCATATACCTATGACCCACCCACCACACACCTGAAGTCTAGCGTAGGTAACTTGGCAGATCTTCCTGGAGTTGAAGACTTGCCATGCTTGAAGATGGAAAGCTTTGTACAGTCTCCAAGCTCCTTGGGGGGAGGTCATATTCACAAACCCATATCCAACGTTGCATTTATTGCTGCAGTTTGAAAGAGAAAAATCAAAAGAAACAAGAAATTTGTATTAATTATTAAATAAACATGTAGTCTATGAAAGTCAGACCAAAAAATGACAAATGAAGAAAGAAAGATAATCACATGAAGTCAATTGGAAGATATACGAAATCATAGGAGGACAAAGGCAGGCCTTTGCCATCGTTGGTTATCTCCTCGTTGCACTCCATGCAGTGCTTGTCCAGAGTCTTCAACAATAACTTCAGACTGCCAATTTTATGTTTATTTCCATTAGTCCATGACTTACATTTATAATTTCTTGAAAGAAATATAACTTTTAGGCCAGTTCAGAAATCCTTCTGTCGTTGGCTTCAAAATGGAAACGTGTTTTTTTTTTTTTAGTCCCTAGAGTTTGACTAGGTTTGAAAACGTTTTTCAAGAAAAAATGAACAAGAAAATTATTGAGCTCGTTTCTTAGAAATAAAAATATACATAAAGAATGGAAAAAGAAAACTCACTTGTACTTGTTAGGTATGTTCTTAATCATAACAGTGGTTCTGCAATCTCTGCAATCCGATGCTTCTGGTTCCATGGTGTTTTCGCTTATTAAGAAACACGGGTCAGATTTCCTCAAGAAACTATTTTTCCTCAACCTAATACTAATCCTGGGTTGAGGAGACACTTCTTGTTTTGAGCTGGTTGCCGATTTCCTATTGATGATCTTCTTTGAATTCATCCTCCTCCAAGTGCCAACCGAACCTTTCCTTTCAATTTCATTTACAATATTTCCACTGCAATTCAATGGATGTAACTTATCCACTAGTGTATCCGCGTAAGTTAATCTCCGGGCATTCATACATTGCACCTTCTTGGGGGAAAGTTGAGATTCCGAATAGAACGAGCGATGTGGGGGGTCGTTGAAACGACCAGATAGCTTCCAAGGCCGAGCCGGAGGAGGCTGCTGGTGTTGTCTAGCGCCTAATTTTCTGGAGGCGATCATGGGGTTGAAGAATTTTCGTCCACTTCCACCGGGACGGCTGAACTCAACCACGACCGGTTTGCCATGAATTTCCTTACCGTTCATCTCTTTAACAGCCATCGCGGCATCTCTGACATCAAAAAACTCAACGAACCGTTGATGCTTCTTCAATGGCGTCTCCCTAACGTCCTTTACAGGGCCTTACTCCAAAGAAAAATGAATCAGAAAAGCGAAACAGGAAAAGAAAATACAAAAAAAAAAAACCCCCTCCCCCTCACACTAAAAAAAACAACAAAAGAATTACTGTATAATCATCAAAAGGCATCTGACAGAGACCATAAAGTAGGAAAAGAGTTGGCATCGGATTTAATAACATGAGCCCCACAAGCGTCCCTACCGAAACGAGAAAGAAAATTACCAAAACGCTCGAAGATTTCCTTAAGAGTAGAAGCGGAGACACCCAAATCCAAGTTGAAAACAACGATCGTGCCCTGGTTGTTCCCGTCCGGTACGGCGGCGTTATTCGTCGGAATAACAAATTCAGCCCACACAGCACAGCCACCGATTAGGGCACGAGCCAACCGTGGCGGTGTGTCGAAATTGTTCTGCAAAAACCTAGAATGTTGATTACGAACTTGTTTTCGACGCATCAAATTTTGGCTCCTCATCTCACGAAAGGCCTTTTCTGCATGCCTCAGATCATAATAATGCACCGTCACGATTCCATCCCTGATTCTCTCCATCTGAACCCCTCTAACATCCCCAAAGCATTCCAAATCCCTTCTCACAACCGACTCGTTGACGTCACTCGGTACCGCACTCAGTAACAGCGACCGAGTCGGAGACGTCGACAGAGGCTGAACCTCCGGCACCGCAATATCCTCCACTGGATTAACAAACGCCGGATTAAAATCAATCGGAAAATTAGGAGAACACGTTAACACCGAATTACAAAACGGTTCCACTTGCAGTTCATTAATCGACGGTGGAAACGGAGCCCCGAACGAATAGTAAACATGACGGACCGGCGGCCCGAACAAAGCGGCCAGGTTAGTAAAGTATCCTGGCCTAAACTCTTGAGCAGCCGGGTCCAAACTTTTCTGAAGGCGGATTACACCAGTTTCTCCCATGACCAACGTAATAGCTTAAAACGAACGCCGGCTGAACAACCCGGCGGATAAAACCTGGGGTCAGACAAGTCGTATTCCGACGAAAAGTTTATCTCCGGAGAAAAGAATAAACCCTAAATAATTCCGATGAGCAAAATAAGAAGAATAAGAAGAAAAAGAAGAAGAAGGGTTTGGTTTGGGTGTTTGCTGAATGAGCACACATCCGTTTTGAAGCTGCAGAAGGGTTGCTAAAAGAGAGCGATATGGAATGAAAGTGAGCTTAGGTGTAATTACAGAATTACCCTTGAGAGGTAATGGAAAAGAAAAAAAGGACCGTACGAATGTTTGGGAAGGGCAAGGAAAGGGACAAAAAGGTAGAACCGCCACGTATCTCCGTCGCGCGTTTGGCCAATATCAAATAATATAATATAATATAATACTTTGTTATATTTCCTTTCCCTTTGTATATTTTTTTGTTTCTTTTTTCCCTAATTCCTTTGTTTTTCCTTTTTCTTTCTTCTTTTTCTTCATACATTTATTTCATTTGTCCGACTCCTCGTTTTTCTTCCCTCTTCTCTTCAACTTTCAAGGCACCCCTTCTTATTGTTATCTTTACTTAATTGTTCTTTTCAATATATATTTATTATTTACCCCTTTTCTTTTTTACTATTTACACTACATGTATAAACTTTAATATGGGTTTTTTTTAATATCATTCCACTTCACAACAACTACCTACACTTACTGATGCAATTATGAAATATATATATTTATATTGATATTTAACGAATTGAATGGCTACATGTTTATGGGAAAAAAGAGAGAAGAGAGAGAGAGAAAGAACTGTATTGTTTAAGCAAATATAGTATAGAGGTGAGGAAAAGATAAATGTAAAAGGGGTGTTGTGTTGAGTGAGAAGCTTGTTGGAGGGTACATGGCCCTAGGAATGTAGGGGACTTTTGTGGAGAGTATAGGGGAAGGGCAGCTATGGCATTCCATTGCTACTGAAAAGGGACAGATATAGCCTACATCTAAATCCCTCCCTCCCTTCCCTTCCCTTCCCTTCCCTTACTTTATTTTCTCTTTTCCTTTTTCCTTTTTGTGGATCCTCTCTCTATCTGTCCCAACTTGGAATTGGAATTTCGATGGACTTCCCCAACCTATCACACTCCTTTCACTCTTCAGTTTATTGTTTTCTTTTTGCACCCTGATCTCAATGTTATTTACATTTATGAGATGAAAAAATGTGGGAATAGTATGATAGTGAGAACGGAATAAATTATAGTGCAAACTCATGCCTACTCTATTATATTTTACCAAATAAATAGTTTAAATATTTTACTTCCTAAAAATACATAAAGTGAACCAAAATTATTTTTTATTTTTTGAAAAAATACTTACAAATAACTATTATTTGCTTTTCTGTATTTTTTATTTATCAAAATTTGTATGTAAAGGAAATGTGTTTATTAAAATGTATTAGGTTGAATATTTATTATGAAGTCGCAAGGTTTATAAGAAGACCAAAATAATATATTGTTAAATCCACAGGTAGTACACTCTTAACCAAACAAATTAAATAAAGCAAGTGTTCTTTTTAAGAAGAATTCCCTCAATTTTACCACAAATAATTTGTCCACCTTTATATTTTTTAGAATATGGTTATAAAACATTCCTATGTTCATCCAGCAATTATCAAACTAAAACAATTCTGAGTCTTTTTTAGAATATGCGGACTCATGTCTAAAAATAGATATATCATTAGGTATGGTTAATTTTAGGCAAAGGTGATTATTCGATCATCAATACTTCCAAACAGCCCCTTATTCTCTGACAATGGAAAGTAATTAAAAGAAAAAACAAATTGTCATTCAAATTTTTGCATTATAATATCAAAGCAGAAAAAATAAAAAGTAATTAACTAATTTGGGTTAATTAGAATGTAATTAAGGAGGGAAACGAGGGAAAATATAAAAAGGAAAGGTGGGCAGCAATTTAGGATGGTGTGTCTGTATTTGTGTTCCCCATTGACACTATGAACGATGATTAATTAGGTGATGGGCCACGTACTATCTCTCTCTCTCTCTCTCTAAAAAGCTACGTTGCTTTTGTTCTCCACCCACACCCTGTTTTCTGGAGCTTCATGCCCAACATTACAACTATACGACAATTTAAATATTTAATTATCACTATGTCCCACTTCAAACCAACATTATTTTAAAAAAAAATAAAGTAGCACATTGATTAATAAATAAAAAATTTCATATACTATATGCAATCGATCTTATAGAACTGATCAAATTATATTCCGCCTGCCTGCCATGCCCATGCATCCTATGGCTGCTTACACCCTCTTTTTTAAATCTGTCGCTCGTCCCACCTCTCTTGCATCCGTCCAAGCTTTCAAATTCGTTTAACACTGAGTTTGTGGTTATGTGTAACTCTCATGATCTCAAGGTAGTGGAGCATTTTTGTTAGCTTAACTGGTTAGCATAAAATATGGGAATATGGGTTTTTCTTTCTTGGGCTACGTTTGAGTCACCATCATCGTGGAAAAAAAGAAGAGTAAAAATCGATGAGAAGCTTTGAAGGATAAAACAACGTGTACATGCACAAAAAAAAAAAATACATATTGAATATGCTAGTAGTAGTAATATACTAAAATATATATAAATATGCATTGCATGTATTGTTAAGTATGTCATATACGATTTGTCTTGTCCATGTAGTACTTATCAAATATAACTATTTACACTACATGTATAAACTTTAATTCTACGTATATTCGACAGCAGCGAAGAAATTAGAAGGGAAGGGGGTGGTAGCAACAAACCTTGATGTTTTGTGAAGTGAAGTGTGAAAGATTCAAAGTTGTATTTCACTTTTGTGGAATTGGACTGGACTTGTGTATTTTACGATTTTTTGAAAAACTCTCAAATATAACTTTTTAGTCCTAATTCTATAGAATATTATCGTAGAATCCTTTCATTTCAAACAATATATATGTACATAGAAAATCTCTAGATTAGATTTATTGGCTTGATATAGAGATATCCATTTTTCCTTTGGAATCCCAAATACATATAATTAGACGATTTCATACCACATTTTATTTTGTTTCATTTAAGAAGTTTGAGATACTGAAGTGAGATTCATGGTCATGGTGGAGAACCATTAAACTCTTTAATTGAAATCTTTCTTAAAATATATTTAACTTAGTTTTTAAAAAATATCAAAGTCTAGTATAATGAGAACTGTATAACTCCAACAAAAAGAAAAAAGTATTAAAAGGAAGAATATTCTGGGTGTGAAAGAATTATAAATGGAATAATGAGAAATTACCCATGCATGCAAGCTGGCTCATGCATGTAGGCTTTAGCTGCTGCCTAGTTGCAACCATATTATAATGTATAATAATAAGTCGACTGGGAGTGCGTAAAACAGAAGGGACTGAGGCAGACTCGTTGCCAAAACTCATCTTACACACATACAATCAAATCCTATATGTAGAGGCTATGCTTGCTGCTCCTGCACATTTTGCCTTACTATAATTTTATGACTCATTTCATCTGAACTCACTGCTTGCTGGCACTAATATTAATATTATTATAATTACGTTGGGATCAGGTTTACCCATGCTAAAGTTAATTAACAGCATATATTACATTTTGGAGCACACTGCAGTTAGCAAAACAAAGTCCAGATAGACCTCCACCTATCTAACATTTAAAGGAAGGCCTACTCCTACTCCTACTCTATACTCTCATATATATATATATACGCTGCACAAATGCCAATTCTATTTACTCTAAACCCTCAGTTCCAATTCAACTGATCATCATTCATTTCTAATGTTACTATATTTGTGTGCCATAACAACATAAGAAACAGACCATAAAATATCACTTTTTAGTTTCAAAATCACTCTAATAGAACTATCACCAAACTCGCAAACATTCAAAATGCACAAATCCAAAGATTAATATCTGTTGGTTATTACAATTTCGGTATTAATTGAAATTAAATATGCAGTTATTTTTTGTCGTTTAATAATTGATTATGCATGTTAAAGCCAAATTGATCTTAGAGGTATAAATTTAATGGTGAATCGAAGAGAGGGAAGAGGGTAAAAAGAAAAGAGAAATAGAAAAGAAAAAAAAGTGCAAATTTTAATAACCCTCACTTATTTTCATTTCTTTTATTCAAATTTCCAATTGACAAACAATGGCAAATCATTAAAAATATGGAAGCACGCGACGAGAATCAAATGAAATCTGTCGTCCACTTAATTAGAAGAAGAAGAAAAATCCTGCAACGGCGGCAACGCCAGCAGCGGCAGAGAATTCGAGGGCAGAGGCAGCACTGGGAGCTTGAGCAGGGACAAATCCACCTGCTGCAGCACCAGGTCCGCCCACAGGAGCTTCAACCACATCCGCGCTGCCGGCGGGTGCATCAGCCCCCTCAGTGTTTCCAATCTCGTTTTCGGCACCTGGAGCCAATTGAGCTCCAACTCCAGCGTTGTCAGCAGAGCCCTTGGGAGCTTCGGCAGGTGTGGCTGCGCAGGCGAAGCCGATGACGGCGAAGAGGACCAAAGCAAAGACAACAAATTGGCGTGCCATTTTTTTTGGTTTTGTTTTTTTTTTTTGTTGTTTTTGTATTTGGGTTATTGAAGGAAGGTGCAGTTCTTTGAATGAATGTGAAGAACTGCTAAGAATTGTGAAGGTGTGATTTGAAAGTGGAGATGGGAGGCGTTTATATATCTACTGATTGACGATAATCTCGCTTGGGAGTTGAGGATTTTGTTAGCATTTTGCGGGAAACGTAAGGCTGTGCGTATTGTGAGCGAAAAGCCATTGAATCCAACTGTTTCTTAAAAATAGGATTAATATATTTGATTAAAGTTATTTTGAAACGGTGTTTTGTGATCACGATATACTCTTATACATATCAAATTTTCATTGCTATTTGATTTGGGGTTGATGGTTTTTGAAAATTAATCTAAGAAGGCTACATTTTGTCCAGAATTTGTGCAATATTAATAGTGTTGTAATACGTGTGGCTATGGATGTTAAAAAAACACTAGTGTCTAGTTGTTCACAATCATTTTTTTTTTCAATGTGATAGAAACTCCACAAGCTTGATTGATCGACCTTAAATCGTAGAATTTGATTTTCTTTCTGAAACACTACGAACCCCATGAAAACTTTTCTGTTTTATGTTTAGGGTTTGAACCATGGCTTAAGTAAGTTGATTGGTTTTTTTTTTTGTTTTGTTTTTTTGTGTTTTTTATTTTTATTTTTGTGTTTTTTGTATTGATTAATAATTTCGAATAGCAGTATATGCATTTGATTATGTACATGTCACTTTAAGCATGCAAATACAAAAAAAAAAAAAAAAAAAAAAAAAAAAAATACAATAAGAGTTCGTCATATGCAAATTGTAATTAAATAAGATAGCCTAAAAATGCACCTTATTCTTAAACTTTAAATGTTTTGTTTATAAAAGAAAAAATTGATATAAGGAATTTGGGACAAAACGAGTACAATTTATAATATAGATTTAAGATTTTGTGCAATAACCCTTTGAAATTTAATTTTTATTTTTTGAAAACCAAGCCCCACCTCTCATTTTTTATCGTTACATGTTTTTTATCAATAGTTTAAAACAACAAAGGAAAGCTATGAAATAATGAAAAAGTAAATTTTAATAATATAATTTTTACTTTTGGATTAGCTACTGGGAAATATTTAGTAAACTGTATTGTTTTCTAAAATTAACTCTATAAACACTTCTTCCATCCACTTTTATATTTGTTGTGTGGAACATGTAACCTTTTAGCCAAAATATTATTTAAAAAAAAAAAGCAAAATATCAAAAAGAAATTTATGGTGAATATCACTATATCAGTGATAGACCATAAAAGTCTATAATTAAGTACATAACAACATTTTAAAAAATTTACAAATATAGCAAAATCTGTAAAAGTTTATCAATGACAGAAGTTTATCATTAATAGACTATGTTGTAAACATTGGTCAATCTAAAACCATAAGAGTCTAAAAGTCTATCACTCATAAATTTTGATATATTTGAATTTTTAAAAAAATGTTACTCTATTCTTAATTATTTCGTATCAATTATAATTATACATTTCAAAAAAGCACATAACGGGCCGTAATTACTGGTGGCCCAAAACCGTGCAGCCCAAAACGAATAGGAAGCCCATAAGGAGGGAGATGGATTCAATTAGGGCTTTCTGGAAGGAGGGAAACTCTAAAACCCTCCCGCTACTGTCCCTCCACCAGCCATTCCCAGTAGCTTCTCTCTGTTCTCTAATTCACGGTGGGAGATCCATTTCATAGATATATACGATCTGGAACTCCTTAATCCCAGAATTAATATCTTCTCCGCTCAGTCATGGCGCTCGCTTTCGATGAGTATGGAAGGCCTTTTATAATCTTGAAGGAGCAGGAGCAGAAGACCAGGTTGAGGGGTCTCGATGCCCAGAAGGCTAACATTGCTTCTGGTAAAGCTGTTGCTCGTATCCTCAGGACCTCTCTCGGTCCTAAGGGTATGGACAAGATGCTCCAGAGCCCCGATGGGGACGTTACAATAAGTTAGTCTCCCTCATTTCCTCATTTCCTCTACTTCTCACTTCTAATCTCTTATTTTTCTTAATTCTTGCTTTCTTTTTTTTTGGATTTTAGAACGAAATGTGTTGTTCTTTACTCCTTTCTTTGAATCCGGACGTTGCATCTTTATGGGTTACTGGCACTTGAACGTGGGCATGCTATTATACTCGGCGTTTAAATAAAATCGTTGATCGTTTATTGGTTTTTATTTTTATACTCGCTCTTGCTGGTCTGTAACTTTGGGAAGTAGTATTTCTGAATTTGAGTGGTTATAGTTAGCTAATAGTGTAGTTAACTAGGGCTTTGTTGATAATAAATGTAGCTTTGATGACCAAGAAACAAGTTCCACTGTGTAAACCACTTAATGATCACTAGCAGAAGGGTAATATTTCATAAAAGGTCGTGATTAACACTGTCTCGTGTTCATTCCGTAGTGCTCAGTTTGAGTTCGTACATCGCATCTCCTTTGATACTTGAAATGGATACTATTCTTCTTTCGGAGAAAAAATAAAGGTCGAAAAAGTTTAGGCCAAACTTAAGGATAGCACTATGTCCTCTTAAGGCAGGAGCCTGGACATTATATCAAGACATTTTTTTTCCTTCCCTTTTGGTGGTTTTCTTTTGAGCCATAGGAGAATTCATAGGTTGTCGTTTTGGTTTTTGTTTATATTTATTAATTAACTTATTTTTTATAGTTTGAGATTTGAAGTTTTGGGCTTCGCATGTGACTTCATTCATTATCTTTATAGATTTTGAATACCTGAAATCATGTTCAAACATTTGCCCAATATGTAAATTTTTGGCATGCGTCAGAGATGTAGCTGGAAACAATACACTTTTACGTTGTAGTCAATAATATTTTCTTTAAATATGTTTGATGTCTTGTTGGTTCTGTTCATAAGAAAATTCCAGTTGTTGTAAGTTTGTTTCATTTATGTTATTGAAGTTTAATGTCGTAGAAGTTTGAACTATTTTCTTTTGTTGGTTTATTTTCCAGTAAATTCCACTTGTTATGTTTTTTTCAGCAAATGATGGTGCAACAATCTTGGAGCAGATGGATGTTGACAATCAAATTGCCAAATTGATGGTTGAGTTGTCTCGAAGTCAGGATTATGAGATTGGTGATGGCACCACTGGGGTGGTTGTAATGGCTGGTGCACTCTTGGAACAGGCTGAGCGATTATTAGAACGTGGAATTCATCCCATTCGAATTGCAGAGGGTTATGAGCTGGCCTCCAGGATAGCTGTTGACAATCTGGAGCATATTGCACAAAAGTTTGATTTTGGAGAGACAAACTTAGAGCCTTTGATTCAAACTTGCATGACCACTTTATCATCAAAGATGTACGGTGATGTGATTCTATTCTTTCATTTTTATCTTAATGAAAGTCATTTTTTATAAGGGAACCAAAAAAAAAGAAAAGAAAAAACGAGTCCAGTATACTTTGCTGGTTCATTATCTCATCAACATTCTTGATTTTTAAATGATGTTGCACAGACTACAGTCATGGATGCATGTTATGTTTATTGTAACAGTTGTTTGATAATAGTTTTTCACATTGCATTTCTCGTATGTTAGTCTTGTGCTCTCATACATGCAATCAAGTATCATTAATTCAGTTATCATAAATTGTAATTTAACTAATGGTCAAGTGTATTGGTTCGGTTATGTGTAACATGAACAGATGAAAGCTATCAACACCATGGTTTTCTTCTAATTTGGAAGTATTATTAATGTTGCATCAGTGATCATATTATGAAAATAGAAAGCTCTAGCCATTTAGCTTTTTGTTTGCTGACAGTCAAATGATCTTACGATATAATTTTGCAGGCTAAAGATAGATGGTTGATGAATATTATTATGATGTATTGTGACTTCGATGCCTCATATAGCCTTTTTCCTATGTTGCAGTGTGAATCGTTGTAAGCGTAGTCTAGCAGAAATTGCTGTTAAAGCAGTTGTTGCTGTGGCAGATCTCGGAAGAAGGGACGTTAACCTAGACTTGATTAAAGTCGAGGGGAAAGTAGGGGGAAAGTTAGAAGATACTGAACTTGTATATGGTATTATTGTTGACAAGGACATGAGTCACCCTCAGATGCCCAAACAAATTGAAGATGCTAAGATTGCCATATTGACTTGCCCGTTTGAGCCTCCTAAGCCCAAGACAAAGCATAAGGTTGATATTGATACAGTGGAGAAGTTTCAGACATTGAGACTACAGGAACAGAAGTACTTCGATGACATGGTGCAGAAATGCAAGGTAGAACATTAAATGCTAAATCTGGTTCTATGAATTTTTCTGATGATGTAATACTATAATCTACTTTGTGGTCTTTTTGGCTTGGGATAGAGGTTAGTAGAGAAAAGAAAGTTTTCATGGAAGAGGGAGTTCTTCCCTTCAATTTCAATGATTTTTTTGGACTTGTACTTATATTTCAAGAGATATTCCCCTCGGGTTCTTTTAATAATTTTCTTTTGCATTGACTTATTCTTTTATTTTCTCTTTTGGTGTTTCCACTGGTAACAATGAGAATTGGGTTTTTTTTCTTTCTTTCTTCTCACAAAAGATTTATTCTATGGTTTCGCTAATGCATTTTTGTTTCAGGATGTTGGTGCTACATTAGTTATTTGTCAATGGGGATTTGATGATGAGGCAAATCATCTTCTGATGCACCGAAATTTGCCAGCTGTGAGATGGGTTGGTGGTGTGGAGCTAGAGTTGATAGCGATAGCCACAGGTTTGTCTCAATTAGTTTATCAGCATATGAGATTACTCATGTGGGGACCCTTGGGGTTGGGCTCTCTGAAAACCCTTAGATGCAACTTAGCAGCCTTTGGTTTTAAGCCCTGATAGTGTTGCCTTCTTGGGATTCCCATTTTCTCGAGTTTTGTGACGAAACATTTTGAGTTTTTTGAGTTTTTGTTTGAAAAAGAATCATTTTGTTTTTTAATTGTCACAAGTGAAACCTCATCCTTGACTAATTTGTGGATTGAATGGCAAGGCAAAAGTTCGAAATTTTTTTAATTTGTAATTGGATCACGAATTAGTTGATGTCTTAATCATTGTTTTCAATCCAAATTGCTTGCCAAGAAACTGAATTAAGCTAAAGTTAGTTCTCACTATTTTTTAAAGTATTGTTCACTGTGGGTAATGTGTTTTACTTATTTGTTCAAATTGTTGTATTATTTACTTTGTAGGTGGGAGGATAGTCCCTAGGTTCCAAGAATTGACATCAGAGAAACTTGGAAAGGTATCCTGATCCCGATCACTTTTCATTTATCTTTAGAATATTTTTTAGTCATTTTAAGCATTACATAATTTCTTTATTTTGAATTTCATTCTTGCTAGCAACTTAGCATGTGTGCTTAACTTGTTCAATGTAGAATATACATGTATACTTCATGGTCAATAGGCAGGGATTTGCTGTGCAAACCATGTGGAATTTATTTGGATGAAATTTTTATTTATATTGATCTTATGTTTTAATCAGCCAATTCCTCTTTTATGACTTATTGGGATTATGAAATAATCCAATATTCGTTGTAGCTTATGTTTTTTGTTTGTCTGAACTTAAGCAACTTTTTTTATCTGAGCTTATTCTATATTACAAGCTGTTCTAACTCACAACGATATCTTTTTTTTCTCCTATTTTAAAGGCTGGCTTGGTTCGAGAAAAATCATTTGGTACAACAAAAGATCGGATGCTATACATTGAACATTGTGCAAATTCAAGGGCCGTGACTATTTTTATCCGTGGAGGTTGGTAGATTCTTTGTTATTCTGTTTATTCTTCAAGTAATTTATTTTAGTTTTTTTATGATGATTGATAAATGATAGATTAGGCTGTAGAGTTTGACAACTAGTTAGAGAAATGATGGTTAGTTGGATACAATTGAATTTGGCCTAGCAGTTCAGACTACTCACTTCTAGTGGTGCTCAGTTTAAAGCATTATGGTTAAACGTGAACCGGGTTCTTGACTGTATGTGCTTAATATATGTAGCAGATATGCAGTATCCAGTTCAACACAAGTAGGTTGACCGGCTGTTGTACTTGTATATTAAAAGGCAGGAAAGATGGAAAAAAATGCAAAATATGAGTCAATAAAAATTAAATGATGGAAACGAATGAACATAAGTTAAAATCTTGATTCAAGGCCTTTGATGATCATAGACTCATGAGCGGTATCATTGATGGTTTGTTTTAGGTAACAAAATGATGATAGAGGAGACAAAGCGCAGTATCCACGATGCTTTATGTGTGGCTAGAAATCTCATTCGCAATAACTCCATAGTATACGGTGGTGGCTCAGCTGAGATTTCTTGTTCAGTTGCTGTTGAGACAGCCGCTGATAAGTACCCTGGAGTTGAGCAGGTATGAGACTTCTGTCTTGTCCGTAGCCCGTCTTAATGGACAAATGATGCTGAATATTTTCTTCCTTTGTTTGCAGTATGCTATTAGGGCATTTGCTGATGCTCTGGACGCTGTTCCAATGGCACTTGCGGAGAACAGTGGCTTACAACCCATTGAAACACTTTCTGCTGTAAAATCTCAGCAAATTAAGGTTAGTGTGAACAATAACCATCTCAAATCACTGACTCAAACATAATATTTGTGATTTTAAGCATCACCTTCGCACAAAGGGTTCATCATTAACTTGAATTTAATATTCAGGAGAGCAATCCTTATTGTGGAATTGACTGCAATGATATTGGCACAAATGACATGCGGGAGCAAAACGTATTTGAGACTTTGATCGGTAAGCAACAACAGATTTTACTGGCAACTCAGGTCGTGAAGATGATTCTGAAGATTGATGATGTGATTTCTCCTTCGGACTATTAACGCATTTGTGGTTTTTGCTGTCTTTACTTGTTGGCCATGGCTTTCTAATGGCATGCATGGCTCAGTTGTCAGTGACGTGAGACTCCTTTTTACTCTTAGTTATAGTAGGGTAATGTTGTGTACCTTAGAATTTTGGCTGGCATTATTTAAAATTTCAGAGTGTATGGTTTTTTGGGAATGATAGATTATTATTTGTGTGAATGTAAGGGACGAGCTCAACATAAGCCTAAGCCTTCTCTTGGTTAGTCTGGTTTATACATGAGCAAATGTGACATCATTCACCAACTCTTTTGGGTGCTATCTTCCATTTTCTCGGATTTGGTATATTTATTATCAATGGATGGAGGAATGCTTTGTATGAACCGTCTTCATCGGCCATTCCCTTTGCTCTGTTCCCTTTAATCTCTATCTCTATCTCTAACTCTTAGCCGAGAGTTTATATTAAGTTAAAGAGGTTTGTGGGGATTCGAATTTCTATCCTCCATTGAGAGTGTATATTAGATGGAGTTGGTTGGTTCTTTTAAAAGAACACAATATGGTGTTTTGGGTATTTGAATAGTAATTATTTTGTATGGTTAGACGTTATTGTTTATTAATTTTAAAATGTGAAGAATATAATTTTGCACAAAAGGAATTTGTGGGATCTTGTTATAAAGTCTGTTTCCCCATGTTCCTTGCCCCAGGGAAATACAAATGCATTCAAATGGTATCATCGAAGTCTTATAAATTCGTATATACTTCTCATCAAAGGAAAAGAAAATAAGAAAAGAGAATTTTATTATATAGAAATGGTGTTTAGGATAAATTTGGGAAAAGTAGGCCATTGGAAAAGACAAGGATCTCTTCTGTATGCAAGTTCTACGGTTCAGATTTACCCCAAACAAATTATTTGAATTCTCTTCTCTGTTCTCCATTACTAATATTATTATTATTATTTAAAAAATATTATTTCCTTTGTTATATAATATAAGAATCTTTCTAAGACTAACTCATTTTGAAATAGACATAGTGACTAAAAGAACTCAGAAGTTGATATGAAATCATTAAATAGAATTGAAGGGAAAATGAAGATGGTAAGGTAATAAACAATAAATGAGGGTGTGACAGTGATTTATGGGTCATTTGCATTTGCCTCAAAAGTCCACAAACCAATGTGTATTTGCTCTGACAGGGAACAACTTCTATCTATCTCCATTCATTGCGTTTCTCTCTTCTCTATTACTTCTCTATTCCTTTCCCCCTTTTCTTTTGTTATCACTCATCCAAACCTTACTTTTATCTTCCCAGTTTTATTAACTAATCATATTGTTTCCATTGGTGTTAGTTTTATCGTATTGAACACTTTTTTCATTGCACTTTTATATGCTTTTGGGTGGCCTATAACTTCACTGTTTTATTTATTAGTTGGATTTTAGATTGTTTTTAGTTCTGATTCTAAACAAACATATTAAATTTACCATTATTAGTTATAACATGCTTTGATTAACAGAAACCAATTCACCTTAGTCTATGCATCAATAACATATTTTGAATCTAATCTTTATACTTTTAAATACATCAACTTCTAATAAATCTTAATTCTTTTAATCCAAATTGGTTAAATAATAATAATAAACAATAATTTTCATGAAAGAAAAAGACAACATATTTTTTTTTTAAGAACGTTCAATAAATAACAAAGTAGAAACAATAAGGTTTAAGTTATAGATTTGTTTAGAGTACAAGAAGTGTTTTTAGTATATGTTAACTACGGTTAGGTTAGGTTAAGTTATGCTTTACAACTAAATTTAATCATTGAATGTGCTTTTTTTTTTTTTTTTAAGTGTATGAACAAAAATGCTTTTATAACCTTTCTTTCCTTTTTTCTTTCAATGCTTTCCCTAGCGGATGTCCCTTTTGTGTACTTTATTTGGTTGAATCAAAAGGTTCATAATTGCATCGTTGATTTCATGATTTGGATTGTGGCCTTTTATCTTATAATTATTGAAGAGTTCCTGTTTTAAGAAGAGAATACAAATTTTCTTTTTGCATAATAATATTTATCTTAATATTGTAATTAGACGGAATTACAAATGTTGGGTCACTCACTCTGAAATATGACTTTTTCTTAAAGCCTTTCAGTTGTGACAAATCAAATTAAAATTATACTATACAAGAAGATTCTCAAATCTCTCTTGCTGATTTATCTTTAATATAATGTCATATTGGTTTATAATATGTATATATATCTCCGCCGTTCTCGACAGTGGTTGGACTAACATCGAGACCCTTTTCGACATTTCAACACTCCAGCTCCTGCCGTGATCGAATTGATTAGCGACGAGGACTTAGCGCTCAAGCTGGATGCTCTTGCATAGCTAGACGATGCTCCAGCACCGGACCTTACGAAGAATGCTCCATTCAACATCAAATCTCCATCAGATCTCCAATTCCAATTCTTCCACTTGCTTTGTGGTGTATCCTCTCGTTTTGTCACCTAAAACGTCAAGCATCAACTTAAGTTAATTTAAAAGATATAACCTATTTGAATTGAAACAATAGCTTCTTTAACTTAATTGGTTCAATTCTCTCACCTCTTTGCTATCTTGGTTATTGGGAGCAAGGTATCTATTTCCTTGGCTATTGATAGTAGGAGATGCACTTCCACCAATGGCATACATTATCCAATGAGTATAGTCATTATTTACCACATGGAAATATCCGTGGCGACACCTGTCCATCAACACAGAAAAATGTCAAATTAATTTAGAGGACTCATTGACTTCTCAACAAAATAGAGCTATGGTTACACTCTCAAACTTTGATTATAAAACCGAACTTACCGTGGCATTCTTTGAACAAGACCTTCACCGAAATGGTTAAAAGCAATGGTGACTTGCATGTTCTTATCTTGAGTATAGGAATCACTGTGTCCTAAAAGCATAACTTTGTTATGATGAGTCATGTAATTGTTTGAAACAGTAATAGCCGTCGATCCATGAATCGCATCAATCAACCCATCACGGCAATTCGACAAAGAGCAATGGTCAATCCAAACATGGCTTCCTCCAAATATAGATATCCCATCCCCGTCTGACACCGTCCTCCAACCGTAATGCTCCGGCGAGTCTCTCACGTAAGTGTTCCCACCTTGCTTGCAATCGTGAATGTTAATGCCGTGGATTATAATGTTGGTCACAAATTGAATGGTAATGCAAGGCCCTCCGGCGATGTGGACGGAGACGCCACGCCCGTCGATGGTTTTGAAAGAGTTCATCAGAAGCTCGGCCTTTAATTTGATGACCATGTCGCGTTTGAAGAGGATCCATAAGGGTTCGTTTTGGATTACGGCGTGCCGGAGTGTGCCCGGTTTTGGGTTCACCACGTCATTGTCGGATGGGTCAGTCACGATGTAGTATTTGCCGTTTTTGCCGCCAATGGCTCGTTTTCCGAACCCAATGGCGCAGTCGGCTAGCCTCTTTCGGTTCTTTTCCCAATTGGCATCGCAACGCCAGCAGTCGTCTATCGGGTTGCCAGTTTTACAGGATAGGAACCCCAAATTCCTTCTTGTTATTGTTGCATTGTTGATGCTTCTGCAAATCCATCACCCATAAAACATAAACATCCAACACAAATTTAGGCCTAAAATCTTGACTAGATTACTATTCAAAGGTAGCTTTTCAATTTTTAGTTCTTGAGAATTCAGTTTAAAAACTACATTTTTATACATCTCTTTCAAATTATAGTAAGAAATTGAGATAAATAAACTTGATTGTGAAACGAACAAATTCTCTAAACTTATTTAACATTTGAATATATTTGTTAGGAAAACAAAAGGTACATTTTACTGTTATTGAATATTAACGAAATTTAATTTTGAAAAAGTAGTTAAAAAGAAAAAAAGTAACTAGAAGGTGAGTTAATTATAAATGTAGAAGAAGTAATAAAATTGGTGGGGAGGTGTGATTTTTTTTTGAAGAGAGGGACTTACGTAAGAACTTCTTGGGCGACTAAATCAGGATCGGGGACTGGAGAAGACGATGAAATGGAGCTCATTTGGAGCATAATAATACTCAATACTAATAACTTTATACTCATTATAATCACAACAGAATTGGAATTTTCCATTGCTCTCTCTTTCTCTCTTTCTTTCTTTCTTTGTGTGTGAATATCAGCAGAGAAAAGGATTGATTGAGAGAGTTTGGTGATGGTGTAGAAAAGGCTTAAAGAATGCTGGTTTTTATAAACCTTCACAATTGATGTCTCGTTTATTATTATTATTTTTTTTATATAAAATAAAAATGCAAAAGATTGTTTTTTTAAAAGAAACCCCCCCCAAAATCTAAGGTCACATTGATCCATGATTTCAGTTGGGCACAAAGTAGTTGGCCGTTAACTTGGCCTTCTCTACCAAAGTCAATTTAAATTACTCACTTCTCTTTTTCACTTATTTTCACAACAACTAATGTGCTTTTATCTTTTCTTTTGTTTTGGGACTATGCATTTAACAAGCATATTAATGCAGTGATTAGAGAAATAATCATACTATAAAATCTACAAATTATATACTTAACTCAACTTAAATTTAAGTGTTTCTTTAAACCTCATGATATCCAAGATAGACTCTCTTGCAAGAAAGTTACTGCAAATCTGCCGACACTTTCCAAAAAATTTCAAAATGGATGTCGGCGTCATCATCCTCTAGAAATCCAAATCCAAATTATCCCTTTCTTTTTAGAAAAAAAAAATTCATCCTCTAGAGTGATTAAACAATATATAAACAACAACGTACATTTCGATTATTAACCATTTGGTTTGAATAATTTTGTTAATTGGATCTGATTTAAAAGAAGAAAAAAAAAAAAGGAAATGAAAAGATGAAATGCCACATGGGAGGTTCGTACAATCCGTCAAGAAGGTGACGTGGTCATGTTTCTTGTTTGAAAGCCACGTTCTCCCATGTGCCCTTTCCTTAAATCTCAGCCATCCGATGCTTTGACCTTTTGAATTCACATTTTGTTCTCATCAATGATGTAAGTAAGGCCTCAGATTCCATTCCATCATTATTTCTCATTCTCACCCAAAACCAAACACTACAAATTCACAATTATTATAAACCCAGACGTGGATAAGATACTACAATTAAGTATATAATCAATACATGCAAAAACTAAAATTAAAAACGTAGGTTTTAATTAATTATAGTTTGGTAGTACGAACATAAGATTGCGTGTGGATTGGGGCCTTAAACTCCTGCTTGGGTTCCGGGAACTTCACTTATCCCAACTTGGCTTTACATTATAATTATTTCAATCCAAATACCCCTTTTCATACTCATCATCATATTATTATTCCAAAAACATTCAAATCTTAATTCTAATATTGATATATGAGTCAATTTTTAATTAGACTTTAATGCATATTATTAGATTGTGATTTAATTAATTATTAAAAAGAAGAAGAAGAAGAAGAAGAGGAAAAAAAGAGAGTGGAATATGGAGGTGGGGGTGGAGGGCTGCGCTCATTGAGGCTTATGAAGCAAACCCCAATGTGCATTATTGATATCGCACTTATCATAGCTGTAGGGCACCGCAGATAATTGCCCTTATCAACAACGTATATCCTCTCTCTCATTTTTATTCTTTTCCATACATATTAAATCATTGATTTGTTTTTCATATCTGATCTCTTTGTGTTTAAATACATTTTTTAGCATATTTAGTTAGAAGAGAATTTGATTATTAGAAAAATGTATTGAAAGTTATTTAGTTTAAATTAATAAAAATGAAGTCAAACTACAAAATAATATTGACTGATCTTCTCTCCTTCCCCACATGGCATCTAGAAGGGGTAGGGAAACACTCCTAATTTTGGTTCACATGCCCTCATCTCAATGCTTAATACCAAATGCCAAATGCTCTCTTAATTGGCCTTCTTCATTTTAAATATTTCACTTAATCACTTCATTCCTTTTGTTTATCTAGAAATGAAATGTTCAAACAATTAAACTGGCCGATTCATTTAGGAATATGTTTGTTCTTAAAAAACTGAGAAACATACACCACATAATTTAACGAAGCAGTACACCTTTAAAATATATTGTCTGTAGATTAGTATTTTATGTTAAATTGTAAGGGTTAATTAAGATAAAATAAAAAGAAAGAGAGAAGTGAGAGAGTTGAAAAAGAATATTCCCAAACATTCACATGGGAATATTGAGAGAGAGGCCATGTGGATCCATTTTAAATCAATGATGAATCATAAATTCCTTATGGAAAAGTGGTCAGTGGGACTTACCTTCATTATCATTTTCCCACACACTCCTAATCTCTTCTTAACTTCCTCTTTTTATTTGTTACCTACAAATTTAACCTTTTTTATTTCTCTCACTCTCTCTTAATCAATAGGTTGATTTATAATATGACAATATATATATATATATATAACAAATTTCAATAATAATAAAAAAAGCCTCACTTGATTCAAATAATAATGTACATAATATTTTTAAGTGGTAGATTTAAATTAAATGAACCACTTATTTGACCATATTATAAACTAATTTCCACTTCAACATATACCTAACCATTCTTTATATTCAACAAATAATATTCTAATTTGACTTCTATAATTAATTAAGCACATAATATACAAATCTTTAATTTTTGCTTTCCTTAAGTTAACTTGCAACTTCCATAATTTAAAACTAGAGGAGAATAATTTTTATATTTTCAACTACTTGTTAGAAATTTTTTTTTTAAAGTATAGCAACCAAAAAAACCCATCTCATGTATTTTTATTGTTATTTAGAAAACATATCTTAACTTTAATTTATATCTTTTACTTCAATATTATATCAATACTAAATTTATAAAACTTAAACACAACGTTAAATGGACGAAATCTAATCATAAAACAAAATAAATTAGAGAATGTGTGTATTTTATCTAAGAAAATGAGAAGTTCGACATATTATATTATACAAACTTTATTGGGAAGTTACTAACATCAACAAGAACAAATAAATTAATAAGAAATGGTAAAGGATTAAGAAATGTAATGTAGTTATTGCATGTGCTCCATCGTTATACCTCTACTTCATAAGTTTGCTAATTAAAAAAACAACAAATTAAGAACTAACCAATGGATGAAAATTTGCATTTAATGACATGTGGAAGACCCAACTGATGAAGAAAATGCCAATTTCTTTAATAATAACAATGTAAAGAAAAAAAGTTAAAAAGAATGTGATAATGATTGAATCATGTGCTTGGTAAGATGTGAGCAATAAGAAATAGAATGATAAATCAAATTTCAAAATAAGTTAAAAGGAAAAGGAAAAGAAAAGAAGAAATCTTTAAAAAGTATATGTCTTTATATTTTATAATACAAACTTTAATTTTCCCACCTTATCGAAATGGACCAAAAAGTCCAACTTCCATTATTATCACGTAGCTCTCTCTCTCTCTCTTTCCATGCAGAGTTTGCTTTTGTTTCTTGGGGATCACCAGCAATTCTTTTTTTATTTTTTATTTTTATCTATGTTTAATATAAAATAATACATATTCAATCATTTTTTAGATTTGTATATATATATATATATGAAAAAATAACATAATAAATGATTACAAGTAGAGATTTTTCTTGTCGTTACTGAGTTTTAAATTATAGAAACTGAGGTAGCAAACGAATTCTACTGCTCCCCTGAATCAAACAGCAATACCTATTGGCCCATTTGTCTGCTCATCCGCCCTATAGACGAAGGCTAAGCCCACTATGTTATTGGTCCGTGGGCTCTCCCGGTAAAGAAGTCATGGTTGGATTCAGTTTCATTACAAATTGATGAAGGACATATGTGTTAATTTCTTAATTGGGAACATATGTGTTAATATCAATGACTGATACTTAGGTAGGTAAACTAAGAACAAAAGGTCGCTAGTAGCTTCCATGATACAAGTTACAAATCTTAAATTCAGGCTTTCAATCCTCGAGTGAAAGTGAGGAAAACCAATAAATAGTAATTTCTTATTTTATTGTGATTAAGATCTAAGAAAAAATCCAAGTACTCATCTATATTGTACAGATTACAGATTACATTTCTTGAAGTTGATGACAAAAGTACGCCAAAAATCCAGATCCCGCGCCCTAATCTATCATGGATGAGTGAACTCTTAAGACTGAAGTGACCACCAGGAGAAAGTTCAACTTCAGTATTCGTGATACCTCCGATGGAATTTTTCACGGTAATGAGCTATGTGAAACAGTTGGCTTTAGTGCCATATCAACCATGTGAACTATCCTGCTGGCTTCTATAATCGAAACAACACTATCTCTATCTTCCATTAACCAGTTACTCTCTTTGTTCTTCTCCGTTTAGTTTGGCATCCTTGGCCACCCTAGTGTATGTCTCGAGCACTCCCTGAAAATGTGTGTTTGGCATTTACTGATAGAATTTCAAACAATTACAATTGGAGAAATTATTTGATGAGTTCGCCACATTGTGTGTCAGTTCTGCATTGTTAGATGTATGAGAAAAACTGTAGAAATATATCATATTTATATCTTATGGTTATTAGGGGCATGTAGATCCAAGACAACCCCATCTTGACGGTCTCATTGTACAATTGATATCTTACAAGGAAAGAAATGCGAGGAGTTGTAAATTAGCGAAGCTAGAGATTTACCTCTCCCTGAGTTGCACTTGGCTCACTATCCACATCGGTTCTTTGCATAGTAGTCGTGGGTATTGAGTTCTGATCCTCCTTTACATCCTGCCTAGAAAGACTACCATTGACAACAACTCCAACAGTTGCGCTCTTGTCGCTGTCATTTACTATCAGAGATTCAGCCTTGGCAGACTCTTCCACTTTCCTTTCTTCTTCTTCTCTTTGCTGTCTTAACCTAGACTCTTGCTCCTTTAACCGTTTAAATCTGAAAATTATCAACACATTAAAAACCACGAAGTTGTAACAAAACCCGATACTTGTTTTTGGTAAGAAATGACTTCTAAGTTCTAACCTTTCACCAGGCTTTAGCCCCTCTGCTGTCGGCTTCTCTTCTTGACGGGCTACTGTGCTACTTGATATTGAGTTTAACTTGGGCGCTTCACTCTGGACTCGGTCTTGTTTTTCTTCTTGTTTCACGATTTCATCAATGAACTGTTTGTCCAGGGTTTTTGCGCCACCTGCCTTTTGAAGCCATGCTTGCTGAGCTGTGCTCAAGATGTTATTGGTAAGCCTGAGTTACAACATCTGAGAGATATAAGAGATGCCAAAATTCTCAAGGAGACTACATTAAAACTAGTAGAACCAGAAATGACAAAATGGTTGTCTATGGCTGGTTCTGATTAGAAAAATTGCTTACCAATAAAGACTTAGACCAGAAGGAACTGAAAGTGCAAAATATCCAATCATTAACGGTAGGAACTGCGTTATGGCTTGAGAACTCTTCATGCTCGGATCATTATTCTGGATGTCACAAATTTAAGATACATTAGATAACCCAAAATGAATCTATAGATTTTCTTTAAGACTGACGTTAACTGTGATATAATGACCTTAGGCATTAGAGATTAAAAACAGGAAGAATTCATGGGAGTTACAGCTGCAGATTTGATACAGTAAAACTGGCCGTAAAAAAAACTGATCGTCACTATTAAAAATTAGTTGAATTTCTAATTCGATTGTTTTTAATGTTAAATATTCTGAAAGAGGATTATGGCGTGATCTAAGAAGATTTGAGAATTAACATAAATGAATATGGATATGCTTCACAAAACAGGCCAAGCTGCCTAGGTACAGTAATACACTAACAAATATTGAGAAAATTACTGACCTGCGATGATTGCATAATTTGAACAGAGATGTACTGCGAAACTACCAGCAACACAGGCAAAACAAGATACGCAAAGGTATCTGACCACCCAAGTGGAGGATGACCATCCTGCTCAGTAGTCAATGCAACCATAATATAAGAATTGGCACATATCAAGTATTAGTCATTACTCATCCTCCTTTATCAAACATCTCTCACATATCAAGCATTGCACTCGAGATAAAAGAGAAATCATGTAAACCAGCATCGGGCAATGTAGCTGAAAACTCATAAATCCATTAATGACGTTCTACAAGTATCTAAGATTGCTACCAAGGACATAACCAGGAACAAAATTCCAACAAAATGGTTTTTGGTACTCCTACCAGGAAAAATTACTTTCACAAGACAGAATGCCATGTGATTAAAGTACTTACAACAAATGGAAAGAGCCAAGAAATACCACTCCCATTTTGTCGGGAGGCAATCGTAGTTGGACCAGCCAGAGAGGGTATCCAGAAAAAACCTTCCGTGAGGAGACCCTAAAATTTAGGCAATCAAATCAAATTAGGGATATAGATTAGTGAGAAATCAAAAACTCCAAAAAAATTCAAAGGCAATAATAATATAGCACCTCATTGGCCACATTTGAAAGAGCTCTGTATAGTCCAATCCATACAGGAATTGTTGCCAACGTTGGTAGGCATCCTGAAACCCATAACAACGGTGACATGTGAGATATCAAGATTGACAGGTTTATACAAATAACTACGTTGAATTAAAATATTGCAACCCTCAGAAGAGTTTTAGTCTTTGAATGACAAACTTGAACAAATAACTATATTGACATATAAACTTGAATACGTTTTTAGGCAAAATCCAAAAAGTAACTGATGCACATGAGTTGAAACTAATATCTAGATTTCTTAGTAGCTTTGCATCACTTCCGTGAGCATATCAGCATTAACTGTGTGAAGGACCCAATGAGAAAAATCTTATTTGTGTAAGAAGAAGCAAGCTGCAAGCATGAGCAAAATAAATCCACACAAATGCAAGAACAAGGAGGCCGTGTCTAACTACTAATCATTTCAGAGTAACTACTGCTCTAAAAACAGGCACAATTTGAATACCTGCCAGTGGGTTTATGCCTGCTAATTTGTACAGTCGAGCAGTCTCAAGTTGAATCCTCTCCTGCAGACAGATTAACAAGTCCAATTTGATCATAAATTGTAGATATTTCAATTCAATAGTACTTAAATTCCTGATGTTAAACTGATTTTCGAGTGAACTGGTAGCGACGGTTCAAATCCCCTATCCCAATTGTTGTAAAAAAAAAAATCGCTGCTGTTAAAACGGAGATATTTTTAGGAGTGGCCTACCACTCTCTCATGAACATAAGATGCCTGGTAAAAATTATTTTTTCGATTCTAGAGGTAGGTTACAACACAATTGATTACGAACTATCATAATCATGATGCCACAATTCCAGAAGACAATTCTAGCTTACGGTAAGCATAGTACATTGGTACTAAAAACAGCTATTATGAGTAAACTCCCTCCCTGACATTCCAGAGATACATCCTATACAGCAAGATAAAAGTTTCAACCTGATCCCCAGCATAGCGTTGTTGAACAGCCTTCACTTGTGGTTGCAAAGAACGCATCGCCATTGCAGATTCTACCTGAGTTCACCAAGAGAGTCAAGAAGTTATTAGACATGCTAAACGAATTAATGACAAATATTCACCTAAACTCCACATTACTGATTCGGCAAAAGAACCTGCTTCTTTGTCAAAGGAAACGTAGCAGCCTTAACAAGAACTGTAAGAAGTATAATGGCAAAGCCATAGGCATAAGGAACATGTAAAGTAGAAAGTCCATCCTTAAGAATCTGCAACAAAAGTTGAACAAAATTAAAATATAAGTTCAATAGCGTTTCAACAACTTTATGTGAATCTAACCCAAAAACGAGGTCACTTTTCTCTCTATGCTTTCCAGTTCCAAGGAAAATAAAAATCAACAATGAATATTCATACGTGATAATTAGCTAAACACAACATACTTTAAGGACGCTCTCCATATAATTGGTAATCCCCGTAAACCAATCATCCGTCTGTTTGACGGTAGTAACATTCTCCGGCGAAGCAGAAACTGCGGCGTCGGCAATCGTGTAAAGAAAGCTCTCAGCTTTGCCAAACAAATCTCTAACAAAGCCCTCGGCGTTATCCGGGTCAGGCAAGAACTCGGGTTTAAACCCAAACCTCGCCACAGCAAGAGAACCGCGAAGGAAAGGCTTATGATGGGATAAGCCTCGGAATTGGACTCCATGAAATAGAGGATTTGAGTTGGGAACACGACTCGGAAATGAAGAGAACACAAAGTTTGGACGGTAAGGTGAAATGGAAACCATTTTTATGGAGTAAACAAAAAGAAATAAAGCTCCAAATTGAAAAAAGAAGAGAAAGGGGTTTATGGGGTTATGGGTTAAACTTCAAGAAGAAAAGCAGTGAATTTGCCGAGGTCCCATTAGAGCAACAGCTCAATTGAACAATGAATGGAGGATTTCAGCAATGAAAGCTGAAGATTTTCCAGAGGGGTTCATGAAATTGATAGCCTTAGTTGCTTGTTTGGTAAAAATTTCAAGTATGTACAGTGAAAATCGAAACCAGAGTTCGTTTTGGGCAAGTTTTCTTCTCCCCCTTTTTAATGTATTTATCGCGTGATTAATGGCGCTAGCAAAAACGTGGAGGGCTGCCATAAAGTTGGAAAGTTTAGGACGGTGAAGTGATTTTTAAAGTCCCATTCATCGCCGTTGGATCAAACACCCAAGATTGCAATGAGAAATTGATGAACTCATGAAACTTGGAAGATTTTCTGCCAATAATTCATACATATAGATTTGGATATTCCATTATTCCTCATTATGTTTGTTTTATCTTTGCTTCGGAAAAGGCTTTTATTTATAGTGCCTTTCTAAACTTGCCGTTACTGTACATGTTATACCATATGTCATGTTTATGGTTACATTTACTAGAGTAAAAGGCTATTGTAAGTAACTATTTAAGTGGTTTGTTAAATTTCATTTATCTATTAATTTATGTAAAACTATTGTTTAAGGGAGTGCTGCCAGTTGATTAACCAGCAGCCAACAAAATGCCACGAGGGATGACACTCATATGATGAGAATTTTGTAGAATAATAAACCATTGTGGGAGATTTCAAACCATACATCTTCTAATCAATTAAAATGGGTAATTAAAAATGTTTCAAAATTAATGACAACTAATTAAATTATCCGCAACTTAGTTCCACTTGTGAGATTAAGGTTTAAATCTCTTACCCTTTGTAGATCAAATGTCAAATATTACTTTCTCTAGGTTGAAATCTCTTGATTGTTGATGTTCTTTAGAAGTTGTGACAATTTTTTTTTTTTTTTTTAAAAAAGGAACTTATTCAAGCGATAAGAAAACTAAAGTGGGGTAGGAAATAGGAAATCTATGACTCACAATCTCACCCATGGATGAGAGAATCCACTCAGCACAATTTTATTGGTTGGCATTTCCATGACTTGGCTTTACCTGTGTCTTCCATCACCTCATCTCATCACTCCTAACATTGTTTTGCCAAAACCCAACCTTTTCTACTTCATTCTGCATCTCTCCTCTACCTGCCAAAGCCCAGAGCTTAGTTCAACCGTAACAAGCAAGTCAACTTCAATGGCAGCAACCATGGCTACAATGGCCGTGCTCAGTGTCAAGTGCACAAGCATCAACTCCACCAAAACCCACAACACCCAAAAGATAATCCCCAAACCTATCTCCCTCCTCTCTCTCCAAAACCTTCCAAAAGGCCTAATCTCATCAAAATCTAATCAAAATTCCAACTTATCAACCTTCCTCTCCAGCACTGCCATCGCCGGAGCTGTCTTTGCAACCTTGGGATCATCGGATCCTGCATTTGCAGCCCAACAAATTGCAGAGATAGCAGCCGACGGTGACAACCGTGGTTTAGCCCTTCTGCTACCTCTTATTCCGGCCGTAGCATGGGTTCTGTTCAACATATTACAGCCAGCACTCAACCAGATCAACAGAATGCGAAGTGACAAGGGTGTGATAATTGGGTTAGGATTAGGAGGATTGACTGCATCAAGGTTTATGTACGCACCTGATGCTTCGGCCAGCGAGATTGCCATGATTGCCGATGCTTCTTCAAGTGATAGCAGGGGCCAGCTTCTTCTGTTTGTCGTAGCACCTGCCATTCTCTGGGTGTTGTACAACATTCTACAGCCGGCTTTGAATCAGCTCAACAGGATGAGGTCCGAGTGATTCCAATTTTTTGAGAAATGTGATAGCAAACAAATCACCTGTAATTGCAGACTATGTCAATGAATCTATTTTAAATAGCAATTATTATTTCTTCTGTCATCTGAGCCACTGGCTGTATCATTCCATGTCTATGTCTTCGAAGTTGGAGTCTCTTTCATCTTCGTGTTGGCTACCAGAGAGAGAGCTAGCTACTTAACATTTTCAACTTCATTAAATATCATGCTGTACGTAATAGGTCTAACATCTAACACAACTTAACGTTAAAAAATTCTAAAAGAAGTTTTCGTAAACTATAGTTCAACTGATCCTTAACTTCAAAATAAGATTCGTGCTTACTACAAAACAGACCAGCATGACAATATCATGCAAGTATCCAAAAGATGCCCAAGGATTTCATTCCTTCAAAATTTATCTGATATCGTGACAATTCCCATTAACAAATTTAGACAAGCACAATAACGTTTGACGATGCAATCTGGAATACTGGTCCTGGAGGAGGTACATGACAATAACGAACTAAGTATTAGTCTGACTGTCTGGAACAAAATCAACAGGCTGGCTTTCAGTATCATCTTGTTGTAATTGGGAGGCTGTGATCTTTGCCTTCTTATATCTACTTGAACTTCGAAGGATCGTGTCAAGGGTCAAATTCTCAGGGCTTGAAAGGCTGTACAAGATCACCAAACGGTTACAGGTGCAGAATATAAAATATACTATAAAAGGCAAAAATATTGCACTATATAGAAACTCTGAAAGAAAACCTTTTTTTTTTTTTATCTTTTGTTGGAAGTCGACAAGGAAAAACTAGGGGAAACTGAATATATTGGAACCAAAATTACAAACAAAACATATCGAAATGAGGAGGAAGCAATTGGCATTCATAATTTCCATTTTAGCATCTGTACAAGTGAACACTAAACGTATGCAAACATTTCTGTAAAAATTTATAAATAGAAGCATAGATGAAGATCTTTGTTTGTGTCTAAAGCAATAACATGATGAATATAGATCTATATTGTAAGGAAAAAAAATTAATAAAACAAATAACAGGATCTCCAAAAAAAAATGATCTTCATTCATATCCAAATAGAAAAATCGGCTTTTCATTCAGTTATTCGTTAGAGTGGTGGACCAACGGAGTGTGCAAGGAGGACAATAATGGGATACAGAATCGCTACGGCAAAGGAAGGGGGGAAGGTAACAACTTCAAGGCAACAGATGCTAATATCATATTTAAGATATCTTCAATCAGGAAAGACAAGTACCGTCATTTTTATCATTAACTTACTCGTTCTTTCTCCTACTTCTACGAATGTTTGTTCTTTCCAAGTCAACAGATCCTGGAAAAAGTCGTTCAAAAGCAAAATATTAGCAATAAGAAGCCAATAACATGATTGCATAAAACAACGAGAGAGGGAAAAAGAATGAAAGACAGGAAGCCCAAAAGTTTGATAGACTTGTCCGGTTATCTAAAAAGCAGAAAGAACGACATAAATGCAAAACAATATAATCTTGGAGTGGCAAGATGATGAATTGATGTACCATTGCTTTCACCATCTGAGAAGTCGGATATTTGTGAATTGTCTGGAGATTTGGTACTGGCATCTGAATCAACAATTCCTGCTTTATCCTCAGAACTATCGCTGCTAGCATCCTTAAATATGCCTCCTGATGTAAGCAACACGTTCCTTCGCTGCGATTGAGTAACATCTTTCTTTCCAATCTGAGAAGATTTTCGTCCAGCCTCAGGACGACCAATACCAGTAGATTGACGCCCCTTACGCTTTTGATCATGGTAAACCATATTTGCGGACTTTTTCATCTTTGGTTTTGTTTTTGGTAAAGAAGAAGTTTCACTGTATATCTCAGTACTGTCTCGAGAAGAATCAACAACTTTTCCCCTCACCCTAGCTGCTTGATTAGAGTCAGAAGTTTGCTGTTTAGGCTCATTAGAAGGCTGGGATTTTACCCCACCTCTTGAAATTTTCTTTAGCTTATTGTCAACATGAAGCATTGCATCACATTTATCCTTTGACGAAGATCCACGAAGTTGAAGAGCGCTAGAGTTGCTAGTTAGACAATGTCCCTCATTCTCCGTGTTTTCATCTGATTTCTGTGCGTTCTGCATGCTTAAGGAGGCTGCAGAAGAGCATGCACTTGGATCCTTCTTTTTTCTTTTAGCTTTAAGCAAAGTATTCACACTTTTCTCTCTACTCAAATTGTCAACCTGCAATTTAACAGACTTGTGTTGGAATCTGTCAGCAGTTTCCTCGATGCCAACTTTATTGCTTTCAGAAGGGACTTCAACACCATCGACCTTACCAGTATTACCATCTTCAGTGGTGTTGCTAAATCTATTTGCTTCTATATACCTCTCTTCATAGCCTTCAGAAATGTGAGATGGATCTAGGGAGGACCTAACTGTCTTAGATTTCTCGCAATAACTGGGACTAATTTCAACGTCTGAAAACCGTGTAGAGTCCAAATTTTCTTCTTGTTCAATCTCATTTCTGAAATTCGATTTTGAGAACTTAGTTTTCTTTGCCCCTATAGACACAGGTTTTACTTCCCTGTCATTTCTCTTTGAAGAGAATGAATCCTCATTACCGATACTTTCTGCCTGAAGGTCAGGTGTACTTTTCATTGAAGCCACAGGTCTCTTCTTAGTTTTCTTTCTCACCTGCCCATCCATGTCTTTTGCTACAGCTTGAGTTTTGTTGATTTGCAGCAAAGGTTCCACCTTACTTATATTTGGTTTATCTAAATCTATGTTCCTAACATCAGGCAATATAGAAGTATTAGTTGTGTTTTCTCCTTTCATTAGAGAAACGTTCCTTTCTCCAATCTCAGCTTTACTACAGGAATTATCACCTAAAGTAAAACTTTGCATCTCAGTTGAAATGTCTTGTGCGGAATCTCTAGCACCTGCTGTGACTAAATTAATCTGCCTTTCTTCTGCCGACTTCCTAGATTTTTTAATCTTCTTTCTCTTACCATGCTTGGCCTTTTCAGCAGTTCCCTTTAAATGAACTAATTTAGAAATTTCCATAGCTTTAGAGTTAGCGTCTGCATCGGTACCATCCCGGCTTGATGAGGGGCAGTTCTCTACCATTGAGGCTTTTGCATCAGCAATCTGCAGGGAATCTCTTTCCTCTAGAACTGCAACAAACTTTTCAGTTTTGCACGTAAGATGATTCCTTTGAACATTATTGGCATCCTCGGATGTACCAATACTTTTCTGAAGATCAGTGAGGTCCTTGCTTTTTGAGGCAAGATCCTCTGAACCTACCATTCCTCCTAACACAGGTTTATCAGATGCATCCATTATACTTTGGACATTAGGAAGTTCAATGTTGTTCTTATCACCATCTACAAGAAGAATATGAATCAATATCAGAACCCAACATTTGTTGGACTAGTTCGTGAAGCTGTAAACATGATCTTTCATTTAACACACAACTACATTTTTCTAGGAAGACATACAAACCCCATGGGCATACAAATTATGCTAAAAAATGTTTGAAGAGAAACATACAGGACTCTCCAACCAGGGGAAGTGCGTAACTTTCTGCAGTTTTATCGATAGATTCATACTGCCTTTCCCTTGCAGATGTTTCGAGGAGGTTGGGAATTGATGTCTCCTCAACATCTCGACTGGGGACAGTTGCTATATCAGATTCTCGACTTGCATCCTGTTGATCCCCTACTCTAGATGAAATCAAATCAACAACCTGATTTGGACAACCTGACAACTTAGATTTGCTTTTTTTTTCCCTCTTCTTCACACCACTTGAAGCAGTCTTGAGCAAATGAGGTTCAGTAGACAAACTACCTATGACAACTTGTGGAGTTTGTTTCTTATCTGGCAAGTATTCGGAAGTAACCTTAGATGTAGATGTCGCATTCCTAGATTCAGAAACCAGATCCCTGTTTCCTTCCACCCCATTCATTACTCTAATTGTCATTCCAGTCTTGTCGATTTTTTCCACGATGGACCCAGCCTGTGCAGCTACTTTTAATGCAGTATTGTCCATCAGATATTTGGATTTATCATTTGTGCCATCAATTTCAGCTTCATCAGGTAAATTATACTTTAGCTTCCTTCCATTTTCAGATTCAGATTCATTGCTTGTATTAGAAGATGAAATCTGACCATGTTCATCTACATTGGATTTGCTTTCCATCATTGGATGATCGGAAACTTCATTATGTGCATATTCCCTGGATTTTTCACTAGATCCAACGACTTGCTGCAATGGATTTTGATCATTATCATCACTGGTATGATTAGCAAATTCGTGTTCATTAATCAATATTGTTTTGCTATTCTTACTTTTATGATTCTGCTTCACAGCCGGCAGAGATTCCAATGTTTCATTGAAGCCTTCACAGTCATTCCTCGTCCTGCTCGATTGATGTTTGCTGCGATTTTTGACAGAATGAGTAACTTCTGCCTTCTTCATCATTAAATCTCTTTTACTAGAATGACATGAATCAGGGGCTTCCTCATTGACATATTGTTGAGCCACAATGTCTTTCAATTTTTGAGCATCATAGTTAGGTAAATGTCCACTATGATTATTTCTAGCAACACTGCCAGTATTAGGGTCAGTTGAGTGACCATCAACAATAGAAGCATCAATAGAAAGAAACCAACTGTCGTTGTAGCCAACAAATGCACTTTTCAAATACATGGAATCAGAAAGGTGATAGAAGTACCCTCTGCGCGTAACCTGTCAGTTTATATCCCCGTAGTTGTAAATAAAAGAGATATATATAACTGATTTTGCCAGGCATACAGAGAAATAATTAAGCACCTTAATTGCATGAATTTTTATGGGCCCGAGATGAGGAAAACACAGTGGATGTTCCTTCTCTATCTTCTCTGCAAGCAAAAGCATCAAG
Organism: Cucumis hystrix; assembly: GCA_025688845.1. Lineage (NCBI taxonomy): Eukaryota > Viridiplantae > Streptophyta > Magnoliopsida > Cucurbitales > Cucurbitaceae > Cucumis > Cucumis hystrix. The sequence goes on along the minus strand of CM046885.1, from coordinate 18,570,159 downwards.
GTATCAGTTCAAATGTAAAGGTATAACTAAAAACCATCGTAACATTCAGGCCCATTTGTTAACTACGGTGGTTCATCATTTCTTTATAGTGGTTTTTATCTTTTCTAGGAAATATTTGAATTCATAGCTGAATTTTGAAAACAAAGATTGTTCAAATCATTTTACTAAGTTTTCAAACTTAGTTTAGATTTAAAAAATCTACATAGACAACAAAACAAAGAAACACATAGTGGAAGAAATATCGTTTAAAAAATTAATTTTCAAAAGCCATAAACCGAAAACTAACGGTTATCAAACAACTTATTAATTAAACAACGAACTTTTCAAAACAAGAATGATAACAAAGACAGGTAGAATTTCGACTCAATTTCACTTTGAACTTAGAAAATAGGAAAAACACTAGAGAAGAAGAATTAGTATAAAACTGTTGACACAGAACGATAGAGTCAGACACAGAAATAAAATCCATTAACCAAAGTAAGAAAATCTAAGCTCGCAACGATCAGACCCAAAAACATAGTTCTCATGCTTCTAAAACAGACATTTCAAAACACCAAAATCTTCGTAACCCAAAAACTTTCTACTCATTCAAATTAAGTACTACGCTCGTGCATCAGCTGCTTCACCCCAAAATCAATTAACCTCTGATGAATTCAGCGATAAGCTCTACAACAGTACACAGGCGGAGATAGCAGAAGTTTACCTTTAACATCGGAGACAGTATCACCGTCAGAGACGGCCATCGCCAAGTGAGTGCCAAGGCTAGTATCGACAAAAACAGTATTGTTAGACGCCGCAGCTTCGACGAAACAAGTGGGATAATCCGGTATCGTCATTGTATTCAATCAATGATAAACTGGAAGGGAAAAACGATGAAGCGTTCTTCTAAAATCTAAAGGTTGATGTCCAATCCTCCTCTGCCGCAGGTTGAAATTAGCACAGAATCAGTGAAGCAAAACCCAAGAGGAGAGCCGCAATGAAGCGGCGAGCAAATGTGTGGAAGCCAGAAAGAAAGTTTTGAGAGAAACTGAACGCCGGCACAACGTACAAGTACAAGCCACCCCTCGCATATGAAGCGCGAAAGTTGCTGCCTGCAGGAAGCAACAGTTTTGGTACCAAATTTTTTCGACGGCCCAACTTGGCTCAGTAATCTTTATATTTTATATGGACTGGAACGAATTCATAGCCCAATTTAAATTTTGAGAATTTTAGGAATAATTATTAACTATATACACCAACCTATCATCTATCACTTATAAACCATAAAGTTCCACAAATAAGATCTATGGAAAATTTTTTGGTCAATGTTAAATAACAATATCAGTTCTCTTGTCTATAGGATTTTTGGTTTATTTGTTTATATTTCTTATTTCTTCTATTTTTGAAGCAAAGTTTCCATCGCTTTAAAAAGTATAGTATTTGAACTTTAATTTCACATCGGTAATTTGGTACGGTAATTGTCACATATACTCAGAGAGAAGAAGAGTGCAACAAGTAAGAGTTTGGCTGGGAGAGTTGAAGTTCATTCATGGAGTACGTTAACATATGAACTTTGGAGGCGTGCAAAAGACACTCCCCATAACTTGATTACGGGTTTCTCTGCCTTGAAATGAGTGACGGTCAAGAAGTTGGATGGAGTTCAATTTCTTCTTCTCATGACCCAGTTGCTTTTAGTCTTTTGAGACTATGTCTCAATTTAGCTGATCTAAAATGGAAAATTTGAGCACATAATTGCCCAGCATTCTTCCCCTCTCAAGAGAAAATATGAAAAAAGGCTGATATAAAATGAAAAAAATATATTGGAACGTCATCAAAGAACAATCAAACTGAAAACATACAAATCTAGACGCTTGTGTTGTTCCAAATTTCAAAAAAGTAGCTGACACTAAGGAGAAATGTTATTCTTCTCTGCAAATTAGAACTACATATCTTTAATCTTCCTACTCTTTTTTCCTGGAGTCTTTCAGTTGTCCTCTCTTTCTGATGCCAAGACAAAAGTTCAGGCGCCAACCATCGACAACGGACTCCGGCAACAAGGACACCAAACCCCATAAAAGTTGATGGGGCCAATACGGTGTGCAGCGTGGTTCGTAACCGATCCAGCGTAAACCTGCTGCTGCATATCCATTGGTCGAGGGAACGAAGAAGGATGATCTTCGAATTGACGCCATTTTGGTAGCAACATATAGAGGAACCTGCGCAACCAAGTTCGTCAAATGAAGGGCTTGACAGATTTTTCATATTTTCCTTTTGTGGTTTAAAAGCCACTGTAATAATAAACAAAACTTGAGATAAGACAAATCTATCAACTGCAGTATAAAGCTATTAGGATTTCACGTATCATAAACTTGTGAGGACTGAATTAAGGTACGAACGACTTAGAAATCATCCTTTGTGAGAGGATAAACCTATCTACTTTAATTGGGCTACAAAAGAATGTGGCAAATTGTGACGAGCTAAATTGAATACTAAGCTTATATATTTGTTGCTATGTTTACTGGTAAATTTACCCACTAATTCTAACAAAGAGTTAAATACAATCTCTTGAGGCTTGCTATTTTCAACAAAAATCAAGTCTTGTAGAGCAATTGAATAAATCTTTCAAAACCCAGAATTTCAACAAAAAGAAAATCAGTTCGAGTGCTGTTTTTCTTCCAAGTTTCATAAAGACACTAGGATGTTTTGCATTCTTTAAATGCACATGAGAATACTTTCATCGAATTGATACTTTGGGAAGTTTTTAATATTTTTCTGCAACTTTTATAACCATTTTAGAGCTTTGCAAAACTATAGAATGTAGATAGAGACACAGAAGAAGTCATCCAACATCTACAAGATAGATGTTAAAAAACTGGCTTTCACCATTGATACAGAGTTACAGACTGATAAGCAAAAGAAAGACGGCCTTGTTTCACCATTGTTTTGAACCAACGACCAAGTGAGTTCGGATGATCATTTAGAATAGTGTTTAGGACACTTTTTCAGTAAGCCCATTAGAAAAGAACCACACAATATGTGCTTCTTCTATAGCAGTACAAAGTGTTTTTAAAATTTCAGAAGTATGTCTGGTATATCTTGTGAGAAAATTCTCTTAAAGTGAACTACTTTCCTAACTTAACACTATTAGCAACAACACTAATTAAGTGTTGTAAGCCAAAAAATCAAAACTAACAAAGTTAAAAGAATTTAATTTAAACATATTTTTCTTTCTTTATAATTTTCCAAACGTGTTCTTAAATCTCAACCAAACACGATAACAAGTTAGAAAAGCAGTTTTAATAAGTTAGAGACCTTTTATAACATCAGGTCATGTCAAGCTGACACTAGAGGTTATTTGAACAAAACAACCTTTTTTTCATTTCTTTTAGTTCAACAACTTTCGGGACATGTCAACGAGGTGGATTCGAACTTCAAATCACTTAGTCGAGGGGTTATATGTTTTAACCGGTTGAACTTGCACTAGATTATTTTGACAACAGATCTGACCCAGAAACCAACAACAAGAGATATTACCTGACATTGCACATCAATTCCACTCTTCTTGTACTCCACATACAAGCATCTCGAGAATTGATCGATGTACCTGAAAATTATTGCAATACTAATCATTCTTCCAGAAAGAGGAAATATACATGCGCTATAGTGAAACAAAGATACAAAATATCAGTAACACGAAGAAATGAATAAAGGGGTCTTACGATTTGGTGGCAGCATAAACAGTATACAGGGGATCTGAAGGAATAACAATGGCAGCACCAGAACCAATATTAACAATGGCACCTCTCTTCCTCTTCAACATTCCAGGCAAAACAGCATGAGTCACCTTAGTGGTGCCTTCAACATTGACCTTAATTAAGGTATTCAGAAGCTCCTCATCCACTTCATGAAAAAACCTTCCATACGGATACGAAACCCCAACGTTATTAATCAAAACCCCGACATCCAAACCTTCAATCGCTTCAGTGATTCTCTTAATCCCCTCTGAAAGATCACCGGAGAAATCAACGACAACGCTCTTAATCTGGATACTACCGTACTTAGCAACAATAGAATCAGAAACATCTTTGAGTTTCTCAGGGTTCCGACCCACCAAAACGAGATTTAGCCCTTTACGAGCCAATTGAAAAGCGAAACTCTTTCCGATACCATCAGTGGGTCCAGTGACAAGTGCCCATGAACCGTATTTCTTGAGATTCTTTGAGGGTCGGAGGAAATTGACATAGATCCAATTGAGAATGATTAGTATGAATTTGAGAGCTGAGAGAGAACCCAATGCTAAAAGAAAGAAAACCCAGATGGGCTGAGATTTAAGATGTTCAACACAACTGAGCTGCATATTTGGATTGGGGAAATTCGGGAGTAGAAATGTGGGATTAAAAGGAAGGTTTGTGAGGAAATGGAAAGGAAGATGAAGGAGAAGAAAATGGAGGTTGGGTTACATTTATGGAAAGGGATGATGGGTTGCTGAAGTAGATGAGCAAACCGGCCAATTAAAAATCTCACCAGTTTCAATCGGGGGTTTTGCGTCTCCAGCTTTTAGTTGAGAACTGCACACTTCAAAGGAAAGAAAGGAAAGTTTACATTTTTATACATTAACCTATTCTACTCCAAATAAAATTCTTACATTTTTATTTTTAATTAAGCTCTATCAATATTATGACTAATATAATATTATCACTATAAAATTTTGTTATTTTATCAAATTTGTTATTTTTTACAATTATCTTTCTGTTCAGAATTTGGTTTTATGAAACAAAGGTAACAAGATGCTGAAAAAGAAAGCTATTGATAATAAAGAAAGCTATCAATAAACCCTAAACTCATGCTTATTTATTTCCCAAAAAGTAGGTGAAAATTAGGAAATTAATTTCTTTAAAAAAAAGTGCAAATAAAATTTCCCAAGAAAATCTGGACATGTATATTTTGTCGACATTTACCAAGAAGAACCCTCCAACTTTATTGACACTAATGAAGAAAGAAGTGTCAAAATAATTATAACATATGAACAAAATTATTCTTACTAAAGATGCTTACTTTATAAATTATTATTATTTAGCAATAGGATTAGGATTAAACATACTTACTTTTAATACTTACAGATAGGTTACACATGTTCTCAAATATTTGTAGAACACTATGATATTTTATCAAAGAAGATTAGTAACTAAAAAAGGAAAATTGCTTGAAAATTTTAAAAAGAAAAATAAATAAATAAAGTTAGGAGATATGGGAATATTTAATAATTTCCATATCTCATAATTTTGGGCAGAATCAATAGCCATCACTTGGGTAGGTGAGGCACTGGCCAACTAATTACCAAAATGAATGTGTATAACAATAAATTAGCTAACCAAGTGAAAATCAACATCCTTATTCCTTGACCTTGAGCTGTCACTTGTGCTGCTCCTCTCAAATTACAAACAACCAACTGCCCCCCACATTTTTACCAAACTAAAGACTGAAAAATCTACTTCATTACATACCTCAACCCATTTTGATTTAATAAATTGGCATTATGAGAATAAATGTTCCGCTACCCTACAAATAGGGATATTTTATGAACTATGGTATAGATTTCATAAATATGGTTTAAGCGTCTGTTACTTCAGTTTTTCTGTACATTATCAAAATTTAAAACTAAAAAAAAAAAGTTATTTAGATGCAGGTTACTAAAGTTTATGTTGGCAACCCTCTAGGTAGAGATACCACATGCTAGGCGTTTGAGATGTACTTTTTATCTTAGTCGTAACCATGAAGATTTAGGTTAAATTATGAGTTTTGTTTTATGGAGGGCATTTCTTAAGTATTTTCTAAATGAAATTCATAGGGCACGTGTAATTTTTTTATAAGTTAGCCTTTTAAGAATCCACTGTTTAAAGTTTCAAACGAATAATACTTATCAACTAATTGAAAAGCTAGGTAGTAATGACAAAGGTACCTCTCATTCTAAATAATAGAATTGTCAACCTTCTTTTCGATGACAGAGAAATAAAAAGTTTATAAATAAATGTCACAACACAACCAATTGCAGGAAAATATCTATTGATCCATAGTTATTATATACACAATGTATTTACTCACTTAAATTTGAATCGCACATCTCACGATTGCTAATATATGTATACGTTTTAGTTAAACTATGTTTATTTTAGATCCTATGAGTACGCACACATTCGAGGAGACCAATCAGCAGCTTTCAGTTCGTTTACATAGTTTTCAATCCTCAAGATTCTCTAAAGACCTTGATTCGTAGGTCCACAGAATTCCTCCAACCAGATTATTCAATGCATGAGAAGCCATCGGCACAACGATACTGGAGGACTCTATGGTCGCATAGCCATATGCAAGCCCAACAAAAGTTGCCCTGCTCAACAAAAATGGATGGAACTTTCAGAGTAGGATTAATCATAATTTTGTTTTGAACAATCCAAAACAGTTTTTCCTACAGCATTTACAGGACACACTGAGTTTTCACAGGTAGTTTCTATAATTTAGCCCAAAATTTTACCCATCAGCATATTGTAAGAGTCAAGGCATATGAACTGTGCAGTTAAGTGGATCTGATAAATGATCTATCGCTGAGGATAGAGCTTCTACATCGGGTATATCATAAGAAATTCACATAAGAGATATGGAATACCATATAGCAAACGAATACTTCCGGCCGCCACCCAAGTGTAGAATGCCAAAAATGGCAGCTGTCACGACGACACTTGCCCAGTTGAATCCCAAGAGCGGTATCAATGCACCACGGAAAAGCAATTCCTAACACCCAGAGACATACATGTTACTCGGAATGATAAAGGATGAATGGATGACAAAACAAATAAATGGAGAAGCGAGGATTTGTTCTGGATTTTATTAATTTATTTACATATTTTGAGTGAGAACAACAATAGATAGATGAAGTATGTGAGATATGAGTCGATGTACTTTGCTCACCTCGCTAATCCCAGGCAAAAAGGCAACTACCGCATAATCTAAAGGTTGTAGAGAAGTGAGCACCTGCACTAGGAGTTATGGAGTATTTTCAAATGATTGAAATCATCAATAATATGTTGGTGGCCAATAAAATTTTGAGCTCTCGCTGCCTCTAGATTTACAGATAAAAACTAACTAGCCAGGTACCTGCCGATTAGCTGCTTCACTGGACTCAGCAAAGTCTGGCCACGTTTTCAACAGTAAAAAGCGGGATGAAGATATTAAAACAACCAGTCCTATGATCAACTGAAGTTGCCACACCTCAAAACTAACTGCCAGAGTGCAAACGTTAAAATTACAGTCATTTAGCCCATAACTACAAAGTTTTAAAAAAATTAAAGAAAAAGGACACTGTGGTCACACATTCACAGCCATTCTTCCAAAGCGCACAAAATGGTCTGGGTTCAATAGAGAAATGAAACCTAGAATCTTTTCACATAGTAATACTTCTTAGCAATCAACTAGATGATAAAAATAAACTTGTACATGGTACAGCTCTTAATATCAGAACCAACCATGATTTATAGTTATACAGAGATGAGAAGTATGATTGCCATGATGTTTAAAGAGCATCAAAAGTGTAGTGTGGACAATAAGTTAGTTCATGAAATTTTTTATAACTAACCTACAATCAATATCAGCTAGAAGTTGTTTTGCTTCAGCAGTCTTGTGAGATAACACTCTTTCTCTTCAAGAAGAATAGTAAATTAGCAAGAAGGGAGAAATGAACTTGGAAGTCCTACATGATACTTCCGAAGTGCAGTCAAGCACTGGCAATCCCTCTATCGATGCAACATGAGATACCTACAACAAATGCCATTGAAACATATTTTAAGAAGTCATTGATAGTCTTTCCAATACGTTAAGAAACTAATTATCTTCATAAAGGCCAGTGATCAGTCACAGAAGAATCTAAAGCTAAAGCATAAGGGATAGGTTTTAACTCTTCATTTACTTTTCCTCCAAATTAATGGGTAACAACATATCGTTCACAAATGGATTTCGGATGGGCAAATCTTTCATGCCACGATGAAAGTAAAGAAAAAAACTGATGACCCTGAGTTTACTTTCACTTTGCAAGTGTAAGCGTTGTCCATGAACTTATGTTCCACTTTCCCTACGTGATTAGAACGACCGTCCCAAATCAAGTAATGAACAACAACGAAGCAACATGCGATCGAAAAAATAGAAGTTCCAGTTTTCCTTAGAATGCATCACCTGTCGAATTATTACACCCAAAGCAGCAATCAAACCAGAAGTAATAATGCAAGCCTGAAGCACAGAACTTCTTGAGGAGATATTAATCAAGTGGTTCTTTGGTGAACTATCAGAAGAGTTCATCTTCACTTCTTGAGCATTATCATCAGCAGAAGAGGACGTAATAGAAACTTCCTCACGATTTCTTTCCAATCTCCTCGCGGATTTCCGCTTTGCACAAACTTTTGTCTTTACATTTGATCTCTACAACCAAAAGAAATGGCTACAAACATAAAGGGGGGAACACAATATAATGAGCTAAAACGAACATTGTAAACCAAAAGTGCAAGTCTTACACAAGATAATCCAGCTGGGAGAACCCTTCGTAAATTGCAGAGGTCAATACCCTTCCTACCTAACGGACACAGCCATTAACAGTTTAAAGGAAGTGTATAATCTTTACAAGAACAAACAAGGGAAAAGAGGCTTACCCATGAAATTAGAATTCCGCCATGTGAATAGATTGAAGTTGGAACCGGCGTCCGTTGATGTGCATCGATAGTTTATAGTGAGCAAATTCATAACGGATTTACGGTTGTCCCAATTCCGGTTGAGCGTCAACTGGACTCGGTTTAGGATAAAATGACCTCAAAGAGGAAAGGGAAGGATTACGAAAATTTACAAAAATATACTACTTCTCTTCTTATTTGAAAATTAACCCATCTTTTAAAAAATTGTTTTTGGGGTTCGTAATGACGTCACAAAATTGTACAAATAACTCACAACATCCAACATTGTATCAATCTTTGTAAAACTCACAAATTCCCACAAAAACAATCTTAGTATAAGATTATTTTGTTTAGATATTAGTCCTTAGTTTTTTAGTTTTTTTGTACAATCGTTGAATTGTTTCGTACTGACGTTGTAATACAATATTTAATTTGATCGGTGCATTTTATAATATTTAAGAATTAAACTACGATAATATTATAAGTATAATATAAAAAAGTTATCTATTGACCAAATATGATAAGTTAGGTGATATTTATAAATTTATACCTCAAGAATTTGATTTAAACCAAGTAGCTTATGGAAACTAGAGGTTATAAATTTAGAATTAAACTACAAATTAGGTGGGAAGGGAATGGGCAAATCCTTGACTTTTCTTCTCTCTTTTGTGGTCATTTTCAACTTTTTGTTGGGGTGCCCCTTCATGGCTCCATGGAAGGACAATAATAATAATACACAATTCTAAAGTAAAAGCAATAACAATACCAAAATAAACCAAACAAAACAACATTAATGGCTTAGCACAATGAAGCCAACAACCCCATTTGATTTTAGCTTGAATTATCTATGATAGATTTTGAAAACAACTTTATAAGCCACCTTTCATTTTTAGTTTTTGAAAACTAAGTATTTTTTTTATTATTATAAATTTTCTAACCATGACTTACATCAACAATAGTTAAATTAACCAATTTGAAAAACAAAAATAAAATTTAAAAATTATTAGTTTCCAATTTTTAATTTGAGTTTTTTTAAAAACGACACATAAAACAAAATATCTAAGATATAAAGAGTGTTTATACGATTAAGTTTTATAAACTAACCAAACATGTGTTTAGTTTTCAAATGTAGAGTAAATGAATTTAAATACTCTAAAAATGAAAATTGTAATGTAAAATTCAAACATTAAATGGTTAAATTATAAATGTAGTCTCTAACTATTTAACCTATGAATGGTTTATTTAGATGTGTTTTAAAATTTATAATTTTGTATCTAACCAGTGTTTTATCAAACCATCAAACATATATAAATGTTTTACTTTGAAAAACAAAAAAAAATAATCTCAATCATGAATTTATGGCATCCACATTATATAACTTATTTCAAAACACTTCTAAAAGAATTGTATCAAAACTATACATCGAAGATAAAAACAGATTTCTGTCCTGGCTACAGTTTCATTCACAATTTCACATTATTTAAGAAGAAAACATAAATACAGAAAATGATGGCTTTTCATTGTCTTTTGAAGAAGAAAAAAAAAACCAACTGCTGTAGTTGAAGTAGTGGAAGGATTAAGCAACTGAAAATTTTCACATAAATTAGGAAAAGAAGAAGAAGAAGAATAAGAAATCATCTTCCCACTCTCAGACGGCGTTGCCCCCTTTCTTATAGGTTATCGCCGGAAGCATAAAACTCCCTTTCTTTATACTTCTACAATGTCTTTTCCCCATTCGCAAAAGTCGCTACCAAAAGCGCTTTTGATTAAAGGAAACCCCAAAAGAGCTTCTTCCTCTTCCTCTTCTTCTTCTAATGAAAGCTGAAGAATCCATTCTTTGTAGTTTTCTTTCTGTATAGTTCTTTTGTTGAAAACAACTTCGTGGGGGATTCGAAGAAACCCCAACAACCAAATTTCTCTTCTGGGTTTTCTTTTGTAAGCGCGTTCTAGAATAAAGGAATTTTGTGGGTATTGTTATTTTTGGGATTTCTGATTGAAGAAGGAGAGAACCAATTTGCTGGATTATGTATTATCGGCTACCGATGTCTTCTTGTTCGGATTCTCTGAAGGTCCTGGAAGAAGATGTACGGCGCGCCAATACTTTGTAAGTATTCACTATTTATCTTATAAAATTCGATGGGTTTACTGGTTTTTGTGATGCATTTAGGTTTATGGATATGGTTGATTTTGATCACCTGTGCGTTGGGTTGTTTGTGTGATGTCTGATTTTCCCAATTTTGGTTTTTGGGTTTTGCAGGGCGGCTGCAATTCCAAGAGCCAAACATGGTTCCTATCTTCAAATGAAGTTGGTTTACAATCAATTGGCTCCTTTCTTTCTGTTTTTGATGCAATGGCTGGATTGCTCATGCACTTGTATACTTCCCAGATACCTAAATTTCTTCCACATACTTGTTTACAAGGCTGGTGTCTCTGTTCTTGACTTGTGTAATATTGGGAGATTTCTTGGATACGTGGCTTTGTTCTGCTGTTTATATGTCTGAGTTTTTGCTCTTTCATGCTTTTTTTAGGTTTACACTGATGGAAGACCTAACATATCAGCACATGGAAGAAAGGCAACTGTCAAGGATTTTTATGGTACATTTTTGTCTACCAAGAGCCTGTTTTGTATTCTGGTTTATCAAATTAGTTCTCTGGTGCCATATGGAAAAACTGCCATGGTTTTAGTGCAGTTAAAAAACTTTACACATATCCATGATTGTAGGAAGAAGAACATGAGTTGTGCTATAAACAGGGAGTTAAGTAATTGTATGGTTATTTGAAGAGTTCTTCGCTGAATCTTTGTTCTGAAAACAAATGAGCCTTTTTTAAATTCCAACTCATCCCTATGCCGCTTGTATGAAATCGTTACCTTTGGTTTGTCGTGGTATTAGTTAAAATCTAGATAGTAATTTTACAGTACTAATATTGTGATTTGAGATGTGATGTTGTTTGCTACAAATTTCCTACTTCAGCTGTCATATTGCCATCCCTTCAACGGCTCCAAGCAGACGTCGAGGAGTTCGACAATGCTAAAAAGAAGCATGCCAAGTCCGATAATTCTAGCGAGAGAAGAATCCAAGGAGATGGAAAACTCTCCAACGGTGATTTAGAAAGAGAAGATGAGTGTGGGATTTGCTTAGAACCTTCAACAAAAATGGTGTTGCCAAACTGCTGCCATTCAATGTGCATCAAATGTTACCACAATTGGTAACTAGCAAACCTTAGATCATCTCTTTCCCCTCTACGAATCCAATTGCTTCACTGTCTTTACCTGTGAATAATTTGTAGGAACATGAGATCAGAATCGTGCCCATTTTGCCGGGGAAGCTTGAAAAGGATCAAATCAGAGGACTTGTGGGTGCTAACTTGCAATGAAGATGTGGTTGATGCTGAAAAGGTTTCAAAGGAAGATCTCTCACGGTTCTATCTATACATAAGCAGTCTACCAAAGGAATATCCTGATGCCCTTTTCTTAGTTTATTATGAATACTTGATTTGAATCAAAATAAGCCAATTTCTGTAGAGATACATGAAAGCCGACCGTTAAATGTAAACAGAGTTCGGTAAGAAAAATTATCTCGTTTTATGAAAATGCAATGGCTCATCCTCTTTACATCAAATTCACAATCTTGTAAGACTAAAATTATGGTGGAGGGAGTACGGTGGTTTTTCTTCTCCATAATTTTACTCATTTTTTCCCCTGAATAAAGTATGATTTCCATGTATCAATTACACAATTCAAATTGTTTTAGTATAAACTTCAGTTTTAAAATGAGACAAATTCTTAATCCATTTGGTTCTTCATTTTTTGACGCATTTTTCTTGGAACTTAACAACTTTCATTCTCCCACGGCCTTTAGGTCACTTTCTTGCCACCTTTTTCTTGGAATCTAACAATGTGATTTTGTATGATTTATATTTTTTCTTCATCATTTGTATTCTCAACCATTTAACCACATTTTTAATTTTGTAAAAATAATTAATATTTTGAGATCAACGCAAGTTGTCAACTTGCTTTTGTATGCTAAAACCAACCCGTGAATCGTACAAACAAACACGTGGCATGTATTCCCAACAAATCTCCTCTTGCAATTCATAACTCACCACGTCATCTCCAAATTCGAACCTCTACTGACGTGGCATCTTCCTCCTCGTTGTCACTCAGGCCACGTGTAGAAAAGTTTCGTTAGATATTTCTGTTTTGTTTACAGTTAATGGTAGCGCTTGCAGCAGATTATATTCGGTTATCTATATAAACAATATTCCATTTTCCTTTGAGGTACATTGTTTGTTCATGAAATTAGGAATGGTTTTGGAGAAACCCTAAATCGAGAATGAGTCCTCAACAACAGCAACAAATTCATGGAAAGAGGGATAATCAAATCAACAACAATGCCAATAAACCATTGTCTCCACCGCCATTATTGAAGATCAATAAGGATTCTCATTTGATTCGGAAATCTTCTTCTTCTTCCAATACTTCTTCTCCATCTTCCTCTTCATCTTCCACTAACTCTCTTGTCAATGGCGTTATTCCCACCGCTGCTGCTAAGCCGCCTCAACGACATCCGCTGATTATATACACACATTCTCCCAAAATCATTCATACACATCCTCGAGATTTCATGGCGTTGGTTCAAAAGCTAACCGGAATGTCTCGATCTGATGATGAAGCTTCTACGAAAGCAACGGCGAAATCCGTCGTCGATGAGAATAATAAAGTATCTAAAGTTGTGAATGATGATAATGAATCGTCGTCTGTTGTGACGACGGATGAAAATTGCTGTGGTGGTAGCGGATCAAGCGGTGCGGTGGAAGGTGGTCAGGTTAATTCGTGTTTTGGTCCGGCGATTTGTGAGCCACCGCCACCACCACCTCCGCCACAACTGGCGAGTTCTTACCTATCGAATATCCCGGTTTATGGGCCGCATTCGACGGAGTTTTTGTGCGGTAATCAACCGATTTTTAACTATGATGATTCTCTGCTTTTTGGTGGTTCCAATATTCCTTCTCTTTCGTCCAACGGCGTTAGTGATTTTAGCGAATTTTAGAATGATTTTTTTTTAATAGCTAATTATTTAATTCAATTTGATTTGAATGCAATAAAAGATACAAATAAATTACTATTCCTCCTCCTTGAATTCATTCTCTCATATGAGAAATGATATCTTTTGAGCAAGCTTCAAAAAAGTTACTATAAAAAGTTTAAATTAGGTATCCAACTATTAATATGTATGGAAATTAAAACGAATGCTTTTATCCCCATTCATTTCTTCTTTCACAATTTTGATTGAAATGGTATAGATATGTTAGATCTCATCTTCAGTTTTGGTTATGTTCTTTTAGGTATTTGGTTTTCAAAAATAGTCATTGTTTTTTTTTACCACTCATCTGTTTTTAACTAAAACTTTTGAATTCTTAGAAAAAATGTTCTTCATACCTTTAATATAATTTTTTAAAGTAACACAATCAAATACATATAGTTTTTAAAAATAGTTTAGGGTGATAATCGCAACTTTCGCCATTGATTTTTCAGTTTATTATACTCAAAACTTTTTGGTCACTATGAAAAGGATGGCATTAGAAAGAAGATATGTATGATAATCTAGTTGGTTTCATTAATATGACTATAAAAGTATAGAAAAGAAGAAAAAAAAAAAGGGTTTGTTTAGTGAGAAGATGTATAGTTCATGTTGTCGAAGGCAGGGAAGAAGATTCTGACCTCTTATAAGAATTCAACTAAATAATTATGGCTTGGCTTGGGTGACCAAACCTGATGCCTTTTGGTTGAATATATTATGGGAATGTTACTTTTTTTCTTCTAATGGTTTGACTATTTATGCTTTTCATAATTAGCCCAACTAAAAATAGCAGCTCTTCATTAACACATAAATTAATTAAAATCAACACTAACATTCTCTTCAACCTTTCCTATTACTCTACTCAAACTTTGTTTTTTTTACTTATGTAAATAGACATTTACAATTTACGTCTTTAACTTCAAATACACACATACTTATATTGGCAATGTTCCAAGGCATATTTACCTATATATTACAACATTAGGAATATATTATCATCAAGTTTACAAATAAAGGAAAAAAAAAAACTAATAATGTATGTGATTTCTCTTGCCAATTTGATGTGTAAAAGGTAAAGGGTAAAATAAATGTGTATGGGCCAGTGAATGCATTAAAGGCCCATTTAATATGAGCTTTACTATTATCATAAAATATGGATCATTAGACGTGAAATTAGGCAGTTGGGCCTTTACACATTGACATAATTACGCTTCTATCCTTTATTTATTTTCTTCTATTTCAATCCCACGTTTCTCTCTTGAGAAAAAAATTAGTTTTAATTTACCACTCTTCTCTTTTCAAATCCGAGATAAGCTATGTGTCTTTTCATCATCATTGTCATTATTTTGTTAGATTTCAATTAACTATCTTAATTTAGTCTAATTCTATTACTATGGGATAGAGATTTAAACATCTAACTTCAAGAGAATGAGTACATGTCAATTATTGTTGAACGAACTATGTTCATTATATGTTAAAGTAAAAGGGTATTCGTTTTTTTTCTCTTCTTTTGAGTTCACTAAAACACGTAGGATTAGAAGATCAAGGTGATAACTTTCTTTCTATCTAAAAATGTTATGATTATCACTCATATTTTATGAATAAATACGTTTTTAGTAATCTAACTGTCAAAACATAAAAGGAATCATGTTAATACATTTAAAATTTAAACATATCCTCTTTTGTTACTATGTAGTCTAGCCAGATAAAATCTAAATCACCTTTTAATTATGTTTGATTTATTTGTATATTCTTTCATAAATATAATCTTGCAATCATGTAGTATATATATAATAATTTATGGAGAAGCATGTTTGACTTGATTTTATATTATGCATCTTGTTGTTATATATTTAATGGAAATATGTAATTAATTGTGAATGTATTGTTAAATTTGTAGATTAAAAATAAAAATGAAAGGAATAAGAAGAAAAAGAAAAGAAAAAGAGAGAGAAGGGGTAAAGAAAAAAAAAAAAAAAAAAACAGGGGAAAGGCATATGGAGAGAAGAGCATTAGGCAAAACCCCATATTCCAACTTTAGATAAACTAATATAAAGGTGACTCCACTTGGAGGAAGTTGCATTAAGTTCATCCTCACAATTCTCTCTTTCTTCTTCTTCTTCTTCTATTAAGTATATATTTATATTTTATTTGATATAAAGAATTTGTTAGTGGGCATTTCCTTTTTAGAGCCATTAAAAGAGTTTTATTTCTTTCTTTCTTTCTTTCTTTTTGGGTTTGTCTCAGTACTTCCACTATCACAAAAAAGGTAAAACTTTGAACTCTCTCTTTCTGTTGTGGAACTTGAAATTTGACTTAAATTAACACTCTCTTTTTATATATTTATCATAACATTAGTGGGATTATTGCATTGCAACACATTGCTTTGGGTTAGGTTTCTGTACTTAGTTTATCATCTTATTCACCCCCCCAAGGAGAAAAATCAAATTGGGATTACACCCCTCATTTTCTTCATTTCTAAAAATATTAAAAATTGGACTCTCACAATCATAAGAATTGAACCATTCAACTTTCATGATTTGCTATCATTTCTATGGTTATGTAGGCTTGAGGAGTTCAATTTTTACATTTGAAAATTTTAGAGTATAATTGTAACTTTCATCATATTTTAAGATGATTTTTTATGTTAGATAAGAAAATAAAGAAGTGATATTTATTAGCTTAAGAAATTAATAGTATTAACCTTAATTAATTATAATCTCTCCAACTTTTGCACCTTTTTGGCTACCTTAATGAAAATGATATATATGTATATAAAGAGATTGGGTTAATTTGGTTCACTTGCAACCATTATTAGTAGGATAATTTTGTTCCTATATGTCAAATAGTTTAATTTGCTAACTTTATGAGAGGTTAATTTGTGTAATTAAAAAAAAGGAGAGCTTTTGCATCTTTTACGCATTGAATATAATTAATACTTTATCTCTATATATATATATATATAAAGAAGAGTAGCTTAGATTAAAAGAAATTAAAGATACTAATATTGAATTAATAGTACTTATGCGAGGGATTAGTTTGAATGTCATATGATTAGAGGCTCCTTGAAAATGAGAGTTTTAAATTTAAATTTTGTAGTTAATTAGTTTTAATTAATTAGTTTTTAGTGGGGGATCAGTACTTTGAACCACATGACTTTTTTATCATTAATTTTTTCATATTAATCATCCAACACAATCATAATGTCCACACCAATCTAATCTCAAATCAATTCTTGTTAATTTCCACTAAACACACAACTTGGTTACATTAATTAACTTATTTTTCACTTCACAAAACTCTTTTCATCTGAACTGAACAAACCTTGAGCCAATGGCTTCAAGACAGCACATTACATAAACATACTTTTCTTTAATTAATTAGATGAGCTTCTTTAATCTCTCCATCTTTTTGTGTTAATATTTAATAATTAAGTTACTAAACAAAACATGAAAGGGGTTTTGATGATATTGATATTAATATGGACACAGTGATGAGGGACAAAGATATTGTTGATAATTTGGCTGCTAAACTCCATTTAATTATGTGGTATTAATGAAAATAATGATAGTTAATTAAGAGTAGTTTTAATTAAGTATTTGATGAAGTACATAAAGAAGAGAATTAATAATAAAAAGGTGAATTATTGGGCATCCATACAAAGAGACAAGAGAAGCAATGGGGTTGTCTTAAAATGCTTCCACTTTAAATATTTAATGAGTTTCTTAAAAGAGAGAGTATGTGATAGGAAGCAATGTAGAGGGAAGGGAGTTTGACTACATGTGAAATTTCAATTGGGTATCTAATAAAAATGGTCAACAAAACAAAACAAAATGTCTTGACTTTATGACCTTAATATTATTGCAAATGACTAAAATGTTTTCAAGCTCAAACTTCAAACCTTCAGGTGATCTTCTGCTTGGCCACTTCAATTTTGCCTTCTTTTGGCCTCTCAACACCACTTCTCTTTAAAACTTTAAAGCCTAACTTTTTGTCTTTCCTCTCTTCAAATGGAATCCACGTGCCTAAGTCTACTTTTTCATCTATCAATCTTATTGAACCTTAGAGTAGTACTGTTTTCTCCATTTACTTACTTTGTTTTGTTTTGATAACACATAACCACTTAAAATGTCATTCCAAACAAGTTCGAATAAAAAAACAAGTGGCACTTACAAAGTCATTTCAAGGAGGTTTGAAGAAAAGGAAGAAAAGAGACAACTATTCCTTTGAAGGTGGGCACTTAAAAAGTCATTCAGAAAACGCTCGAATAAAAAGACGGCTAGCTCTTAGATAGTCGTTCTCATACAAGTAAGCACTTAAAAAGTCATTTTAAACAGAAATAAAAAAAAAAAGGATGAACTAGACTACTATCTAGAAAATCATTCTAAATATGTTCAAAAAGAGGGACAACTAGCATTTAGAAGGAAAGTTGTTTCCATATGAGTTAAGTAACTTGAAAGTCATTCCAAACCTACATGAAAAAAGATGAACAAAGAGTTAACTAGCTAGCACTCAGAAAATCATTCGAAACAGGCTCAAAGAAAGTGAGAACTTCTTCATTGTTTCTTTCTTCACCATTTGTTCTTGCTTTTGATTCATCTCCAAAAAGATGAGGCAAAAAATTGATTCTGAACCAAGTCATATGCCATTGTTATTGCCTTTTAGCTCATCTGTGAAAGGCATTTTTACCAGGCTTTAAGCTTCCGTGGCTATCTCAATGGAGCTATGGAGGGAAGTTTTTCCATATATGGAAAAGACTAAAAAGTACAAAAAGTGGCTGGAGCTGGTGGCCTAAGTCTATATGCCTTTGCCTTTGATAGCTGATGATGAGGAAGAAGTTTATTTGTTCTCTTTCTTCCATATTCAATAATAATATCGGATTAGAAAATCATTCAATGACAGTACAGAACAATGCAAAAATTTATGGTTCATTTCAAGCATGGAAAAATCCCAGCAGATGACTTGAAGGGGAAAAGAAAGTTGGATTTCCCACTTGGAATGCAAATGTGCAAAAGGGAATTTAAGTTGAGCAGATAAAAAGGCTTCCCCACCTTCATTTGTTGGATTGTTGCTCGTACTGTACATTATAACTGCTCCCTCCCTATGCTTCCTAATATTATTTCATTTCTATATACTTTTATTCCTTTTTCTGCACTGTCTTTGATTAATTATTATATAGTCATTTCAATGCTTTTTTATGGAAAAAAAAAATAATATATATGGAAGTTGTGCTTCAACTAAGCAGGTCCCTTGTAAAGATGCCTTTTTCTCCTATCTGATATTCTTTCACCTCTTTCATTTTTTGCTAAGGGAGTTACCTTTCCCTTATTTTATTTCTCTGTTTTTCTTCTTGTAAATATATAACATTCTATGAATCTTTTGAAGGGAACAGTTAGGCTCTTGTATTAATTGGTTCTTCTTTCTATCTCTCTAAACTTGGGCCATTTTTAAAACCCAGAGAGTTTTGAAGTTTTTAAGGCTCTTTCCTCAATAACTGTTGCACACTCACTGTTCATTTTCTCCTTTCTGATCTCCACCAGCTTCATCCTCATGGAAAATGGCTTCTCTTCTCCTCGAAGCGATGTGTTTCCTATCGGTCTTCGTGTTCTTGTTGTTGATGATGATCCAACATGGCTGAAAATCTTGGAAAAGATGCTCAAGAAGTGCTCTTACGAAGGTTAATTTACAGCAAAAGAAGTCTCTTTTTTGTGTTCAATTGTTGCTTGATTTCAAGCTCTAAGTAATACTACTACTACTACTACTACTACAATTTTTGTGGCTGTGAATTGTCTTGGCTTTTTGTAATATAGTACTGAAAATGATACAGCCCATCTGAAAAAAAATCAAAGCTTTTCATTCGTATTACAATTGTTTTGGCAGATTAATCAGAAGTTCATCTGTAACTGCAACATATCTCATGGCTCTATGGTTTCTTTACCTTTTTCCTTCCCTATGTCATAAAGCCCAGGCTTGATATCTTATAGTAACTATGGAGGAGGGAAGAAGAAGAAGGTTGAATGGAAAGTTCGCTAAGTTTGGAAAATACCCAACATGCCCTCTTTCTCAGTGGCTTTATGCTGCACATTCACTGGCTTTGTATTTGGCTCCTGCTCCGTAATTAAGATTAGAGCTCAATGATGAACATTGAAATTAGCAAGAAATAGGATCTTTAACACTGTTTCTCAAGCCAAACCAAGATTTTTTTCTGTTTAATATGTTCTCTCTCTTCATTCACTCGAGTAACCAGTCATAGCTGAAGCACTTTGGGTTTCTGAAGAAGGAATTTAGTTATAAAAACACCTTGAACTTAGTCACTTTTATGAGATCTATTCCAGCTAAAGGTTGGAAATGAAACTGAAATTGAGTGGTTTTCACTGTTTAAGGCTAGTTTAGATCCCATGAACTTTTTCAAATCAGGCTGAAACATTTTACATCCTGTGTTGCAGTGACTACATGTTGTTTGGCAAGGGAGGCTCTGAGCTTGCTTAGGGAGAGAAAAGATGGATATGATATCGTAATCAGCGACGTCAACATGCCCGATATGGATGGTTTTAAACTCCTTGAGCATGTGGGATTGGAAATGGACCTGCCAGTTATCAGTTAGTGCTCTGCCTCCCTACCTTCAAGATTGTTTTAAATGCATTGAATGTTACTTTTAGCAGAGTTCTAACTTCTCATTTCTGAATCTTAACTTATACTTAAGTTCATTCTCTGTGCAGTGATGTCGGTTGACGGAGAAACAAGTAGAGTGATGAAAGGGGTTCAACACGGTGCTTGTGATTATCTTCTAAAGCCGATACGAATGAAAGAACTTAGGAATATATGGCAACACGTATTGCGAAAGAAGATACAAGAGGGAAGAGATATTGAAGGGCATGATGTTATTGAAGGGATCCACATACTAAGAAATGTGGCAGATAGATACGATGATAGCCAGTTCCTCAGGGGAGAGGAACTGTTTTCAGTGAGGAAACGAAAAGATATTGATAAGCATGAGGACAAAGACTTTTGTGACACTTCTTCCACAAAGAAAGCAAGGGTTGTTTGGTCAGTTGATTTGCACCAGAAATTTGTAAAAGCAGTAAACCAGATAGGCTTTGACAGTAAGTATAAAATATATCAACATTCCCTCCTAAAACTTTTGTAATTATTCTTTCACAAAGAAATGATTTTCAATGTCTAATTTGGCAGAAGTTGGTCCTAAAAAGATACTTGATCTCATGAATGTCCCTTGGCTAACTAGGGAAAATGTAGCTAGCCACTTGCAGGTTTGGCACATCTTCCTTCATTCTGGGTACTGATCTAGCTACATATAACTTTGGGTTTCTGATTGACAACTCTTTGTGTGTGTGCAGAAATACCGCCTCTATTTGAGTCGGCTGCAGAAAGAAAATGATCCAAAAGCTTGCTTTGTTGTTGGGATGAAACCTAAAGATTCGTGTTCAAAGGATGGAGATGGAAACTTCGGCCTTCGTAGTTCATTAGCCGTGCCACAAAATGATGTCACAAACAGCAGCTTTAGCTTTTCAGGTGATAACTTCCTGCTACAGAATGTAGATTCCATAGGCTGTGAAGTTGATAGGAAAAGGATTGTTCAAGAGCATACATCAGAGCCAAAAAGAGCTGCTAGTAGGAGTGTTCCTGAACCAATAAAGACGCGGTGTACGCAGATGAAATTCAACAACACTATTCACACTGTTGAACCTGAAGGGAAGTTTGCAGCATTTGATCCAAGCAACCGAAGCTGTTACCCTTGGGTTGAAGCTCCCGAAATCAAGTTCAAACAAGAAAGCAAGCCAATCGTGCATTTAGAAGGAGTCAATCAATTCCCTCCCACGGTTCCGCCACGCCAAGTTCAAATGGACCAACTACAATCGATTTCGTCCATTAGTTCTGGAAGGTCAGCAACAGAGAAAGATATAGCAAGCTCCATTGAAAGTAAGCCTCCATATTCTGAAAACTGTAGCCAACAGAGGGTCCATTTAAATCTACCAAAAACACCAACTGATTCATTTGCTGGGAAGGCAAAGAGTTTCAACGAGATGAATGATCATTTTGATCCCAATTCAACTACAAGAACTCCATTGGGCAAAAACCAGAATTTCAATCCTAGCTGCATTTCAACTGATTTAGGAAGTGGGTTACCTTTTGCAACCATTGATGAAGACTTGCAGGGCTTTTTGCATCAAGATGGATGCTACCCAAAAAACCTTGAACATCAGATTATAGACTTTCCAGATTATGGTGATCCAGGCATCTTCACTGAAGTTCCTACTCACCTTTACGATGCAATGAGGTTTGGCTACGATTATTCCTATGACCCAACTGAGTATCCGGTGATAGATGAAGGCCTATTTATTGCATGATTATGCTATTTTACATACTCCCTGTACGCAAGGAAAAATGATGTCTTGCTAATAAGTGAGTTCCTTAACTTAATGGATTGAATATTACCTTCCCAACCTATTGGGATTTGGATTTTGAAATGTGTAAATAGAAGTAGTAATGAAAACCTTCCTCAGTTATATTAATAAAACAACTTCACATCTTCATCAACCAAATAAGCACTAAATTTACTGAAGTTCCTATACGTGTTACATCTAACACTTATGTATATTGATATCTCATTCAGTCAATTAGAAATGATGTGGAGATTAATGACTTGAAGAATATGATCAAACTCAAGGTGTGATGATTTAGGGTACTTTTTGTTGGGTAACTGATCTGTTTGTTAGGTTTTGAGCACGACAACGTTTTTACCACAACAACATTTTTACATGGACATATAATTATAAACTTGTACAAAACCTAGCAAGCCAGGTAATATTTCTCATTTGACTACAAAATTTGCATACTATATAAGTACCCCACAAACAATCAGAAAGTGGCCTACACAAAAAGCCAACTTTTTGGTCATTTGAAACAGAATCTCTCCTCATGACAAATATAGACAACTTACTTTCTAACAACTTTCTTTCGTTTCATGATGTGTAAACTATGTAAGTGCATCCCAGCTATGGAGGGAGATTGATCAAGTTTGGATATTTGGAGAAAAATTTTCACAGCCATTCGTTTTCTTCCCAAAAGAAGTGACTGATTGAGTGGTGCCTCCGTACCTCTTTCTTACAACACTCTTGGAATCATTGGAAGTGACTGATGGCCTCTTCGGAGGCAGAGAGCTTATACTCTGTACCGCACTGCTGCTTGCTGATTTCCTCCCCAGCTTGGGCGATCGAGGTCTCGTGACAGGGATCTGTAACATGAGATCAATATTTGAATGAATATTAAGAAAATGCAACATAAGCAGAACTCAAGATCACCAGCCACCTAGTTATTCCTGCAGATACAATTGCAAGATGTATAAAATACCATTTTAATGTGATCAGTAGGTGGTTTTGATCCCTGGTTAGATTCTTGATTTGCCTTGGCTTCAAAATTCCTGCTTTGACGTAATTTGGTAATATCATTCTTCTTTCTTTCCTGTACACAATAGAGGATGACTTAAGTGGTTTTACATTACAAGCTAGACCATGTTTGGTTACTGCTACCATAAAGTAGTAGAAACTATATAAATTGCCACTTGAAATGACTTGAAGTTCTGTCATTTCGAATTCGTGCGGAACATTTCTTTATTTTGAGGGAGTTTAAGGCACTGCTTTTTTTAATGGTAGAGTATCAAATCCGTACATGCCAACAAGATAAGACTTGAGAGCTAAAAACGATATAAGAGATCAACCTGACATCTTGCCTGCAGTTGCTTTTGCTCCATCTCTTTGGAATTAGCTTTTTCTTCGAGCTTTTGAAAGAACTGAAACAACAAATGAGAAAAAAATTGACAATGGAAATTTTTTTAACTCGTTTAATATGAAAATAAACAAATTGAGCATAGGATTTTGCCTCTCTCCGTTTTGCGACTCTTTCTTCACTCCTGAAGCTGAAAGGAGAGCATATAAGAGGAGGCCGTTCTTTGCTTCCAGTTCCACTTGCATTTGAAGACTTCAAGCATCTGGAACATAATATACTTTAATTAGAAACTTGAAGACTTTGTCAATTTGAGCTTCTGGAATATTCAACATATACAAGGATATTCAGAAGCTATATTTACCTTTTATTTTCTAGTGGGGGTTTGATCAAAGGTTGCTTTAACAATCCATTAACAGATGACTGCAATTACAGTAAACGAATCATCTTAAACGTATTTAAGAAAATCTTGATACTGAGATGTTTAGTGAGGACATTACAATTAGAAGTACCTACCGCTACCCTACTGACAAACTTCTGAGGAGGTGTTGAGGTTTCTTTTGATGGTGCAAGTGAACTCATATGTGTCCTTTTTTTTCCAATTTGTGGAAGTTTTGGACTTGTTTTACCTATTTCTTTCGGGCCGGAATTAAAATTCATCGACATGTGGACGGATTTCATACTCAATTTCTCAACAATAGTCCCTACATGTTTCTTACTCTTTGGAGTTGCATTACCCTTGTGCATGAACTGTTGACTAGGGGTTATTGCTTTTTTGGCAGGAGAGGATTGAGACTTTGATGACCAACTTCGAGTCAACAATTTGGAGTAATTCCTTAATCTTTTCAAGCTCCCCCCTGAAGATATGATCTCCTTTTCAGCAGGTGGCTGCAGTATTGATAAGATAACACACATTGAGCTTAATGAGAAAAAGTGGGTAAGGTTTTTGTATTGCAATAATTAAAGCGAAAAATACGATCACACTCACGTTCTCGGCCGGAGTTTTCACTTCTTCAGCAATCACAGTTTTGACGTGGTCTTCATCCTTCTCATTCTGGTTTTCATTTTCAATATTAGGAGCAGTCTCCATGGAATTGTTTTGGTCAAGAACTTCTTCCACCTTGTCTGTTATTAGTGTTTCCACCATACTCTCCTCATTCATAGAATCATGAACATCAGCATCAGTGGGAGGTACAGACTCAGCATTCTGAACAACATTCTGTTGTTCTTTACTTTCAATCACTTGGCAGGTTGGTGATCTCAAAGGCTCTGACTCCACACAAGTGCTGGTGCAAACTTCTGTTTCCTCTGTTTTGACTTGATTCATCGTCCCCTCAGTGTCTGCTTCCTCGAGCTCAGCTGCTGCTTTTTGTGCAGCTTTCCTCTTGTAATGAGCCTCAAAATATGCCTTCTTCTGAGCAACAGAACCCGGTTTGGAGAATCTTTCAAGCTCTTCCTGGTAACGGTTATGAGAGAATGCAGACCATTTCTCCCAAGCAAGAGACTCTGACATAAACCTTCCAAAGGAAATGGATTCTCCAAGAGCTCGAATTGGATCTCCCTGTTCAAAACCCACATTCCAGTAAACAAAGTAAAGGCTTTATAAGATAAAGAAAAATAAAATCACAACCACCCATCAAACCATTTACCATCAATTAAAGAGGACATTGTTTCATATCAAGATTTATAACAGTGAACAATCCATTACCCATCAATTCTTAGCTTACAAAAGAAAAAACAAGCACATACAAAAAGTTACAATTAAAGAAACCCAATACAATAAGAAAAGCATTTCCTCGAACCAACCTCTTTAGCCTCCCGTGAAGCATCAGAAGGGTGAGAGAAAGATCTGAGAAGGCAAGCCGATTCACCCATGTCGCCAAACTCCAAAAGAAGAAAAATTTTCCCAAAAAGAAAAGAAAACCCAACTCTCTAAACTCTTTCAAGTAAATTCTAAGCTTGAAAACTGAATCCACTGGCTTTCTAAGTGCTAAAAAAGAAGAAGAAGAAGAAGAAGATTATGAGTAATGCGGATATGTCAAAGAAGGAAGAAGAGGGGATATTCTTGTGTTCTTTAAAGCCCACCAAGAATTTTATCTGAAAGAATATGCAAAATTTGTGAGTGTGTTACGCGGCTCTAATCTAGCGGGGTCTTGTTTGTGTGTGTTTGAGGAGATTGAAGAGAGAAACTGGGCCCAACAAGATGATTGATGAAATCAGGGAAGCTTTTTCTAACGTCTAGTTTTATTTTTCAAAATTTTCAAAGCAGAAGGATGAGAATGATAACTTTATTAATTGTCGACACATTTTCTAGTGCTTAACGGTAGTAATATTAAGGGGATATGTCATATGCATATGCCATATTCATTCAACCAAAAAAAAATTAAATCTCAACATATTTTAATTCCTTTGAATTTGGTCAGATATGGAATAAATGCTCCATTTTTGCTATACGTTATATAATACCCAAAATTATTTTCTAATTAAGGAATATATATAAACTCAAAAAATTATTCACTAAATTTGTAATGTAGCTCAATATATATTGGCAAAATTAAACCCTTATATGATTGTATTATATAAGTTTAAGGATTCAATTTTTCAATTAATTCTAACCCCTTTAAAAGTTTAGAAAATCAATTATTGTTATCGAGAGTTTAATGGTTTAATTGCAACTGTCTGATTTATAATGCATTTTAATTTATTTTGCTATTTTTAAAAATAACCTTATGAGAAATTTTCAAAAATAGCAACTTTTACAAAATATTTACAACCTATAGCAAATTCTATCATTGATAGTCATTGATATGCTATAGTGATAGAAGACATCATTGATAGAATCCAAAATTTTGTTATATAGCTTGTAAATATTTTAATTTATTTTACTATTTTTAAAAACACCCCTTGATTTATTGTGTGTAGTGCTATCGTGATATTGAATTTTTATTATATGTACAATATTTTTAGGAAAATTGTAAAAAATATTTGCAACATATAGCAAAATTTTCGATTCTGTCAATAATAGACATTGATAGATACTGATATGTTTCTATATAAGTGATATTGATAGACATTGATAGAAGTCTATCAGTTTCTACCATCGATAAAATCTGAAATTTTATTATAAGTTGTAAATATTTTAATTTATTTTGCTATTTTTAGAAGTACCTTGATTATAAATTTGATTTTGACATGGTAAAGTAAGTCTTTTCATTTTTATTTTTAGAAAATTTGTCCAACGTTTATATTTATTTAAAATTGAGGCATAAAAAATGGTTGATTAGGTAAGTAATTTAAAAATAAAAGAAAGATTGGTGAGTGGGCAAGTGGCAGATAAAGGAAGAAAAGGCTGTGTCCACATCAGCAATAATGGAAACAATTGCAACGGCTAACTCATGAAGTCCTCCGCTTCGGCTTCATCCTTCCGCTCCACACCATAATTTTAAAATATTCACTTTCTCTTCCTCTTTCTTTATTCTTTTTGATACAACAAAAGACGATTTCGGTGTTCTTCAATACTTATTTATTTGACAAAGATTAGAATAATAATTACATCGAAGTGTTTTCTCTTTCTTATTTTCTAAGCGTATGCACGTTGATATGAACGTCAAATAATCAACTTAATACTCAACATAATTCAATAATAACTGACCTTTTTAATGGAAGATTCAAATCCAATTCCCTTGTGAGGGGCCTAAAGTTAATTATGAACGATTTTCAATACATAATTTTTTTTATTTTTATTAAAAAGAAACCAATTGCTATAGAAAAATTATTTTAAACGAAAACACATGTACAAGTATTTATAAATATAATAAAATATCACAGAATAGCCTAAGAAAGATTTGCGGAAAATTTTGTTTAAGAAATTTCACAAAAATTAGGGACAAAATTGTATATAATGGCAACAAATATAGGGTCCTTTTGAAAAATGGCCCAAAAGTTTTTTTTAATGAAAGATGGCCAAAGTAATTCACTGTACTTTTCCTCTAAAATAGAATAGCTGTTTTAGTTGAGAAAATAGTACTTCAGCCTTTCGTGGCAGTCTCAAGCGGAAGCTTCAGCCAGTGCTCAGTGCTTACAAATGTAGAAGAACGTTTGAGGATTTAGTCAGTCTCCTCCATTGCAAGACAAGATCAAGGTCATTGCCGTATGTGAAAGAATGAAGAGTGTCTTTCCATTCAAATAAATGAAAGCAGATCAGGGAAAAGGAAAACAAGATTTGTGAACAAAAACCATCAGTGAAACTTGTGTACAATACCCTGCCGTATCTTCATCGAAAATAACGTGTAAAGCTCCCTAATTTTTCAGCTACGTACATTTTGGATACCAAAAAAACCTTGCTAGTCCAACCTTCTATGTACCTTTCAAAGCTCGAGTTTAAATGTTCTCTGTGCTGCTGCACTTTCCGGTAAAATGACCACTTCACTCTCAAGTTTTAACCCTGTAAATGTAAATTGAATAATCAATCTACCCATCTGAAACTCATATCTGAAGATACAAAATATTGATGCCAGCCATGACCACGCTATTTGTTAAAAAGACGGGGAAGGAACTACACTATTCTCTCTCAATGTCATGTCAATGGCAGAAACGGGAAGAGGGGTATTTAAGCAAAATTATACTCACTTGGCCTTCTCTGTAGAGTTCTCATCTGACTCTTCGCCTTCGGGGGAGCCTAGTGCAGTGAGTTTGCCAAATGAGTCCTTTGCATCTCCAAAGAAGTCTTTAACTTTATCGAGAACTGTCTTCAGTTGGTCTTGAGTTGGAAGCTAGTATTGAATCAGAAGTAAACAAGGTTAGGTCACCAATTCTACTGAAATATTCTAAAATGGGTAAAAGGGGAATACAAATGAAGTTAGTTAATGGGGAGAGAACCACTAGTTTGTGAGGAGAGGGTTGGTCATCTATAAATAGAAAATGTTTTTAGTACTGGTCAGTAGTCTGGGGAAAGAGAGGTTAAGCTCTCTGTACTCGAGGTATTTTGTAGCCTTCGGGCATCTTTTTCTTAGTAATACTGAAGTTAGTAAGGAGATACCTTACAGAAACTTGATGAAAGAATAAAAATAAAACAAAACCTAGAAAATTATAGATTCTACTAAATAAAGGAGTCTACTAAAGTAAAACGAGATCTAAAGGACAATTACCAAAATAATTTGACACCAATGTCTAAAGAGAAACATAAAATCTAGCCAAGGTTCAAACTACATATTGCCCCACTCCACCGCTCTAAAAATCCTTCCGTTCCTCATTCTCCACATCCACATTGACAAAGTTAGTGCCATTGTGCCATAAGAATCTTCCCCTTTAAACGGCAGATAGAGGAAGAACTCATCTATCATCTAACTACAATCTGTCAGTCTCTATGATGGCCAAACTAAAAGCCAAATCACTAAAAAAAATTCAAAGAATACGATCTAGGTTTTCCTCTCATTTGACAAAAAATGCAAAAGACTACATGATCTATCTAGTTGCAAATCTTACGTCGCAACACAAAGTTCCTATGGAAATAGGTTTCATAGTTCAAGGATTATTTTTTCAATCCGGTAACCATAATATAATATCTAAAGCAAGACAGAATAGAACAAGTTCAGAACTTGAAAATGCATTCTTACCTCAATTACATCTGTGGTAGAAAGTGCGGATCTCAAATTGCCATTTTCCTGCATTAAAGCAAATAATTAAAAATACGTAAAACAGTTGTTCATCAGTCAGGCAGAACAACTTAAAATATTGGCCTCATGAATCATAAGTAAGGATGTGAAAACATTACAACAAGCTTGTAGCCATATCTGAACTCTGTTGCTGTCCGCAACACACGAAACTGTTTAAATGCCGTCTTTTGTATCTCCTTTTCATCCTATCGATTGGTAGATCGAGTGTTAGTATCTCAAATAAAGTTTAGAATTAATTGTTGTTCAGGAAAATGGACGGATTATGCAAAAAACAAAGTGACAAGATATGGTAAAATAGTGGCAACTGTTTCCTAAACTATCAATCCACGCCAAGTCAAAAATTGAAAATTGCATAAGATGTCAGATTTTCAATCAGAGGTACACAGAGTGTGATGCGCACAACAAATTTGGATATGTAATGCATTGCGTTTTTCAAATAACTAATAATAAACCAATAAATTTCTTTTTTTACCAAAAAAATTCCAAATTTTACTAATTGCAATTTGCAACTTCCTCCAGACCTGTAAGAACTCCCAAACCTTCAACAATCCCACACGATCTGATATCAACAAAATATACAGACCCTTCCCTTTATATCTAAAAAACACACTCGCTTATTATAACACAAGCTTTAACTATTCTTTTATCAAGAATATAAAGTTTTTGATAGAAAAATATAATTATACTCACTTGTGACAGTAGAAGGATTAACTTGTATTTCAGTCACTTTAAATGAATGGCGATTTATGGGTACGACACGACATCAAAAACAAGATAGTGGAGAAAAATATCTTCAATAATGATTAAACATTACACGGTAAATAACAGCGGCAAGGTTCCTAGCCAGAGTATCTTTATAGATATATTTCCCAAGAAAATTATCTTTAGCAGCAACCATGATTTTGGCGGTTGTACCACCATTTATAAGACTCAGCGGGTACCATAAATAAACCTGCATAGTAAACGCAAAAGAGATCATGAGAAAGGTATGATAATTCCAGCAATTTCCTGCTATATATTGAGTTAATAAAAAAAACTTGTTGTGATGGCATATCATGTAACAATATAACTAAAAAGAGATATTATATAAATAAATAAATAAACTTATTATTCAACATATGTTAGCTATTCAATTAATGCCCAATAACATGATCTTTGTAGCTCCTAATTCTCACGAGCAGTTGGAAGTTTTTAAGTGGTGAGAAGTTATAATAGTAGCAATTTAGTGGGCATTAGTTAAGTTAACACTGGAATTGTGCTTTAGTAGGTTTCTATATTTATAGAATTGTTTCTCCCTTCTTCTAATCAAAGAAGCACTGCTTCCATTTCACTTCACATAGAAGCTCGAGTAACAGTATAGAGCCTACAGATAGTTTCTCAGCAACAACTCACATAAATAAGCGAAGAATGATTCAAGAGAAAGAAAGCAAAGTGAAAAGGTAAAAACAAAGGTGTAATAAAAAGGATATAGAACAAACATTGGCCATACGGATGAAGATAACGAATTTAGGGTTGCCGTCGTCTTCAATCTTGGGCAAGGGTGGAGGGCCAGGTCTTTGAGAGAGACGAGATTGCATCCCTTTTTTGCCCTTGGCTTCGACGACTAAAGGCCGGCGATAAGTGTGGTGAGGCTTGTGCGTCGTCCTTGCAGAGAAGAGGGAGTGGCGGACCAAGCCATCTTCGAGTAGCTTGGAATTGGAAAGGGGAAGTCGAACCAGAGCGTTGAGAGACATGGCGACCTCCATTTTTGGGATGGGATTTGATGGGAGTTGAGTTAGAAGTGGATATGAGCATTGTAATTGGTATCGAGAAGATGATTGTTCTTTCTTTCTCCTTAAATCTTATCCACCAGATTCGTAGTGGCGACACCAATCTCCGCCCATACACTTGGCACATCCTATCCCTAACAAAACGTGATGGAGTGATATACCATTTTTTAAATAGTTGGTAAATATTTTAATTTATTTTGTTGATTTTAAAAATATTTCTTAATTTAAATTCTAAACTTTTAAAAATATATAATTTAATATTTAAACTTAATATAAATAGGTCTTCGTTTGTAATAAAATTTCAAATTTTATAAAATTCATGGTTTTTCTAAGTTATTAAAATGAAAAATTGTGAAAAATAACAAATTTAACAAAATATTTACGACATATTAGCAAAATTTTAGATTATATCAATAAACATTGACATGTTTCTATAAGTGACATTGATAGACAGTTATAGAAGTTTATCAGTCTCCATTATTAATAGAATTTAAAATTTTGCTATAGCTTGCAAATATTTTAATTTATTTTGCTATTTTTTAAAATGTCACTTATAAAATTAATGGATTTATTAGATATTTTATCTAAGTAAAACTACTTTCTATGCGAGAAGTTTGTAAAAATAGGTGTAATTGGTGCATTTTCTTCGATGAAAAAATAAAGATTATTTATAAAATTATGACAATAAAAACTTAAATGGATTAGAGAAATATTTTTCAAAATAATCATTTTCAAAATACAATTTATTTTCTTTTTGAGAAAGCAAAATTTAGGGCTTAAAAGTCATATGGATCAAATTTTTATTGTTTTAAATAATTATATTACATTTCGAATTAGAAAACTAAAGTTTATTCTCATTTTGCAAATATTTTCAGATTCTGTACTTCTGTTTCTAGAGGTGCATTTAATCCATTATCAATTCTTTAACAAATTGATTTAGTCTTCGCTATTGTTAGAAGAAAGAATTAATTAAAAAAAATCCTATTACATACTCCCAGTTTATGAACACTTGGATACTCATCAATCATCGTTATGAAATCGGCAATAAGATTATATATAATTTGAACTGTGACGATATTTGCCGACTCCCTCCTTTTCTTTATGAAAATGTTTCAAATCTCTCCCTCAATCTATCAAACTCTTCGTTTTGTTTTCCTAACAGAGTGAAAATGAAGCTTGAATTTGAAGTAATTTCAAAGGAATTGGTCAAGCCTTCTTCTCCCACGCCGCCCAATCTCCGCCGTTACAAATTCTCATTTCTCGATCAAGTCACCGCCGATGTCTACAATCCCATGGTCTATTTCTTCCAATTCAACGGAGATTCAAACTTCACTGAAATCGAAATTAAAACCCACCTCAAAACCTCACTCTCCTCCGTTTTGTCGGACTACTATCCCCTCGCCGGCCGAGTCAATTACGCCGATTTCGAAATCGATTGCAACGACTACGGCGTTCCTTTCTTAGAAACTCGCGTCAAATCCACACTCCACGACGTCGTTTCCATGTCCTTTCCCGAGGATCTCAACTGCCTTGTACCCTTCGAATTGGATCGACTCAACGAAATTTCCATGGGCGTTCAACTCAACTTCTTCGAATGCGGCGGCATCGGCCTCGGCGTTTGCGTTTCGCATAAAATCGCTGATGCTCTCTCGTTCTTCTCTGTTGTGAACATCTGGGCGAGAGCCGCTCGCGGCCAGGCGGAGGCTCTCGGCCGGGCACATCTGGTGGCTGCGAAGCTGTTTCCGCCGAGGAATGCAGCTGTTTATAACACTGGGAACAGCATCGTGAGAGACAGAGTTGCGAGGAGATTTGTTGTAGAAGGTCCAAAGGTGGAAGCCATTAGAGAGCAATATGCAGAGAGGGCAGCCATGGAAGGGCAGAGGCGTCCATCGAGAGTCGAGGCCTTATCGGCTTTCATTTATGGTCGTTTCCTTGGCGCCATTAATGACGAATCCTCTGCTCAAACTGATCGGTAACGTCTAAACCGTTGGTCGAACTTTTGTTAGCATGCATCCCTTAATAAATAAATAATTAAATTAATTTACGAAATATTTACACCAAAATTGTGTTAAAAAATTTTGCCACGTAAATATTTTTTTCTCCTATTATTTTTTAAGAAAATCTTTTTAAATAAATATAATGGAAAATATATATATATATATAAACTAACTAACAAGAGCTTAGTCATCTAACATCGAATATACCTAAAACTATAGGTTATTACCGTGGTTCTTTAAAGGGAACGTAACCACTAAACCAGAGTCAAAATTTAATCACAATAAAATATTATTTAATATATATTGTAATCTAACACCTCAAAATTAATATTAAAATAAAATAATCGAGAATGTGAGGGAGCACGTGCCCCTCACCTCTTAATAAATTCGCCCCTGGATCTTTGGTTCAAATTCCCTACCTCAATTTACACACGTAAATATTTCACTTTTAAAAAAGAAATCCACAAATTTTAATTGGTGTACCATCTACACTAAACTAAATATCAAGTAAAAACTTTGCTTGATTTAGGATATTCTAAGAGTTACGTAACATAAAATTGTCAAAAATAGCAAATTTGACAAATACTTGCAACATATAGCAAAATTTTCATATTATATCAATAATAATATACATTGATAGATACTGATATGCTTCTATCGGTGACATTAATAGACAATGATAGAAGTCTATTTATTTTATAATTTTTAAAAATGTTCCGTAAGGTAATACTATTTTTTATATTAGGCTTGAAATTAATTTGGATTTAAAATGTGATTTTAAGAAATTTAAATTAAATATATTTTATTTAACTAAATGTATAAAGATTTAAGATTTTGCCAAAGAAAATAATAGATGTATTAGTTTAACTAAATTGCTTCTATCTTTGCCAATTCAAAATTCGTTTTATTTGTCAATCACTTCTATCTTCTCGGCCAATTCAAAACACACCCTAAATTAATACAAATTTGCCAAACCAGTTAGCTAACTATACTTATTTGCCATACCTAATTTGACTATTAATTAATCGAAGGTGTAAGTAACGTTTGAGATCATTTGATTTAGAACTCTTTCTCAATATATATATATGTAAGCTTTTAATTTGTTCTCAAACTTTACAAACTAAAACTTTTAGTTAAGTCATAATTGAAAATTAAAAGGAAAGAACTTAAATAAATATTCGAATAAGCACAACAATAAAAACAAAATTTATGATATTTTGAAACTGAAAAATTGATTGAAGATTAAATTTGAATTTTAGGTTCCTTGCACAAATCTATATATACTCAAAATTTTAGACAGGCTATGCTCCATTAATTAATTAATGAACTATAACTACAATTGAACAGATTGTTCTTAGTATGTCATACGGTGAATATACGCCAAAAGTTACATCCACCGCTTCCACAAAATGCGTTCGGAAATTACTACAGAAACGCCATGACTCTCCCTTCCGCCGCAACACTCACCGATGCCAACTGCTCCGCCTTGGTCAACCAGGTCAGGTTTCAGATCGCCAAATTCAACCCCGAGTTTCTCAGGCAATTCCAAGAAGAAAACGCGCAATTGGAGATCATCAAAGCCACGTCAGCCAGATTCCACAAAGGCGACATCGTGTCCTGTGCCTTTACCAGCCTCTGCCGATTACCTCTTTACGACGCTGATTTCGGTTGGGGACTGCCTCTCTGGGCCGGCTCGCCGGCGCTGCCTTTCAAAAACCTTTTCGTTCTTATGGACGGGAAGTCCGCCGACGGCGCCGTAGATGTTCTCGTGCATTTGAAAGAATCGCACATGGAGAGGCTTGAAGTAGATCGGGAGTTTCTCAAGTTTGCTTCTCCTACTGCTTCTTCTTAAGATTGAAGTATTTTCATTTGTGGAATGTGATTTATGGGTTGTTTTTTGTTTTCGTTAAAATCCAAAGTGTTTCGTTATTTCTGTAGTGTATGTTTTTTCATTTTTCGCTTTTTAGCGCATAAACAGTGTAGAACAATGGATTCAACTCTACTGAAGGCACCCATGCAATTACGAGTTGAGTTTACCATTCGGAAATATTAATTAAGTTTACCATTCGGAATAGTTTTTAATTATTTAACTCCAAAAAAAAAAAAAAGAGGATATTAATTAATTCCTTTGGTCGTAGCTTGTTAGTTTCTATATAGTACGACACTTATAAATGAATCATCATAACAGCTTTCACAATGAATCAAATTTGCTGACATTATCTATTCATTACTGAAGTAAATTTTAAATAGAAATCCAAAGGAAAAGAAACTACTTTTTGGTCGTAATAAGTAGTAAAAAGCTTTGCCTTACTAACATATAAGTAATAATTCTTGATTATTTCATTCTAATATGTATGGATCATAATTTAACCCCAATGTTTTAATACAACAAATGAAGTATGAGAATTATTTGAATTTTTAAAACTTAAGTCACATAAAAATGTTCACTTTGATCATGATCTAGATTTTGATAGCTACATCCAATCTCAAGTGAGTTGATTTCAACAATAGGTAAATTATTTTCCAAAAGGGGTGACAAAATTATTTTCCAAGAGTTGATTTAATCCCACAACGGAATGTGAGGGAGGATGACATAATACTCATAAATATGGTATTGTTCATATCCTTCTTCTTCAACCATGCATTGCATGTATGTAACAACATTCTTACCAAATCTCTATAAATAAAATCCAAACACATTCGCATTTTCTATTCATACTAACACCATCAATTATTCGCTCACTCTTTCCCTCCATCAATTCTTCTTATCAGCCATGAAGCTCGAAGTTGACATTATCTCCGAAGAGTTAATCAAACCTTCTACCCCAACTCCTCCCCATCTCCGCCATTACTCCCTCTCTTTCATTGATCAAATCACCGTTCACATCTACGCACCCGCCCTCTACTTCTACCAGTCCACCGACACTGGCGTGGGTGGGGAAGATCTCGATTTTGCTCTCGCCTTCAAAAACCGTCTTCGAAGCACCCTCCCGGACGTCCTATCTCACTACCCGCCGCTCGCTGGCCGTCCAAATTACGCCTCTTCCTTCATCGACTGCAACGATACCGGCGTCCCATTCCGAGAAGCGCTAGTTAACTCGCAACTCGCCGACGTGATCCAATTCGCGCAGCCGGACGATCTCAACCGACTATTCCCGGTGGAGTTGGACAGGTTCAATGAAGAATTAATGGCGGTTCAGTTCACGGAATTCGCTTGCGGGGGAGTTGCGGTTGCGTCGTGCATTTCGCACAAGATAGCCGACGCGATGACGCTTTTTTCGTTGAACAACAACTGGGCCGCCATGGCTCGTGGCGTGAAAGGTGTTTTCAAGCCCCACATGGAAGGCGCCAAAATCTTCCCTCCCAAACCGATGTCGTACGATTCGGCGATGACGATCGTGAGAAACAGAGTCTCGAGAAGATTCGTTTTCAAGCAATCGAAAGTGGAAGCCATTAGAACTAAATACACAGAAAACCAAACTATGATTAACCAGAATCATCAACCTTCACGAATTGAATCCTTAACAGCTTTTGTTTACAGCCGATTCCTCGCAGCCTTTAAACACGATTCTGAAATTCGAAACGACATGTCGTTTTTAGTAAACTACACAGTAAATCTCCGTCCAAAAATGAATCCACCACTCCCACATGACGCATTCGGGAATTACTATTTCAACGTCATGATTTTCCCTTCACCGGAAACGCTCAACGACGATGAAAATTGCTACGGTTTGGTGAAGCAACTGAGAGAAGAAACGAACAAAATCGATGGAGAAATGGCGAAGAAATTTCTGAATGAAGACAAGGATCTGATGAAAACTGTGAAGGAAGTTGCTTCGAAAGTGGTTAGTGGAGAGATAGTTTCGTGTGCTTTCAGTAGTATTTGTAGATTTCCGCTTTATGATGTGGATTTCGGATGGGGAAGGCCGGTTTGGGTTACTTTTCCGGCGCTGTGGTTCAAGAATCTGGTGGCGTTTTTGGACTCGAAAGATGGAGAAGGCATCGATGCAATCGTTCACTTGGAAGAACGATACATGAACAAGCTTGAAGGTGATGAAGTGTTCATGAAATATGCTACTCCTATTCCTACCCCTTCTTCCCCACTCGCCTGAAAAATCAAAACCCCTTTGATCTCTTCCTATTTGTTACTATTTTCCTTGTGCTTTGTAGAGTCTTTGCTTGTTTAATATCTTTGTGTTTCTCGTGAAGTGATCATATGCCATATGTATGTGATTTGGTATTATATATTTAATTTATGTGTGTTTGTAACGTTTTATAATTAGTAAAGATGAAAGAAAATGTTAAATTACCAAGTTTATAATTAATATGTAACCACAAACAAATGTGGTTTGCATATTTGGGTAACGATACTACAAGGATGGGACAAATGTGACAAAGATTAGTATTTATATGAAAAAATAATAAACTAAACACTTGTTGATATAAGATTAATCAACAGTGTTAATGCAATCGTTATTTATCATTAATTTGTTACATTCTATAACGAATATGTCTGAAATGTTTCTCATCTCTTCACCATTCAAAAATAAGAATTTTAAAGAAATATTTAATAACTTTATTTTTTTTATGGTGGAGAGATGGAAAGCATAAAAGATAAGTGCATCCAAGGTTTTTTTTAAAATTTGCTATATACTTTGGATTTTTTACTAATTAGAAGAGTACTTGAAAAACGTCATATATATTAATAGTTTTCCATTAAAAAAATAGGGTAGAGGGCTAACAATAAATTATATACATTTTTTTTTTAAGTTTAAAGACATTATTGAAACTTTTAAAAGTTGGTGAGTTTTTTTACGCAAAATACCATAGTTAAAGAGTAAATTTCTATAATTTAGCTATCTCTTAAGTTAGAAAATGTTAAATTATAAGTGTAGTGTCTCAAAATTTGGTGATTTACGTGTTTATTTGCTTTATAAACTATTACATGTTTGTGAGAAATTTTAACAAAGTTAAAATCACTTTTATCATTTTCAAAATTACTTCAAAACACGAATTAAATCATTGATACGTAATTTTATAATTCTAAATACAATTTTTATATCATCAAAATTGATTTTAAACGATTAAAAACGTGTTTAAAAATCATTTTAAAAATAACAAAAATATTTTTAACTATTTTAGAATCATTTATGCAAGTACGCAAGTTTTAGTGGATGTTTGGCACAATGCTGGAATTGAGTCATGAAGGTTGAATGAGTTCGCAGGATCTCAAATTTCATATACTTTACAACCTTTTTGAAGTTCAAACCTTATGGCATTTCAAATGTTTTTTGAAAAATTAATTCTGTCTATTATGCATGAATTTTTTTTCTTGGAGATATTTTATACGAGGTAAATTTCACATGGGCTTTCTACTCTATACCTCATATATATATATAATAACACTATTAAGACAAATTGTAAAATCTAACCTTGAATAGTTGAATGATAATTGACTTCGTAGATTGGAGGGATGGATACCATATAAATCAAATTAAAATAATAAGGTTAATTTTATCCAAAAAAATTAGGCCAAAATCTATAAAGTATATTACAATTTGATAATATTTTGTGAAATATCATTCATATTAATGTGACTTATGGACCAACATAGGGAAGTGGGCTTGTCTTATAAATTCAACTTTGGGCTGCAGTGGACGAGGCAATCGATTCCAAAACGACATCGTGCAGTGTCATTTAAACAGCTTTTTTTTTCTTTTTTCTTTTTACTTTTTGGAAGCACGGAAAATGGCAGGGGTAAAACGGGGAATTCGACACAATTCGCGCGCGCGCTAAAGAACATTTCAGAGAAACCAAAGCAATGCCTTACAATTAGGGTTATTGCTTGGGACTGAAGAAATTGGGGAAACACGGAAACAAGGCTCCGATTTCGATCTTGCTCATAGGATTTGAATCCTCATTGTTCAGCAACTAGGATTTTTTATTCCTGTCATCAACTTCGTTTCGAAGGTACATTTCCTCCTCTTGCAATCTATAATGTTAATTTTCTTGTTGCATTTCATCGTTCACAACGTGGATAGTACTATGGTTCTTTGTTTGAGCACAACCTTGAATCATTTCATTTTCATTTAGCGTTGTGAATTATATTTATTTCGATGTAGTCCATTCAAATTTTTTTTTTGGATTTATCTGAAATTTTACCTTAATTGTTTTTCTTCCTACGATTTCCAAATCGAGCTCGGTTTTAAGTTGGGGTGTTAAACAAAACCTTCAAGCATGTTCCCCTTTATTACTTATATTGACTGTATTTTAAAGTATATTGAATTGGTTTTTGACATTTTTAAATTATCCAGCGCTGACTATGAATCGGTCGTATATTGAAAGGATTTGTATAGAGCCGTCGGTTGGATTTTGGTTTCTTGGTTCAGGAAAGTTTTCCTTGGAAGAGGATGAACTTAACGATACCAAATTTGTCTTTAGAAATGTTTTAAAGTAAATGACTTCATTTTTTCAATTTATCCTATTTTTCTACTTAAGAGTTCTAAGGAATGTATTTCTTTATTGGACACGATCACTAACATCCAATCTTGTTACGATAACCTCTTCGATGGTTGAGTTATATGTTGTCAAAGATTGAAAATATTTGATCCGTTAATTTGTTTGGTTGATCATTTTCACTGCTCTCCAAAGTGCATCTTTCTTAATAGGATAAATTATTTGATAACACTAAAATATTTTGAAATCTTTGAAGAAGCTGAGACTTTGTATTTAATTATTTTTAACTTATCCTATTTAATTTCCTTACTTTAAAGTCGTTTGAAATGCATTTTTGAATAGGATAGATTTGAAGACACCAAAATATTTTGAAATCTTGAAAGGAAGCATACTCATATTTGATTATTTTCAATTTATCTTATTTTCTTGCTTTAGAGTTCAAATAAATGTTTTTCTTTAGTTGAACACGATCACCATCATCCAATCCTATCACAATAAGTATTTGACTATTTGATGGTTGGATTGGAAATAATTGATATGCAGATTTTTTATCGTTAATCATACTCACTTCTCTTCGAAATGCATTCTTAAATAAGATAAATTTAAAGACACCTAAAAAATTTGAAATCAAGTGAACTCATTTAATTCTTTTGCATTTATCCTATTTCGTGAGGTTGATATATTCTCGTTCTCTTTGTTGAAATTAATATTTATTTTTTAGTAGGACACAATCAGAACTTCATAGTGATAGTGTCTATTGTAATATATATACATTTCACTCTTTGATGGTTAGGTTATATAGGTTAAGGAGATGTTCAAATTTCAAAGATTTAGGGGTAAATTGTTATTTTATTTCATACGAAAAAACAAAATTGAAGTTTTGAAATTGGCATAAATTTGAAAGTTGACTAAACTGTTTATGCCTATTAATTTAACCTATTATCTATGTGTGTGTGTGTGTGAATAAACTAATGACAACCTGTGGTCCTCCAAATATTTTTGTGACCAAAAAGAAACCTCTACTTTTATTTCATCTTTTCATTATATCTAACCTATTATATTTTTTGTAAAGTAATTATTATTATTATTATTATTATTATTATTTAATCATACATCAATGGGCTTTATCTCAAACTTTATATATAATATATTTTTAATCCTATAAAAATATTTTTATTTTCAATACCATTACGATAAAACCGACCCTTAAAGGACCACTTTCAAAAATAATATTATTTTCCCAACTTATAATATATGGAAAATGAGACGTCGATTTACAATATTAAAACAAGAGGCTCTATTATGCTACGTCATAGCGTATCGTGGTGACAAATTTAGATTTTCTATAAAATCAATGCTTTTGTACCTATATATATATATATTGGTTAATATGAAACCTATTTCTCATAATTAATTAATTAATTATCACAAATTTCCATCTCCCAACAAAAGTTGAGATTTAATTATTTGCAAATTGGAGAACAACAATTAATGTGATCAAGGTTCCATCGTCCATGGACCACTATTTCTCCATTTCTTACTTAGAAAATCAATTCTTCGTAAGCTAATAATTGTACGGTTTTTACATTCTTTATTATTGCTTAATTAACTCTAAGATAGCTTGATTTTAACTTACATTTCCTATATTTTAATCTGTCCCTCTATTAAGAAAACCATATTAGGGTTGACCCTATTTTTACATGTATACTCCACATTGTTTGCATGCACATTTGGACATATTGCTCAATCACTTTTTTTTTTTCCATATACATGAAAGAAAACTACTCGATTTTACCCCATATGAATGTCATTATGTCTCATATTTAATATTTAATATATGATATAATGTTAAATTTATCTTTATTCATAAACTTTTAAGTGATCTAAGAAGTTCTATGGTCAAACTTAATATTGCATAATCAAATAATTAGCTTAACAAAATGATAATTTCTTTAAAGCAAAATGTTTGTATGGTGGACTGGAAGGTCACAAAATTACACATTATTATTTTCTTAGATACTCAAACTCACCAACTCATTTTCATTTAATATCATCATGTATGAATATCATACACATGCATCATATTAATATTTCTATCAACTCTTCGTGGCAGTAGTTGTAATGTCAAATCATAAGCATAAAATATTAATACTAATTAACATATTATCATTTTTATTGACTTTCTCTCAGCAACTTTTTCTCTGAATTTATTAACTTTTGACCTTTAGTAAAATATATTTGTATTTTGCATTTTTTTGTCAACTTTACCGTGAATGAACATATTGATCTTTTGAGGGTTTTCTCCGGCCACTCTTTTGACCAATAACCATTTCGATCTTTGAAAAATCAACTTTTCAGACTAAAGAAGAATCTTAGGAGGATGCTAAAGTTGCGATAGCATAAACAACTTTGTTCTCTTTATGAATTATCAAACAAAAGCTCTCTCGAATTAACACTTCAAAACCTAGAAGATTTGTATTCAGATCTATTCAATAATAGACATATAATAGTTTAACTATTACTGACCTCAAATTAACATATTGAAAACAATCTTATTTCATTACAACAATTGGTTCCTTCAACACACAAAACAAATTCAACCACCAAACTATCCAAAACCAATTGAAAGATAATAACCAAGCACCAACATTTATTGACAACTGGTTTTTCTTAGAGATTTGATCTCTTTAATTTAGAAGAAAAAAATTAAAATTTAACAAAGATAATTTATAATTACAATTTAATCATTTTGGTTCCATGTATAAAATCTTCTCAAATAGTTGTTATTGATGAGATTTTAGCCAACCATAAAGATTAAATTCTAACATTTGTTCGAATCACATCGACCAAATTTAGAATTTAACCTACAATCAATGGACACTTGGGTTCAAAGAAGCAAAAGCAAGAAGCTCCTCATTGTCCTGGAAGGCAGCCATTTCCCCGTCCTGTAAACTGACCAAAGCTTCAATCCCGCGGCCATTTTTGGCGTCCAACATCATTACAGTGTTCTTCATCTTAAACGCCGACATAGTAATCCAATCCGCCGCTCCCCACCCAAAATCCACTTCATAAATCGGAAAATTGCAACCACTACTACATCTATAAACCAATTGATTATTCCCATTTTTGCTCAAAATTTCTCTCGATTCGTTTAATCGTTTTTTTATCAATTCAAGCCACTCTTTTGTTCTGTATTTTTTTGCATATTTTTCACAAAACTCTCCCATTTCTTTTCTCATTGTGCCCACCAGCTCGTGTAGCTCTACTACTCTTTCTCCGTCCACACCCACCGGAAAGAACGACACTAAACTTCCGACTAAAGTTTCCGGCAGCGGCGGTGCCACTCTTTTACGTAAATTTAGTGTTTGTAACAATAGTGTGGGTGGGTGGTTTTGGGAATTATTATTAGTTCTGGATGCTGAAATGATGGCTTTGTATATTAATGCTGACACAACTTCAACCCGAGATGGATTCTGTACCTTCTCTGAAATCCTGTTTTTGAGAGATTCTATCTTTGAACCTTCGAATACGAACCTGTTTGATTAAGAATAATACAAACCCATGATTATGCAATTAAATTTAGGTTTAATTTTAAATTTAGCCAATTCCTCTGGTAGTTTAAGTGAAGTATATACCTTTTGCACGTGAAGTTTCCTTCTTCAATCACGGCGCCGGACATGGCGGGTAAGTCGCCGTGAGGGAACAAATCCGCGGAGAAAAAAAGCGGGTTTACTATTTCATCTTCATCACAAAAACCGCTATTTCGTGTAATCACACCCCAATCTTGTATGAACTTCACTAAAGTCGCCAAATCCCCAAGCTTGTGTGACAACAACACTCCAATGCTCAATCCTCCACATTCAAATAACGTTATTTGAACCTTCAACAAACTCCCCATTTTTGAATCTTTCCATTGCAACCCATCAACAAATAGCTTCTCCACGATCTCACTTCGTGGGTTTTCCAAAATCTTCCATACCGTCATTCCCTCCAGCCGAGCCTCGACAAAAGTCACCCCCTCGTCGTTACAATCAATCGAGACTTTGTCTTTGATCCTACCCGCAAAAGGGTAGTACCTGTTAAGAATCAATGAATATGGTTCAATAGGTAAGAGGATTTTTTAGTTGAACAATACTTTTTCGTATTGGCCGGTTGAATACTAAAATACTTTTAACAGATCTAACTATATTTAAATCAACGATTGCACCAAAAGAACTTAATCTAGCTGAGTAAAGACAAATTCAATTGCATATCATCCAACAACTATACATATATACATCTTTTAAGTAATTAAATACTTTTTCTATCCATCTTTTGAACTTTTTTTTAGAAACATAATAGAGAAAACACAACAAATTATGAGAGCTATAGATCAAAAGAGCACAACCAAAAGAAAAATCATGCTTTTAGGGTAAACACAGTTGTAATATATATATATTCGTTACCGAGATAGAGTTGTGGAAAGAGATTGTCGAAGCAATTCAACAGTAGTGTGGTCGTAAGTACCCGAACTGGGACCATGGTGTGAGAAAAAAAACAGGAGAGGCACAAAAGTATGGGGGGCGAGCTGATCGAAGAGGGAGAGGGTATGAATGTTGAGATTGGGAGGAGTTGGAGAAGAAGGTTGAATGATTTGAGTTGAAACAATTTGAAGGTGTTGTAAGCTCATCCTCGCCATTACCCCTTCTTAATTGTTCACTACACACACAATCTGTTATAGCTTTTTTCATGAATGAAGTTCTATTTGTTCATCTCTTTATAATGTGGATCGGCTGCAAAAGAAATAAAATAGAATGAAGGATGGTGATGATATTGCGTTAGAGATGACAAAAGAGAGTTTGTGATGTGTAGTGGTGTGTGGGGGACCAAAGATTGGCGCCATGCTATTGCTTAGGCCCTTGTGGTGTCTACCTCCCTACTTTCCATTATTTTATTTCTTTTTTTCTTTTTTCTTTTATCTTAAAATATCATTTTATTCCTATTTTTTTTTATTATTTAAAGAGACATTTTTAAAAGTAGCAAAAATA
The DNA here is from genome assembly GCA_025688845.1 of Cucumis hystrix. NCBI lineage: Eukaryota > Viridiplantae > Streptophyta > Magnoliopsida > Cucurbitales > Cucurbitaceae > Cucumis > Cucumis hystrix. The sequence goes on along the minus strand of CM046885.1, from coordinate 18,525,726 downwards.
AATTAAATTATTTACAATATATAGCAAAATTTAAAATATTTTCACATTTAAGCTCATAATAGAAAGAGAGGCTTTAAGCGGAGGAATAACAAAACTTAAAGGAAGGGGTAATAAAAAAAAGTGAACCTGACGTGAATCGAACACGCAACCTTCTGATCTGGAGTCAGACGCGCTACCATTGCGCCACAGATGCTTATATGTTATCATTCGATAGATTATATTTATATACGTTAATTATGAAAGATGGTTGAAAACTTAGATCCTACCTTTCATTTGATGTTACTTTGGATTTTCCTGGAAGGATATGAATTTTTTTTTTCTAAAGTGAGTATTGTAACAAACAAATACATGTCAATTGGCTGAAGAATGAAGGAATACGGAGTGTGAGAATTCCGATATAATATTTATGTTTGAACATGTATAAAAGAATATGAGTAAAAAATTGTTTTGGTTCTTGTACATTTAGGATTTTTTCATTTTAACCCATGCAATTTCAAATCTCCAGATTTAGTTTTTAGTTTATTGTTAACATTTTGAAAGGAAAAGAAAAGATCAATATAAAAATTAATTACGAAAATGATTTTAACATAGGAATAAAATAAATAGTAAAAGTGTGGTTTCAGGTAAATAGGATACTGCACACCGTCTAACTAGTGTGTATTATTTGTCATATCAATCTTTTTATCATTTATTATAATGTAAAAGCAAATAGAAAAAAAATTCAAAGCTCAAAAGGTTTTATTTCTTTCTTTTGTTTTTTGGAAAAAATTGAAAGGTCCAGGAGTGAAGATATCAACGAGAGTATTTTGTATTTTGTAGAATATTAACCAAATGTTGGGTTTGGTAGGTGACTTATGGTAAGATCTCTGTTCCTGTAAAGGAAGGAGATATGGAGGAGACTAAGCTGTTCAAAACGACTTTTCTATCTTTTACTCGCTTCCTTATTTCAGTTAGGTCTTTTATGATACTGGCCAAAGATAATCCTTTTGAAAAAGTAAATGGAGTGGACCAGCAGTTGTTATGGTAATACCAAAAGACGACGCTTTATGGACATGGCAAATTGCTTATAAAATGTCTATTGAGACTTCAGAGTAGAGGGGAGATGCAAAGCTCAGTGAGCTTTATAAGACTAACCAGATTAGTTGACTTTATCATCCTAACAGTAATGTTGCTAAGTAAGAGTGTTCTATACAAGTACCAAACTGAAGTTTCCTAGTTCATCGTTATACATAAGAGGTACTCTCTCAAAGTCTCAGTATTGGTCTTTTGAATGATATCCTATCAAATTACTATTGCTACTATTGGAAGATCAACAATCCGATTTATAAGTTTGACATATAGACATACACAGATGAGTGAATACTGTATAATGCAATGCTTGTCAAACAGGTATATCTAAAGGCAATATTTTATGTGCAGGCTACCAAATATCTAGAATAACATATTAGTTAAATAATCTGTAGGGTAAGGACTGGCTACATAAAGGATTTACGAATAGCACTCAGAAAAAAGTTAAGAATATGCATACTGGAACTATGGTTATTTGACAGAAAAGAACCCCACAAGATATTATCATATCGCAGGTAACAAATCAACGGTCCATGGAAATTTGACCTAAACTATATGCTACTACAGCATACTACACCCCCAATCAACAAGATCGAGTAAATGGAAGTAAATACGTCTTACTCTCACACTAAACCGATGCTGTCCGAGTAGGTAATTTATGAGAAACAAGCACGGCTTCATTACTTGCAGCTTTCTTTGCAGCAAGCTCTTCTAAACGATTCCATGTAGCCTCGCGTCTTGCTTTCAGCTCATTTTCTTTCAATTCGTCCTCCTGAAACTTGACTAAGCATTCTTTGAGCAGATCAGGATCAAGATCATAGAATATTTTTCGAACGTTCAAAGTCAAGCTATGGACAGCCTGGTTCCAATGACTCCTGGCATTCTTTTCCAGAGCTGGAAAGATTATGGGCAGAATGACCTTGCGATTTTCTTTGATCAAGTTTTCAATGTGGTCATTATTCCACAAGAACAGTGCCCTTTCTGCTACCTAGGAAATCAAAATGCCGCATCAGGTTAGGTTTCGAAAACAAATGCAAGTAACACTACTAGGCAACATCTCTAAATCAAATATTTCATTCCCCTCCACGAGCCAGATACTTGGGAGTTCTAATGTTACTACGCCCTAGAGTGAGTTATAACTTTCTAGAGGAAAAAAACTATTAGACCATAGGAATAATACAAAAATTTGAAAAGAGATGATCTTCCCTCATCAGTATTACCTAATTTATAATCTTCAAACATTCAAACACAAGCTTACACATATAATCTCAAATTTTCACTTGCCTAGTCTGCCTAGAACTATTGACAGTCAAACCTAAATGGAAAGCGAAAAGTAACACCATAGATTATGACCGCCCAACAACCAAACAAAAACTTTTCAAACTATCCACAGGTGAGTCCAAGCAATTGTGAAAAACAATTAGTACCTGAAAATGTGAACTATTTAGGCACCGGGCAATCTGGCGAAACAGGGGTACCATGCAGCGCTGGAACTCTGGAAGTTGAGTTGCTTCTAGTACTTCTTCCAACTCACTAAGAAACATTACTTCTTTCGAACTATTTGTAACCGGCCAATACTTCAATAAACCTCTTATGACTGTATCAGCAAGCTTGCAATCTTTCTCTACAAATTGCGTGATGCAGTATGATAACTGCTGGTGGTACATAGCTAGGCATTTTGGTTTATGCAAAGGGATCAGTGCACGCACAAGGAATAACTTGTGCTCTTCTTTCAGAGGGAGAGCAAACCCATTGATGATACTTCCCAAAATTTCTAAAAGTTCAGCAATCCCATTATGCTTTTCAGTCTCAAATATAAATCGATAAAATATGTTATTTATAGCTTTTCTAATGAATGGCCGATGTACCATAAATTTCCCGTAGATACGGTGCAGAATTGTTTTCAAGTATTCTCTTTCTCTAGGATCTTCAGAGTCGAACAAATCCAGCAGTTTCAGAATGAAAGAATGATCAATATATCGTTTAGCCAATTTCGCATCCATCTCAGGCGAGGCCACAAATCTGAGAAAGAATTCATACACAATTTGTAAATGAGGCCATGCGGGATCCATTGAAGGCTCCTCCTCTTCCAAATCAAAACCTTCCACAATTTTGTTCTCACGTGGTTGAGGACTCATTGTTCTAAATAAATTTATGGAGACCATTTTTATAACTTCCTGAATAACAGTCTCAGTAAATTTACTATTAACAGAAGTTACATAATCCACAATCTCCAACAAAGTCTGTCGCTTGATCTCCTTCTCTTTAAGGTGCTTTGTTGGGTCAGTGAAGTCAAACAAAAAGCAGCACAGATTTAGCTTCTTAACAAACAAAGTCTGCTTTTCAGAGCTTGGAACTTCCCTAAACCCAGGCAATGGTTCATATGAAGACGTGGGAATTCCATTCAGTTTCGCGTTCCCACCTTTATTAGCCTTGGTGCCATGATTTTGCCCCACATCTTGAACAGAGTTGGTCGCCGCAAATGACGAAACCAAATTTGCCGACTTGCCAGAAGCTAAATCATTACCTCTCGAACTGGCAGAAGCATAAGCAGTTGATGGTGCCATATGGCTTCCACCATGTTCCCTACTCTCTCCACCCTTCGATGATTTCCGGGGAAGCTTACTAAATATCTGCTTGATCATAATTCATATAAAACCGATAAAGTAACACTCCCAAATTAGTAAAACACCCTTTTCCTTAGCCTCCAGAAACCTGTTGAAAGCTACCAACTACACTACAAATCCATCAGCTAACTCCATTTTTCCTCAAGGAGGTAGCAGCCAGCAATCAAAGCAGACACTTTACTAGCAGCAACTCAAATGAAAAAAGCAAACCAAAGCTACTCTTTTCATCTAAAAAGTAAGCAGATTCATTCCTAGAACAGATCAGACAAAATCGCTGTCTTGAACCCATAACCGAAATCGAACATATCATCCGCTGTTCCAGAAAACCTAGCTAGAATCGTATTCAAACCACCCAGACGCCTGAAACACTCAATACCAAAGATCTGAAATCCCACTCCAAATCCGATTCTAAGAACTTCCCAGATACAAAAACAGAGAATTAAGTAACAATCAACAGATATTCCGTCCGAATTCTTCGACCCACCCAAATCAGTCTTAGGGTTCAATTTCAAATTGGGAAAAGAAGAACAGAAAAAGAAAACAAAAAAAGAAGAGTGAGGGATTTGAATGTGGAAGAGAAACCAAAAAAACACATGCGATAATACAGAAACAGAGAGTCCGAGAATCCAAAAAAAAGGAAGGATTTTGAAGGGAAAAAAATGGCTTTCGTATTACTTACAGAGAGAGAGATTACTCGGTCTCTGCTTTGCTTTTTCTCCTTTGTGGCTTCCCCTCTGTTGACTCATATTTCGAATCAATAAATAAACCCTTTTTATTTGTTTATTATTATTATTATTATTATTATTATTATTATTATTATTATTATTATGCCAATGCCAATCCTTCTTATTAAATAAAATTAACACTTTGCTGTATATTCCCTTTATATGTTTTTGCTTTTTTAAAAATTTTATTAGCAAAAATAGATTTTTCATCACTTAAAGATGCCTCAATTTTACCAAAGTGTGGATTTGAAGTATTGATGTTTATCAATATTTCAAAATACATATATAATAAACAAATAATTAAAAAAATATTTCAACTATTACTTCTACTATATTCTTCATGTTATATGCTTTTCTTTCAAAATAATGAAAATATTGGGAAAACGTGAAAAACCTCTATGAAAATTTAAATCTATTTTTTTAATTCTCTATTTTTGTTATGAAATTTTTCAATGTGACTAATTGAACTTGTCTAATGTGAATCATAATATAACGTTATTTAGAAAGAAATTGAGTTTAATTGTTAATGTAATTTGATGTTCTAAAATGTCAAAATTGAAATATTTAATTGTTTGAAAGATTACTTGAAAATGATAATTAAGATGGCCAAGTAAAACGTTGAAAATCAAGGGATAGATCGTTAATTCATATGTCATTGTTGGCAGCCAGTTTTATTATTTTTTTTATACACAATTCCTTATTTATTTAATAATTTCTTACACTTTTCCTGCAAAAATCAAACGGATTAAATTCCAACTTGTAATTATAAAATGCATTAATTAACATACGTGTTGATTAGTTGGAGGGTTTGAATTCTTATCAAATTCAACCCACCGAAGAAGATTGGACTTTGTTTATTCAATTTATTTGGACTATTTAACAATAAACGTACAAAAATTGTTTAATAAAAGTTAAATATGCCCATCACAGCTTAAATGATCGGTTGATATATGAAATGAAATTGTTATATATAATAAACTTGATTTTAGAACAATATTAGTTGATGTTAGGATTGAATTAAACAGTAATATATTGATGGAAAATGATACTGATATCTCATTTGAGTTTCTTCTTCTTCTTTTTTTTTTTTTTTTTGACGTTTTCATTTGAGTTTCAATATGACATGAGCAAATAATTAATGGATATGGACCATTTGTAATTTTTGAAACATAAAAGGGTTAAAGTAGAAAAGGGGAAATTATAAGGAAAAAAATAACATAAAACTGAAGATGGCTCAGTGAGTTGCTGTGAAGTTTACTTGTAAGTTGCTAATGACATAAATTGGTGGGGTTTCAGTTTTGCCATGAACAATTTGGCGACTAGTGATAATACATTTTTTGCTTAAGTATAAATTGACCAGCCCTGGGATTTGGCGGCAAAAACTACCAAGCTCGAGTACGGTAGGGGTGGTGAAATGCATAAAGATCGAAAAGAACACAATATTTCTAGATTTTTTTATTTATTTTGGGAAATTTATAAATTAGCATAAAAATGATCTTGAAGTAATGGCAGACAAAACGTGGCAATTAATATTGAGAAAATAAATACAAGCTAACTCGACCTGTGTTTTGTGTTGCCGTGAAAGTTGAAACTAAATTAGCATTGGCACTTTTGCAAACTTTTTCAACTTAGGGCTTCTTTTGCAATTGGTTAATATATATACATAAAAGCTACTTTTGTATATATGTCCAAAATAGACGTCAAAAATGGAAGACACAGAAATGAAGTAAAACCCAAAACATATAAAAAGGAATTAGAAACAATTTTTAATACCCAAAAAGTAAACTCAGTCACAATTTGACAAAGCAAGAATTGGATTTTTCAGCTTGAAAGAAAAAAAAGTGTTGAATATGCAAAGTTTTAGGTCCCAACAAACTAACCTTATTGGAACCAGCAGATTTCTAATTTCTACAGATGATATGTAAACTACTACTGAGCAATGTTGACTTTAACATGAGATAACTACATATATTTATGTGAATTACTACTAAACTATGTTAACTTAACGGACAAATGGGTATCTATTTTCCGTATAATTTTGTATAATAAAAGAATAAGGAACATAAGGGACAGGGTCATGACATATTCTTCACTACTTATCTTTTAAAAAAAGAAAAAGAATCAGAGAAAATGACAGGTAAAGAAATGATTGAAGGAAGGAACCAAATTAAGGGAGGGGCTGCAAAGGGGCAAGGGATGCCATCTTTTGTTAGCAATTAACTTTGGAGTTTTGTCATACCCTTTTGGCTTTCTTCCTTCCTCAAGCATTTATTGAATAAGGGGTTTTCTGGCTTTTATCTCTAGTATGCTTATGCAACGTGTCAACTAAGGAAGACCTGGGCATCTCATTTCGTGAACCAATTTTTTTGAGAATGTGAAAGTTTTGGATAATGAGTTTCCATAATTTGCAAACCAACTTGTTTTTGTTTTTGCCTAGATCATTACAAACATGGAGGGAAGTTTTAGCATGCATTATTTAGAATGTGCCTCATCTAATAATATCATTCATAGCATTTGAAAGTGAATATGGAATATCAAAATAAGTTATTAATAAGAGAAAAAAATAAACTATTTACAAAATATAGTAAAAAAAAATAGATAATTTTGCTAACGTCTGAAAATAGACTCAATTCCTTTGCTATAAAGAATAAAATATCTATACATATTTCTATAATAATATAAAACTATCCACTTTGTTCAAAGTGTTCATGATCTTGCTTTTAATTTCACCAAAACGGTCATGTATCCACAAAAATAGTTGTCTTCATGATCTCTCGTCTAAAAAATGTATAACTAAATTGCAAGATTCAACTCGCATATATTGTAATGAATAATAATAAAATTAAATAGTTGTTAAATCCACCCTTTTAAGACATTTTAATCTTTTTTTTTTTAAGGAAATATTTTAATCAACTACAGACGGTGATGACAAATTCAATTTTCTTTAAAAAAAGAAAAAGTATTGACTGACATGACAAAAGGTTATTTTCATTGATAAATAACTGACATAAAAAGAATGATAATAATAATAATAATGATAGAAAAATAGCCCACAAAGTATCCATCTTACACACTAACGGGAATGGGTCAAAAACCAAGAAATAAATTGGAAGTCAACTGAAATGGCTGTCGGTTCTGACTGATTATACGATTTATGGAAATGGGAACCAAATACAATAGGGTCTGTTCCCACTAATTTCCACAAAAATGTTAGATGTTATCAATCAGCTCATAAGGGTGCCAGGAAATTGTTATACGGTTTCTTCATGAAACCTAATATATAGGAGCCAATGAAATCTGACTAATACCATAAACAATCACTTCAGATTTCACATTAAGGAAATTTCAAAAAAGCAGATACAGCTAAACTCTTAACTTTGACCACGTGCTGCTGCTAAAGTGACAGGAAAGTGGAAAAGGATGTCCTAATAAGAAAACCTCCAGTCGGCTAATGATCTGAAGGCTAGGGAAATACTCCTAATTCGTTTTCTTAGTAAAATTGAGTAGTTATATAGAAAATTAAGCCCATAAATAAAAGTTTTACCTATTGGTTTTTGTTTGGTTGTCATTTTATGAGTTTTTAAAATTTAAGCTAAGTACTTTTTAAAAAATTGACTAAGAACTCAAATGTTTAGTTAGGAAAGTTGTAAACTAAGAACTCAAATGGGTGCTTTATAATATGAATTCTATCCACCTAAACTAATACCTACTCACACTGATGAAACATCAAGGGATTAAATAAGTAAAGAGATGAGATCATGATTTGGTTAAAATATGTGTCCATGATAAACAAACAAAATTGCAGAACGCTGAGTGAACTTTCTGTTGTGAAAAGAAAGTAAGGAAAGATGTTACCAAAATTCCTTCTATCTCACAAGCTATATTCAGCCTTAGAGTCGATAAAAGCTTGAATCGATGGTTCTCGCCCAAGAAAGTCTGATAGAACATCAATTGGTTCTTTTGCACCTCCTGGAGCCAAAACCTGAAACATTAGATAGGTAAAAGTTCATTCAATCCCTTATGGATACAATGTACAGACCTTTAGGATAGCGTGTTAGGTAATGCGGTACGATTATGCTTGTCAGTATTAGTTAGCAATAACTAATATGAAAAGGTAAGAATATGTTGAGTTGTTAGAGAGAATTAGTGATCAGCTGCTATAAACAAAACTACAGAGCCGATCGGCTCAGTCCATTTGGCATTAAAAGATGAAGTGACCCTAAAGTGGTAGTAGTAGGCGTAGAGAGGGTTGTGGATAATCTGATCACCGATAAAATTTTCCCCTTTTTTTTCAGTTAAATTCGATCCAAAATCTACATTTTAAATATTTCCCAAGCAGCCTCCGCTCCCGGTAATTCCACGGAAACACATATTTGGCTCATTCTGGTGGCTACTATTGTCGAGTGCATTACATGCTTTACAAACCCTCACAGAAACCAGTATATTTTAGTGAAGGAATACGTGCCAAGGGAGAGGTGGGGTGTTAATGGAGGAACAATTGGTATTTAAATTCCAATATATCCTGGAGTCGAAGGAATATATGAACCAGGACTCCTTTTGAGCTAGAACTTTAAAAATAATGGTGGAAGAATGATTTCAACTCTTATTAGAGGATTATCCAAATTTTGAACGATTGCTGGAGATGATTCCAACTCTATTTTCAGAGGATTATCCAAATTCCCTCCGATATATCCTGGAGTCAAATCCGTTACCACCTTTCACCAAGGTTAAGGAGAAGGGGGGAAAGGGAAGGGACGAGAGGGAAGAGTGGGAAAAATGCCACGTAATAAAAAAAATACAACATAAAATAGATAAATGTTGTTAAGCCATTACAGAATTACTATTACCACATCACTTTTTCGTTCGTCAATTAACGGTCTATTCAGACCTATTTTTCAAACTTTAGACACTAAAGTATTCTTTTTGAGACTTCTAGGACCAAATCTCATAAACTAAAAGTGTATCAATTACCCTAGTCCAAATAGTTTGGAACTCGGAGAAGAAAAGGCCTCCTGAATTTCTTCCCAATTTTACATTCTGTTTCATTTAATAACAAATATCAATCAAGATATGTTGAACAACAATTAAAACAAAAACAAACCTAGATATTACTTTGAATTTAGTAAGACGAGCAAAAAGCAGGTATTTCAACCAAAATTTGAAGAGAACACCAAGATATTTCTAATCTAGTTACAATGCTTTCACTAATTTGAACTGAATGGTGATATAAAATTGGTCCAAATGAAAAATCAAAGTTTGGAAGCATGATGCAAATTTATTACCTTGTTTCTGAACTGCAAGCCAATATGTTGGTTCAAAAGATTACCACGAAACTTTGAGACAAAAATATCAGCGGAGAAAACCTGCAGAAGTTGGATTGCTGCTTATGTTAATTTAAACAAAGCTAACCAATGCCCGGTACATAAATGTTCATGAACACCTTATTACGTCAGTTTTTTCCAATGAGAAACATTGATCAAATTTCACAGATGGAATGAAATTAGAACATGTTAAGCATATATACATGAGTAGTAAAGCAACCTCCAAATCGGATTTGCGTGCTTGAAGGGTAATAATGTTTACCTCACTCCATACACGACTGTAGCAGGCAGCTTCATAACCAATAGCACTACATGGAAAGCATGAAGCAGGATTGGTTCCTTCCAGCATGGGCAAACCTAGCATTACCTGGGAAAATGCCGTAACATGAAAATCTAGTGTGCAAAACTCAAGTTAATAAATAAGTACTTTAAAATATACCTTTGAATGGAGATGCTTGAATAATTCAATGATGTCGACATTTTCAGCACAATGTATAATTTGATCAAAAAGACCTACATACAGACATGTCCCAAGTTACACAATGAAAACGAACACATGCAACTGATGAATAAAGTTCAAGAAGAATGTAGTTGGCATGTTGGGATGCAAACATGAAGATCTAATGTCTTACTGTGGATGCCCTTTAGGAGGTGGCAATGGATTTGACACTTTGTGATACAGTTCTCGCATGTATTTCAACATATTACATGTCCTTGTTTCTTTTACCAAGGAAGGAAGCTCTTATTAAAATTAAAAAATTAAAAACCAACGTAGGTCAAAATTAGAAAGAAAAAAAAGGAACTTTGTTTCCAAAGGAAAATGTGAAGGGAGATTGAGGCAGTTGATTGGATGGCATATTGCGATAAGATAAGACCAAACCTCTTGAATGTGGAAGGTTCAATAGGAAATTCGAAGAAAGAATGAAATCTTATTGCCAAAATGGTTGTTCAGAAGTCCAAAAGAAACTAGTGGTGGCACCAGGTAATGATGTATTTTCATGAAAAAGATATGAATGGACTATGAAAAACAAGAAACGAGGCAGCAACATGCGCTTGAGAAAAATATCAAAATTTTGGTGTCAAGCGTTATTAACCATGACTTGGAGAAGGAAGGAAGAAAAGTCTTCCCTTGTAATGACATTTGGATTGGAAATCAACAATTTCTACCTCTTTCGTTAAAATTTCCACGGTTCTATGCAATCTCAAAACAGATAAATGCTTTGGCATTATGATCGAGACAAAAAACACTCACTCTTGAACATGGCCAATAGAGTACAAAATGTGACATGATAATGTTTTAGGTCATAATTGTTGAGTGCCAATCAATAAGGCAGGGGTGTTCATCTTTTTGCGTTTTAGTTGTCTTTGTGCTTTTGATTCATCTCCTAAGGACAATATTAGTTAGTTGCTTGGCGGTCATAGAAAATTTATTTGGGTCAATGCTGCTAACAAAGCAATCATTTTGGGTCTTTGGAGTGAAGGATTCAAAATAATTTACCAAAAGGTAAGAAATAATACTTGAAGTAAAATGCAATTAACAAAAAATCTTGCTTCAATTTCAGCGCAGAAAAGAATAAGTAGAAGAAAGTAGGCAGAGTAAAAGAAATGCCATACAATAAAGAACTTCTTGTTTCAATTTCAGCGCAGAAAAAGAATGTCGCCATTTTTTCAGTGATTCACATACTTCATCCTTGATGGGTACTGTAATATCCTAAACATTGCACAAACAGAAAATATGGCTTCATATTCACAATAATAAATACTATGAAAACTTGACTTGGGTAAAATTCGTGCATCACAAATGGCCTAAGCCATCTTATGATAACGGAAATTTATAGTTTCAAACCAAAACTTCTACAATATTAAAGCTGAATACATTGAGATGCACCAGACTTCCAACTAAAGAGATATTAAAAAGGTGTTAATCTAAATGCATTACCTGATGGAAGCCAGATAACAACTTCAAAGAAACACTTTCATAGCACCTATAACATAAAAACAAGCATTAACAGGCGGATGTGGTTTTCAAATCAAACTAATGGATATAACAATGCGTCAGCTACCAGTTTTCTAGAATCTGAGCAGGGATCTCGACAAAGTCAGGATCAAGACGCAGCCCTGAGATCCTAGTAAATGGTGCACGATTGCAAACATGTTGAACCTAAAAATCCAGTTATGAAGTTGAGGAAAATCAATTAAAAACACGTAAATATAAAATGTTTACAGTTTAGAATATTGTACATTTTGTCTCACGAAAACAAAACAAAACAAGACTATTGTACATTTTACTTCTAGAGTCAATTTTCTATATACTGACAAAAAGACTAATGTAGCATGGCAACATTACATGTGGATTAATATAAAAGGGTGATTGGACAAGCACTGAAATTTGAACTGAATTGTTAAGGTAGTTTGTCCCAGAGCCACACAAGACCATAGTGGTCATCATTTAGTTTGGATGCCATCAAGCCTCTAGAAGCAAGCATTATAACTGTGAGTGATATATACTAAATTTGCCTTCAACCACTAGCTTAAGCTTTTTGGTGAATTGTTGATTTAAGATAGTATCAGAGCAGGTGATCGAAGGAAGTCACGTGTTCAAGTCTCTTCCTTGTTTCCTCTCCAATTAAAATTGATTGTCACTTGTTGGGTCTTTCAAATATTGTAATCCCACAAGTGAGTGGAAGTGTTAGTGATATATAATTAAAATTTTCTTGAATCACTAGTTTAAGTTTTTGGGTGAATTGGTGATTTAAGAATAACTTCCATCACAAAATTTTGCTTACCCACACTTGTGATAAATCTTTCACCTGTCTAAGATGTAGGTAGAGTGGAAGCAAGATAGAGGTCTTGTTCAAGTTGGAGGCTGGCCAAGGTTGATAGCCATGATACATATTTATCAAAAATCAAATTCTAGAAGTTAAGGAACTTCACTCAAGTATTCTCATTCTAACCATCTTCCAGTGTTAAACTACAATAAATTATCATCTTCTAAGTTCTAGCCATTTGATCAAATCAGTCATGGTTTCAAAGAAAGTACACAAAATATGTACCACATGGCCAAACTCATGGAAAAGATTAACCACTTCAGTGAATCGCATCAACCCGGCATGACCATCAACATCGTTCTGTAGTTGAGATAACAGTAATGCCACCGGTATCTACTCAAACAAAAGAAAGAAAATTTATGATGATACAATTTGTATATAGAGTTATCATATAAAGAACTAACTAAACATCTCAATTTCTTGCTCCAAGTACAGTTTTCTTTATACATCATACGTGGTAAAGTCAATGTGATTATAGTGCATGTGATTATAGTGAGATTATCATGATAAACAATCCTAATATATTCTAGATATATGATAGCACATGTATCGTGTAAGTATATAACAAATATTACCTGCCGCGTACCATTAGATAGCAATGCACTGCTTTGAAGGGCCACCACACATGTGTGAATGTATTTTTCCTCCCTAACCAAGCACAAAACACAATTTCACTCACAGATGAAGAAATAATGTCAAGGTCAATTTTGTAGAAGTTTGAAGTTCTAATCAAACCTTGTGTATAGATCAAGGAAGAAGTAACCAATAAGTTCACCAGAGTTTAGATCAAAAACTGAGTATAACTTAACGTCATAATGCCAAACCTCAGCATCTATCACTTCCTCAAACCTTAATCCTGATGAAGCAAAAAATCAAGTACTAAATTGCAACTGTAGTACTAAATTCTTAGGGCAAGAGGAAAACAATAAGAAAACCAGATTCGTGAGTAAAGGTGGAAGGATCATGCCCACCAAATTTTTTTAATGGAAATGATTACCGAAGAGGTCTTGCATTATCTTGAAGATCCCAGACAAAACCAAAGAGACTGGAAAGTATTGCTTAACAGTCACAAAGTCCAGGTTGAATTCTTGATCTTCTGCCCTTTTGACATAGTATAATAGATCCTCGATACCAAAAGGACTTTCCCCTTCCACTTGCTTCTGATGATCTCATAAGTCATAAGACCCAAAGTAAGTTTCATGAAACCATGTTATCGACAAACATTTGACGGATTGAACTAACCTTTAGGTTCTTTAAGCTGGCCAGTTCCTTGGCAGCTAAATCTGTTAAACTATCAGAGATGTTCTCCAAGAATTCAAATACCTGGATAAACATTCAAGTAATTACCAGCCTAAAACTCGGCAGATAAATCGACATTAAATTAAGAATTAGCAAAACTAATTGGTGGTTCTTTTTATGCTAAGGTTCAACCAAGGCCTAGCAAAACCTTGTACCAAATTTTTGGAATACCCACGTGCAAGTCAAGGTTCTTGGGACTCTACAGGATAACTTTTAACTGAACGGATAACCTTGACGTACATCCAGAACTTCAACAAGAATCCATTTCTTCTTTGTAAACTGTAACAATTGCTTCGCAGTTTCTAAAAGTGTTATTCATATGGTCTTAGCATTTTGAGCCAGTAATTTAAACTTGAAAACTGGTTTCGAGGTTATTAATTGAAACCTAGATATACAAAGGCAGCAGTAAGCTTTATGTAAATTTTTCCATTTATGAAGATAGCCCTTTGTTTTGGTTTACCAGGATAAATAGCACGAAGAAATAGAAATGTGGAATTAAACACAAACTAACCACTCCAACTACCCTCACCACCGCAGCCAGCCTGAGGCATCATTCAACTAGTTCAAGCATTATAACCTCAACCAAAAAGCCAAAGGTTCAAATACCCACCCTACATATCATGAATCCAAAATAAATAAATAAAACTTCGCCACCAAAAGCAAAACATGCAATATCGCGAAACCTATAGAATTTGATTGGGTGATGTCATGCCCTAATGATAGTGAATTGAAGAAGAGAATGAATTGAATTGAAAAATAGTTCAAATAAAATACTAACAAATAAATTAAAGTATTAATAAATTAATAATATACTTGCATATAAAGTATTCCAAAATTAAATTGCAAGAAAAATACAATTATAATTTTATTTTCAGATAATGCAAAAAAATCTAAATCTAAAAGTGAAGTGTTTTCGTGAAAAACCATTCTTTTAGTCCAGTCTTAATTTTCTACTTTCTAAGAAGTCATGTGGGTATTTAATAAACGAAGAGAACTGGCATCTTTGAATAACCTTGGCAGATGATCTTGCCATTCTATAATGAACAGCATAGTCTGCATAATTTGAATACCCTTGTAAGCGGGCAAATTTGTGTCGCAGATGAACCTGAAAATTAAGAAAGAATGTTAATTGTCTAGAAGTTTTTACACTAGCAAGAGTAGTCAATGCTCGGTCATCACATTTAAGTTCTCCACTAGAAAATTTGGAAGCGTGTCTATTTCTTACTGCGGGAATCCACACTTTGGTTTCACCAACAAAAATACCATATTTCAAAATTTCAATCCAATCCCTATTTTGATGCAGATGTGGAAGCCATTTGAAATGTCAGCAACTTTTCGTGGAACATCAATTACCATAAAGAATCATTGTCGTGTTAACTTATATTATTTTAAAATATCAATTTTCCATCTTTTAGCTATATTTAATCCTTTCGTATTGAACCATTGATCATATCACTACAACAAGCGTGAAAAATCTTAGGAAACAAGAATATATTTGTTCACAAACATAGTTGTTAGAAACAGAAAATATTAATTTTCAAAGTAGATAATGGACCACCAAATCAAAACTTGCTCAGTTAAACCGTTTTTAGAGAGGAGAAAATCAGAAATTATGACAGCTTGCCCACTAATCTATACATTAATATTTTATTATTTCATAAAGAAGAGATTATCCATATAAAACCATTTTAAGAAAGAATTGATGAAAAAATTAAAATGTTGGCTTCCCTTGTGATCTGTGTTTTGTATAACGGATTACGTTAATACCAAGCTCAGAACCTAGTAATCTTTGAGGTTTAAATTAGTTCACAAGGAATAGATAATCAAGTTAATTACCAAATTTTCTAGAATAGAAAGATTCACTTCTCCACACCTCTTTCCATATGCCATTGCCACCATCCTCCTTGTCGTGCCTACCTTAAAACAGGCAGTGTTACCATTGTCAGTACTCAGCACATATTCCTCCAGCTTTCTACGTGAGCTCTCTATATGATTTTCAATAAATCATGCAATATCCCAAAACTAATATTTAAATATCTTGGCTAATTGTTTTCAAAGAATTCAAATATCATGTTCAGTAAAGGACTAAAGTTCCTAGACTTTACTGATTCCTTCTACTACAGGAGAACTAATATCATGTACTAAAGGAAGTTTACATATTGATAGTATGCATGAAGTTCTCGAAGGTTACATGGATATGAGTAGTTCAAATTAAGAACAGATAAGATATAAGACAAACTACCGAGATAAAAGTTAATACAAAATAAAAATGAAAGAAACAAAATATAGTACCATGCAGGACTCAATCTGACAAAGGCATTAGATTTGGGGAAAAAAATACAATAAATAAATAGGTTGAATCAAAATTTGAAATAGTTGGACAGTATTCCAAAAAGCTTCTGGTTCATGAGAACATACCTTGCAATGTTCTAATACCACCGCAGTGTGATGGCTTCTCATTACCACCTTAAACTTACCATTTTCAGTTTTATCAAGACTCTGCGTGGAGAAGAGATAAGACAAATACATTAGTCAATGGTAATGGTATGTGGGAATAAATCGATCAAAAATAGGACTTTGATAAGAAATTTTTCCCTTTTTTTTTTTTTTTGTGAATTCAAGAAGATTCTCATTTGTTAATTTAAATTTTCTTCTACTATTTTTTCCTAAATATCCATCAAAATCAGCATTTTGTCGATTTTTTTATCAAAATTCCTTAAAATTGAGACATCTACGTTTTCTTCAACTTCAACCACTCAACAAAGCAAAAAGGTTATTGATGGAGCTAGTTTGGAAAATAAAGCATATCTTATAACAAATAATTAGCTTGGAACACCCACTCACCCTTTGATCTACAAATACAATACTCCATAAAGACTTCAAATGAAATACAAATAATCAAATAAATTATCTTAAGCTATGATGAGAAAAAGACTTTTCAAACATATACAGCCGAATGGGAACAAAAAGACAAGGTGATATAATCCCACGGAAAGGAAAGCTAACAAAAAGGACTTTTATAGGCCAGAATCTGATTTGTGCGAGTGAATTAGCGTAAGACACAATTAAAATACATAATACGGGAAGAGCCCAAACCTCAAAAAATTCTTTTGGTAAACCATCCAATTCAGCTTCACTAAAAGGGATGAATGTACCATCATCATTCAGATTTTGAATATATCGCAGGCTTAGCTCTTCAATTTGCACCCTCAATCGCAGCAATTCTTCCCTTTTTGATGTAGTAAGGTTTAAGCCATTCCGCTCAAAGTCTCTAACCTGTCACTGATTGAAAAGAATCAGCACATGTTTCAAGCATTGGAGCAAGGTAAAATCATCAAAAAGAGCTAAAGTTGACTAAAGTAGGTCAATTTTTCTATATTTCAGTTGCAGATTGTGGCGATTAGATTGTCAAAATTCGGATCATCAAAACCAATTTGAGGGGAAGGGAGAAGTTGGGAATGACATATAAAAAAAGAAAAATTCGATAATCTTGCCTCGACAAAATCAATTTGCTTGACCTCCTGTGCAAGGAGCTGTTTGGAAAGTTCTCAAGAACACTTTATAGAGCTGTTTTTTAAATTGATCGGGTTTCCTTTAAATAATGGTGTTGCAATACATTTGTGATCAGGCTATACTTTCAAAGTAATAACAACGATCAGGCTATACTTTCAAAGTAATAACAACTTTAGTTGTTCTTGAAATTGGCCATCTATGCAAATGACGTTTGGGAAAACAAGTTGCAAGGAACAAATATCTGAATATGCTTTCACCTACACACACGGTGCATGCAAAGAAAACAACAGAAAACATATTTTTAGTTTAGCAGAGTGGGGTTGGGGAACTAAACCTTATTGAAGGTCTAGGTGCCTTAATCACCAGTCCTCGGATTGGCAACAAAAACAATTTTTAATTACAAATAACCAACCTCTTTAAGTTCAACACCCAATTAGAGTCTGCCCATCATGGCTTTTTGTAATTTAAATTATAGAATACGTCGTATTTAATGCAGAATTGTCTTAATAGTTAAATTTAGTAGTTATCTTTCCTATTTGAAGAGACTGTACACATCAATCTGTACTCATGAAAAGAGAGAACAATCTTTTGATATTGAGTCTACTAGGAGTCCATACCAAGCATTGAATAAAGCACTTCTGTTCAGCACTTGTCTGCTCCCCTCTGACAGAAAATGCTTTGACAACTCGATAAACATCTTCACGTTTACTGTTCCGCCCACAGAGAAAGAACGATGAGTTCTGTAATTGACAAAGGCATGCAAATCTACCGTGCTCTGAAGTTTGCTCAAAGGTTAATAAAATGAGAAAAAAAAACAGTTTGGGAGGGGCATGTTCTTAAGCCTTCCCTTTGAATATATTGTGTGTGTGTACACCTACAGCACCAATTAAGAACCCAAATACAGAATTTGTTTCATTTTTCCCTAGCCTATTATAGCAAATAAATTGCATTTCGAAACATGGATATGCATGTAGATCATATAGACAAAGGAGAGGGAAAGGGGGCAATAAGTTTAAGCTGTCAATCGTGCCCTGCTGCATGATCTACGAAAGCCAACAAATGTAACCTTCCATGAAAAGATAGCAATGAGTGATACCTGCACATCTGAACATGAGCATCTATTCTCCGCTCTGCTTCAGCACTTGCTGCGCGTACATCGTCTGAAGTAGATATTAGTTTCGGAAACACGCATGATTGTACTAGTGGAAATTGATCAGCCTCTAAATCAGCCAGTGGTGAAATTACATTCGAATATGTAACCTGCAAGCTTCAGTTAACGAGTTATTAAAGAGTAACTACGACCATATTAGAAATAAAATTCAAGTTGTGAAGAAAATAAGTATTTGTGATATGAACACTAGACACGTGCAGCCTTATTTCTATCTCTACTTCCAAATGTTCGTTGGCCAATTCCATGACGATGTGGCGACATCTATGCTGACATCTATTATTACCTATGTAAAACTAATTCCATGACAATGAACCACTTATAATGAGTCCAGAATTTCACTGAAACATAACTAGTTATCCAAAACCGCATCAAGAACGTTGTTCGACTGGAAGACTCTAACCTTCACTATATGAAATGTTCCTAATTGTGGATTCGTGACTTCTATGAAGGAAGAATATAAATAAATAAAAAATAGAAAATTCGAGTACAGGTGAATAGAGCAAGATAGTCGACACCTTGTTAGGGGGAACCGACGCAACAGCATCGTGAACCTTCTTCGACTTCGCAATAATTTTATCTGCCAGATTCAGAATCTCAGATGCCGAAAGGTTGGCGCGTAGCTCAAATCCTGGAAGTTCTGTTAATCATGAAAATAAAATAAGCATATCAACAGTACGACAATGCTACCGACGCAAGCTACATACAATATTCATCTCGTTAGCATGCAGGAACGTGCTACAGAAAACTCTGAAAAGTAAGACAGCTCAAAGTGAAGTGATGAAGCAAAATGGAACTGTGCGATGTACCTTTCTTCTTCTTCCGTTTGAATATGGCAACGATTGCAAGATTCACGGCTACGGCGAGAAGAGCAGCGCCTCCGGTGAAGACTAATAGCTTACTCTGGGTCTTCCGTTTGTACATTTTCTGGGTGTTTCCCTGAATCTCTGTCATTTTCTTCCGCCTTTCTGTCTGGCCAAGCGGAAATTGCGATGGAGGGAAATTTTGTGCGCGCCCGTTTGGATGGGATCTATGTAATTGGGATGGAAATAAATTCTTTTGTATTTCAATTGTAAAATTATAATTTTCTTTTAAATAATAATATTAACTTTGGTCAGTTTTCTTTTCTAACATATTTCTTACATTAATTTCTAAAATAATATTTCTGTACATTTTTAATATGTAAATTCGTATAAATAATAAAAGTAATTTACATTTTGTAGACAGATTAATTTTTTAACGTCAAATAATAATATTAATCACTAGTATTGGTAAAACGAGTAATTTGATATGATAATTGGACAAATGTATGTAATTATGATGTATTGATCAATAAAATAATTAATATTTTATAATTAATCGATAATAAACATATTTATAAAATTATTAAGAAATAAATTTATATTATATTAATCAGGATGATCATTAACTAACTACAAGTATAATTAACTAATTTTATAAATCATAAATCATAAATTCAATTTCATGTAATTAATTTAAATGGATTAGTTTTAATAATATATAGAATAAAATAGAGGGAATTGTCAAAAAATAACAATTTGGTAAAATATTTACAACTTATAATAAAATTACAGATTCTATCAATAATAAATATTGATAGCAACTTTTTCTATCGTGGCATTGATAAACACGGATAGAAGCTACGAGTGACTATCGCTTATATAACTCGAGATATTATTATAGCTTGTAAGTATTTTAATTTATTTTGTTATTTTGAAAAACGTCCCATTAAATAAAGTAATAAAAGATAGTGGACAAATAAAAAAATCGTCATTATGTATGGATATAGTTTATGAACATAAACATATGAATAACCTAGGCTAAGCTACAAATCAAATAAATCAAATAAGGGCATGTTTATCTCATACTCATTTTCACCCTTATTTTCATTATAATTTATTCAATTCAACGATCCTAATATAGTTTAATTTTTTATATTTATTTATCACAAAATGAAAGTTTTAAATCTTCAAACAAATATTAGGATAAAATTCAATTTTTGTTTGGGTTTAATTATAAATTTTGAATCAAATACAAATAGTTGAATTTGAAACTAATTAAATGTCTATATTTGTCCTAAATTGAAACTAATACAAAATAAGTAGCTCATATAGCAAATAATACACAAATCTAATTAGTTATGTTCGCGGTCAAAGTCGTGAGTTATCATTTAAAAAATTTTATGAAAAATTCTTCCAACGTCAATTTGAAGATACAGATATTAAAAATTAGTAGGTAGTTATTTTATTATTACATTTTGTAAATAAATCATTTAAAAAGGTAGGCAAAGGTATTTACAATTGGACGAAATAAATGTAGTGAATTCCTACGTTTCTTTACCTTTAAGATATTATTCCCTTTTAATCGTAGAATAAAATTGTACGATTAAAAATGTAGGAAAGGAACCGTTTAAAATTCAAAGATAACGAACCAATATTTTAACTATAATTTAAATAAATTCGACCATATCCATTTTAACCATAATCTCCAAATTTATCTGTTTTGATATTTAACATCGTTCTAACCGGCAATGAAAAATATATATCATATATCAAACTTTGTTGTGACAAAAACAACATTTAATTACAAAAAAGATGATATATGATAATTTAATATAGCAAAATTGCACTCTATGATAAAAAAAAAACTATAAAAAAAATTTTATAACACCTCTTATTACATATTGTAAATTTGGCAAATATGACTGTAATCTGACGGTAATTTAATTTTAAATTTAATATTTTTGCAATTTTGAAAATGTAAATGACATTAGCTCTATTATTATTATTTATTTTTTTTTGTTAGTTTTTGCAAACTTCCCCTAATATAATTAGATACAGTTGCACATTGTGTTTAAATAAGAAGTTTACCATGAATGATACAGGGAACTGTACACATATTGTTCCGATCGTTTTTCATGGGACTGTTGCAAGTTTGTATTATAGTTAGTTATCGTATGTTTGTAACGATAGATATGAGTTTTGTAGCATGAATGTGAGATTAGAAGTTGGATTCGTTAACCAATTTTAATTTCCAATATTGATGACCATTAAAACGAAATAAAATAAACCACCATGCTAGCATTACATTTTATTATAATCAATGGCAAACTTGTATCAGTTTATATCACCGGTAGTATTAATGATATACATATTCCAGTATTTATTATTGATGGTATCAACGACATATTTATATCAGTTTATGTCATTAGTAGGTGTTGATAAATTTTATCATCAAAATATCAACATCCTGTTCACGATCATATCAATTTGCAAAGTTTAAAACGTGGAGCAAATGTATCTCAAGGAACTGTTTCAATCGCATTTATTGTTTCGTTTGTATGATTATTAAATATGTTAAATTTAAATGTTTAAGATATCATTGTATGTATTTTGATATGCAAGACGATTATTGTATAGAAGTTGAATAAACATATTTGACTTTCCAACTTCGTTTATAAAAACAAACACTAAATAAGTATTAAATGAAACTCAAGATAACTCCAAATAAAGTAATCATAATTAAATAGAAGGAAAAGTATTAGTTTACACTATAGACTAGTTTTATCCATTTATATCTTAACTTAATAATTATATCAAAATAAACCTTGAAATTTTATAACTATGTCAAACTTAAACCACGATATCACGTAACTATACCAATTTAAATATTTATGTAATTTAATTTCAGTGTTTGGAAAAATAGTCCTTACCATAAATTTAATTATTTATTCATTAAAACAATAAATGACTGGTTTTAAATTAATCATCCTATAAATGATTTTATAAATATAAATTAATAAAAATATTAACAATTAGCAATGAAATCATATTATTAAGTATCAAGACAACACAATACTTCAACGATAATTTAATTTTATAAATTGTAAATAATATACTTATATTTAATAATTAATTAAAAGATTAATAAATAATAAATATTTGATAAAATATTTGCATTATATAGAAAATTAAATACAATGATTTAAGCAATTTTGTGGTAAATAGTTCGTCAATTTTTTATATTATTGAAAAAGCCCTAAAATAATTAGAAATAATTAATAGATATTAAAATTATTTTGAAAAATAATTGACAATAATTTATTAGTTAATCAAAGTCGTAGCCATCCTCTCCATATGAAATTTGGAGCGTATTAAAAATTAATGTAAAAAAGATTATCAATGTTGGCCTGAAATTTCAGGGTAATATCTATCGAACAAATAAATCCGTAAGAACAGTATTTTCTCAAAAGAAATATTGATAAGAACTATATTCGCTTGAAGCGGGAAGTCAAGCTGGCGATATCTATCTTAATCGAAGTCATCATCTTCTCTGGACCGTCCGATCAAACTTCAAAACCCACCCATCAAATCCAAAGGGCCCACACCACATGCCAACGGTAATCTTACGCGTTTGATGATGATCCAACGGCCACAAAAGCTTCGTCGTCGAAATCGAAGCTGCAACGTATTAGATTCCCGCTCCCGCCACAACACAGTCAAGTCACTAGCATTCAACCTACACGTGTCATTTTATCCTTCAATTTCTCTTCCAATTTAGACAAATTCAAGCTTCTCCCTCTCGTATTTATCTTTTTCCTAATTTTTAGTTTTTCTTAATTGGGTATGTGTTAAATTTGTTTTTATCGTGGTAATTATGTTTTAGTTTTTCGCACTTTCCTGCTCTCTTTCTCTCTCTTTCTCTCTCTCCCCTCTTCGCGCTCTGAACTCGATCTTTCTCATTCTCTTGGAGTCGAATTTCCTCTCGAGGAAGATAATCGTTCTTCTCAAATTTCGTGTTTAGTTTCTACCTGGAGGAAGAAAAAGCTTCATATTCGAGGATTCGATTCCAAGAGATCCGTTGTTTTGTTTTTTGGTTACTCCATTTTGCTTCATAGGGTTTCGTTGTTCATCGAGATCACTTTTATCTTTTTTATTTTATTTCCTGTCATCACAGTCTCAGGTTTTCATTTTTGCACTCTCTCCATCGACGTTTCTGCTTAAGTTTGCCTTTTGTTTTTGTTTTTTTTTTCCTGGTATTTGTGCTTGACTCTGCAGAGTTCGGATTGTGTTTTTGTAGGTGAAAATATAGAAAAATCGAGAACGGTGTATAGCGGGATTAGTTTTAATTGATTTAAAAGAAAACAAAAAATAGTTGTTGTTTCCTATTATGTAGATAATTTCGATGCGATCGATGATCGTTTTTTGTGTTTCCCCGTTTTGTCTAGCTAAAAAAGCTTTTTCCTTTTATTTTTTTTGGAAGAAGCTCTAAAATTCTGGTGCGTTTTTAGTTTCGATCCGAAATTGAGGGTTTCTTGTAATTATTCCTCTTGAATTTTCTTTTTTCTTCTGTTTCACTCTCGTTCCTCACGTCTTTCACCTTTTTTCATAGTTTTTTTGGGAGAATATTGGGAATTTAGGGTTATAGATTTAGGTTGGGGTAGGTAGGATCCTTGATGGCTCTTAATTTTTCTTGTCGTCCATTAATCCCTCTGCACCTTTCCGAGGACAATTTAGTTTCTCCAATGAGGATTGCCAATGGTTATATTGTGGAGGGCATCCCTGAGAATAATGCCGAAGGCTGTAGAAAGCCATGGCATCGTGGCCGGGAGGTGGATGATTGTTTTGACCATGGAAAGGATAGTTGTTCAGATAGCTCACAGGATCCTGTCTCTAAGGACATTCTTCATATTCTACCTGCGGATCCATTTGGCATGGATATAAGTACCACTTTTACAGCAATTACGGGATGGCTTGAGGACATGGAAGTGGACTATGACGAGTGTTTCAGCAACAGGGCTGGCGCTGGTGCTGGCGGGAAGGATATGGAGTTCTTTGCATGTATGAATTTTATTTGGAACAACGCTTTGAAGTTCCAAACGTTCCCTGAGACTAAAAGTACTGTTCAGAAACCTTATCCGATTTATAGCTGTGATAGGTGTCTGGATGGAAAGGTAACTGGCGACGTGGCCTGCTGTTGTGATTTTGGATCCATTTGTAGCATGGATGAAGCCTTTTTTGCTAATGACGACCCTCCTAGCCGTTGTGGGCAGCTGGATATAGAATGTCAGGAGCAGAATTGTACCTATACGGAGATTGATGGAGGAGGCCCTCATGCAGCCTTAAGCTTTGCACTTTGTTATTTGGGTGTCCAGGATCTACTCTCTGTTGGAAGGGTTTGCAGATCTCTGCATTCGGTGGTACAGGATGACCCCCTTTTATGGAGGAACATTCACATAGGTCAACCATTGAACGAGAAGATCACTGATAACATTCTATTGCAATTAACTAATAGGGCTCGAGGTAACCTGCAATGCTTGAGTCTTGTGGAATGCCCAAGAATCACAGACGAGGGTCTGAAGCGCGTGCTTGAAAGCAATCCTAGGCTTACGAAAGTAAGTGTAACTTACTCCAGTTTTTGCCCCGTCATAATTAGCTGTCTGTCTTGTTTGATTACTTATTTTTGTCTATATTTGTTTCGTTCATTTTCATTTGGTTAAACAGTTTATTCTTCTTTATAGGCACTTGAAAATGTTTCCTTGTTGACCTCCTTGGTGCTTTTGAAGACACACACAAACAAGCTTGATGTTTTTAATCATACGATGCCTAGAGAGCCTTGTGCATACATTTTGCTTTCTGTTATCTAACCTTCCTTTGTAAATTTGAACATTGTCTGAGTTCGTATCTATATATTTTACAAACACACAATACATAATTTTATTGATAAGTTGAACAGTAATATAAATATTGGGATACATTTATTACTATTAGAATTGGAAGTACTAATGCTACGTTACTGTAGTTAGGATGTCTTATGCTAATAACCACAAAGTAGCTCATTCCTGAGAAGCATAGACGTATGTCCATCAACCTATCATTTTTTAAAAAAAATTAGAATGTGGATTTTATTGGGACATTTTTGACAGGGTGTTTCTTGACGTGGGTTTGACCCTAACACCTATGTCCAGCAAGGACACTATTTTGTGCATAGCGTGAATATGCAATTTCCTTCTAACAATACGTCATACTTATCACTTACTAACTTGGCATTGTTACTAAATATGTGTCCACTGCATGTTTATGCAGTTGTCTGTTCCTGGATGTACCAGACTCAGTATTGAAGGCGTTGTTAGCAGCTTGAGGGCTTTCAAGTTGACGAGTACTCAAGGAGTGAAACATCTACGAATTGGTGGATTGTACGGGGTGACACAAGAGCATTTCGAAGAGTTGAACTCCTTACTGGGAATTGACAGTAGCCTTACACAGAAAAATTTTTATAAGCAGCATTTTTATTTCAGGGGAAACTTTTATGTGTCTTGTGATGATAAACGTGCTATGGATATTGAAAAATGTCCAAGATGCCAAAACCCGAGGATTGTCTATGATTGCCCTGTAGATGGTTGTCAGGGAAAAGAACATGCTACTCAAGAATGTAGAGCATGCACCCTTTGTATACCACGATGTATCCAGTGTGGTCGATGCATTAATGAGAGTAGCGAGTATGTGGAAACATTTAGCTTGGAATTGCTCTGCTCAGATTGTTGGAAGCCATTACTGACGTGTCAAGAGAAAAGTAATGGGAGGGAACAGGAAAATGGTTTTGTCCGCCACGCTTAAGGAGCAACATGGACTGACTTCTAATCAATTCTTGGCATGGACGTGAGTTGCTCGATTGGCTTCATTTAAAAAAGAAAAAAAAAAAAAGATAAGGAAAAAAAAAAAAGGAAAAAACGAAAAGGAAAGAAAAAACTAGAATCATTTATACGGTTCCTGTTATTTTAATATTAAGCTCTAGAGTTGGCTGCCTTCAGGTTCTATGAATTGTAGCTGCCATTTTAATCCTCCATCGTTGAAGTGGAAAACCTTAAGAGAATAAGTAGTAAATGCAAAATAGTGAGGTAATGAATAAGAAGAATCTCTTGTGCTGCCAGAAGGCTTCTTACTATCATTGTTTGAGGTACATCAGTTGATCAAGGTTGGAAGATGATCTGTGTGTAGGATCTCGGATGTACTGTTAATGATATGGTGCAGGTATTGGAATTCTCAGCTCCATTTGTATCATCCTTACCTCTTGGTCGAGATTCTTCTAAAGCAAGATGGGGAAGTTTTTTTCCAACAGTGTCTACGGTACCAGGATGCGCTCTGCCCTGTGTAAGCGGCACCTCTGCGATTATGAAAAGGGGAGCACAAACTTGATCAATCTGTGTAGTGTTGGAAGTTTGGTGTCTCTGTTATAGCCTGATATCTTCATGAATAAAGCTATTGTTGGCCTGTGATGTTCTTTCAAAGGCCACGTGCATTCTCAGGGATAGCTCGAATCTCTTGGGGATTTGTCCAGTATCCTGTACTTTATGCGGTCTACCAAAAGTTTGTTGTCTTCAACATTTCTGCATTCTTGTTTCTTCATTTAGCAGTAAGTTTGCTTGTTCTTAATACCTGTGAACGGGAAATCAAATAAACAATAAATGTGTTATTGTATCTTTGGAAGTAGTCGTGTACTTCCTCTTGCTGGACTAGTTCTACCGTCATTTCCATCACGAAACTTGCTCCGTCATGTTTCTTATTGTTATGAATCTGATTTATGATATGGGAATATGTTTGCTGTATTTCTATGCTAAGGATATTAAACCTGTCATCCTCTTAAGCTTCTTCTAGTTTGTTCATCATATTATGATATACGGACACTCAGTTTAGACACTTATTAGCATGGTAGATTTGCTAACTGTAGAGATTCAGGATGTTCTCGTCATATACAGATTGATCTGCTCTACCACAAGAGTACACTTCCATAGTTTGTTGAACTCGATTGGTTTTGAGTCCATGCTCGAAAAAAAAGGAAAAAACTTCCATTAGTATTCCCATTGGTATGTTGAGAACTACTGAGTAGGGGTTGATAATAGGTTTGAGCTCAGAAACTTCCTTTTTTAATTTTCGAAATTCAGCCTATATTGAACTGGCTGTATGATTACTTAGCCACGGCAAAATCTCAATATGGATGTTTTAATAATCAAATTTTAGTCTGAATTTCTTTTATATGTTCGTTTAGTATAAGAATGACATGTAATCAAATAGTATGAATCTGAAAATTACGGAACAAAATACGTGGGGGAAAAAGTAATTCCAAGACAAAAACAGCCAATACCCAAACCCATAGTTATCTGTAAAATTCAACATGCCCAGCAATCTCCCTACAGAACAATTTGGCTTCGCTTGCTAATTTAATGCTCTTAGCAATTGCTAGTCCAGTTTGCTTGTGCGTGGACGTTGGCTTATACGACTTCGCCTTTTCCTCACTTCCCAACAATAAAGCCTCTTTTGCAGGAACAACGTTTTCCCACCAAAATTCCCTCAATATTTCACGTATCAAATCCCAATAACCACGTTCCCTACCCACACGAAATATGGTGCTTCCATTTGGTGTCCAGCAATATAGATCCGCCCACTCTCTGCCCATTATCTCCATTTGACCCTGTACTTGTGGCATGTAATAGAAAGGTATGGTCGACCAGGGCAGTCCCTTCTCAGGCCTTCCCTTGTTGTATGGACATTTTACTTCCAAGATCCCACCACCTTGAAAGCATTCCAGTAGGCCGTCGGGGGAGGCTCCGAGCCAGTCAAATTGCTGTTCTGAGTGAGTTGCAAACCCTAACAAGCTTACATCTCGACCCGTTATGCCTTTATATCGATCAATGGCGTTTACTTCATTGAGCACACCCCACTCCATGGCATTTTGTTGTGGTGCTTCTGTTTTTTGAATCTCTGAAGGGAATACTTTCTCATGCCATAGCTCAATGCGACGGTTTCCTTTCCAGAAGCCTAAGGCTGTGCTGAATGTGCTTGTTGTCAGCTTGTCTCTCCTTAGTGCAAACCATTCTTCTGAACGCTGAGGGGCAACTGATTGGTTGGCCTGGGAAGCCAAAACCAAAGGTGAGGGTAACCAGATGACCAGAGGATTTTTTGTGGAACTAGATGGAGAGACACAAGTTGAAAAGGATCTTGAAGCAATCCCATGATTTCGTTTTAGGGACAGTCTTGCATTTTTTCTAGAGTGTCTGCAGCAGATTCTAGCAATGGAGATGTTCATTGTTGACATAATGGCAGTTTCAACCGAAGAATTACTCTGACGAAGCGTTCTGCACAATCCACAATCTGCTAAAAGTTAAGCTGAAGGTTATGCGTAGATGAAGTGAAAAGCAAAATAGACCTAGACAGTTAATGCTGGTACAGCATTGAAAGAAATCATACAAACAATTGATGTAGCGATAGTGATGATGAGCTTGTTACCTACTATCAAAGAAAACAATAAATTACAACCCTTTTTATACCATAAGTGACTTTGTGTGCAGGTAAATAATCTTCTACTAGAGTAATTTGATTAGGAACATCACTTCAAGAAATGGCCCAACTTCAATTTGGATGCCGTAAGCAATGAACTTAAAATCAGACGTGTGAAATCCTCCCAAGTATAATGGAAAGCTTATAAATCCATTTCACAAATGATAATTCAAGATATGTATTCTTCTTTTTCCATCCTGAACAGAGTTCGAAAAATCTGTATCTTATTTTCAAGAAGATGTCGAATGGGACATTGATCATATTTCAAAGAATATGCATTTGTGGCGTTGATTGCTTTCCATAGCTTCTCAATCCACATGAACTTCAGTTGCATCAAGCAATCAACGCCTCACAAATCCACAGAAACATACCCAGAAAAAACCGAAGAACAATATTTTAGTTCAGCTCGACTTAGCACAATGGCAACTTGTAAGTTGAAAACCGTAATAGTTTTAGCCTATATGCGGTTTAGCATTTGAAAACTGTAATCTTTTTAATTCAGCCTGACTTAGCACCAAGCAATCAACGCCTCACAAATCCATAGAAATAGTTTTAGCCTCCAGTTCACTCTTTCCAAGAAATTAACTATATGCTTAGCACTTTCTGTTTCTACAACAATTTGAGAGCTTTGAGAATGATTTTAGGCATAGAATCGAAAGGAACAGACAATTGATAACAAGATTAACTTTAAAAAACAGAAGATTAAACGGGAAATTGAATGTCAAAAAGACGCTATAAGTAACAATGTCCAGCAGAAAAGCTCATTTCCTGTCTCCAAAAGGAAAATAATAACAACAATACTCTAAAAGCACGAAGAAGACTGGACATTGAATAGGAAACCAAGCCAAATCGCGAAACTGAAACAAAACAAAAAAAACCTCGTAACGACAGAAAACAAGTAGCAATAATGGTATATGAGGAAGTACCCAAAAGAGAATTGGAGTTGAATGAACCAAATTGGGGAGCTGAAATTGAAGCAACGGGCAGCAATTGATTGAAAGATGAACCTCCGCGCAAAAGACTTCGAGACGCTCCGGACTGAGAGAAAGAGACCGCAGCGAACTTCATCGTGTTATTAGAACTTTCACAGAAAATATGAGAGATGTTCCATGAAAACTAAGTTTGAAGTTCGAGCAGCCGATTGCGTCAATGGTGGCAATCCAATAGGATGGATTGAGGGTTTATCTCGCCGGTGCAGTGGAATTAGTTCCACAGGTGAAGAAGAAGGAGAAGAGGGAGCCTTTGGGAGATAGGAAGGTAAGAGGTGATGAGACTTTTGGGCTGTTGGGCCGCTCACTTCTCACGTTATTTAAGTCTAAGTATATGAATCGAATTAAAAAATGTAAAATATTCCTCTTAAAAAAAGAAATACTTTATGGGTAATGTAGTTAAATAAAAACACTTATTTTCAAGTAACAACCTTAGTTAAAATAAAAATTAAAAGGGTTAAGTAACCTCAATTACAAGTTTATCCAATTTAGAAAATGAAAGGTTTTACAACCAAATCACAAGAAACAACAACCTAAACAGTAAAACTTGGAATCCAAAAATGTAAAATTTCATATTAGATTCCAAAAGAGTCACAAATTTCCTAATTTTCCCTCAAAATTTATCCGTACAATTATTCCCTGTTTCTCCGGCATCACACGCGACCTTCGTCTTTGAGTGCACTGGCGCTTTGGCTTGAGCCCTCAGAGACTTTACGGACCCTTTCGGGAAAAAGAAGCTCAACAGAGTCAGAAATGAAAATTTGAAGCTGGTCGCCTCATCATTCCCTTCATCCATCCCACGCTCGACCTCTCTTCTCTCCAAATTTCACTCAATTCCTTCAATCAGAGACTATGTACCTGTCTGATAAGCCTCGCCCAATTGATATTTACAAGGAAGAAGGTAGCAGAGATATGATGATCGAGGTAGCCTCCAATGGCGACCACCATATTCAACCTCATCAGCCACAGCCACAGCCACAACAGACTCATCAGCAGCACCAAATGATGCTTGGTGATAGCAGTGGTGAGGATCATGAAGTCAAGGCTCCTAAGAAGCGAGCGGAGACTTGGGTTCAAGACGAGACTCGAAGCTTAATTGCTCTACGTAGGGAGATGGATGGTTTGTTTAATACCTCGAAATCCAACAAGCATTTGTGGGAGCAGATATCGGCTAAGATGAGGGAAAGGGGATTTGATCGCTCCCCGACTATGTGTACTGATAAGTGGAGGAACTTGCTTAAGGAGTTCAAGAAAGCAAAGCACCATGACAGGGGAAGTGGCTCTGCTAAGATGTCGTGTTACAAAGAGATTGAAGAAATATTGAAGGAAAGAAGCAAGAGTACGCAGTACAAAAGCCCCACGCCACCCAAGATTGATTCGTATATGCAATTCTCAGATAAAGGTAACTTTTGGTTCTTGGTTTTGGGAGAGTCAATGGGGTAGTCTAATATCTGGCTCTCTAAGAAGAAGAAGAGGAAGAAAAAAGAAGCAATTGCCACAAAAAGTGAGAAAACTGATTGCAAAGTTTTAAATTTTTGGAGAATTCATTAGCCACAATTTTAGGTCTTCATTCATAGTATATCAATAGTTCGCCGTCATGATTCTTGGTAAACCTATTCTTTTAAGCCTGCAGTGTCCTGATAAGTGAACTATAGTAGTACTGGGCTATCAATCCTAAAGGGTTCAGCTGTATGAATGGAGATATCTGGATAAGGAAATGATATATATATCCATCTGAAGTTAGTACAATATAAAGTTAAAACTGGTTACTTATTTGGCTGCTTTTACTCTTCTTGGGGGGTGGGGAATCATCTTTGTTTTCTGTATTTGTCCCTAAACGGGTAAAAAAATTTCGAATTGTTTTCTTTGTTGTCTGCATTCTTGAAGTCTGTTAGGTAAGATGATGTACAAATAGTAGGTGCAGTAGGGTATTGATTAGTCTGGCTCTAGGGTTACAAGAGAACTGTCATGAGCATTGTAATTTTATCCCAATGCAGGAATAGAGGATAATGGTCTATCGTTCGGACCTGTTGAAGGTACGACATACTTGTTATTTGTTGTTATTGCAATTCTACTTTTTCTTGATAAAATATTTGCCCCTCTTGATGGAAACTCGAGTTTTCTTTTTGTGATCAATGATTGCTGCTATCATTTATCCTTCAATTTTACTCTTCTCATGTTGTTTAATTTATCGTTCGTGCACCTAGTGGATGTGGAACTATAACAAAATATAGTTATATTCTGATTCTGATTCCTAGAGTTTGACTGGATAATGAACAAACTCCATTAGCTGCTTTAGAACGTGACTTGATTGAACTAGTCACATGTGATGCAATTGATTTCCTGTGAAATTATCAATTGGTTCCTAGCTCCAGGACATAATCTTAGTTTATAACCATATGTTCAAAACATCTTTTTGTGGAGCCTGCTGACTGGGGCAGCTGTGTTGGGAATGCCAATTAAGTCTGTATCTCACCGCTGTCTAATTGAGACTTCTACCATACAGGACCGGAAGTCTTACTCCAGTTATAAACAAACCATTGTCTTACCAGTGAAAATATTATATTAATACTCCTTTGGCCTAATTAATGGTTTTAAGATTAGTGAACCGTCAAGTTACAATTTCATCTGAGTTTCTTTTCTTGTATTTCCCGTTCACCTGGAAGATTCAGTTCTGTCTCTTCTTGGTGCAACCACATCATTTATCTTGTCTAAATAACCCTGCCCTCATATTGATAAGATATGTTGTAAATATTTTGCACTGCAAAAGTATAATATTGACGAGTTAAGTGTAACCTCTAGTATGAGTTTATTTTTATGTAATTCGCAATTTCCAATTATGAAGTAGTAAATAAGTATTCCTTTTTTTATTTATGTATACGTTTCTTTTATAGTGGCTATTCACTTTTGTACCACGTTCTTACTTGATGTAAAGAAGAAGAAGAAAAAAAACCCACTTTAAGTTTCCATTCATGTAGCAGGTGGCAGGCCTTCACTCAATCTTGAAAGACAACTAGATCACGATGGACATCCCCTTGCCATCACAGCAGCCGATGCAGTTGCTGCAACAGGCATTCCACCTTGGAATTGGAGAGAGGCACCTGGAAATGGTAGTACTGTGGATCCAGAATTTGACATTTTTGAATATTTTGGAAAAGATATTGACATGGTTTTCTAGATTATGAGCTATAATCTTGTTTGTAGGGTTTAGGCCCCGTGTTTATGCATTATCAATCTTGGTATTGAGATTCGACTTTGTGCATTCCGGTCAATTCACTTTTATTTCAAAGCCAACCTCACTTATGTTTTTTTAGATTCTCCTCACGATTCACCCATTCAAAGCCTGTAGTATTTGGGAGACAATCATTTTGATCAAATTGGAACAGGTCCCCTTTATATGAGGATAATATAAATTTGTAATTGATATAGCAACCATTTCTATCTTTGTTTGTAATGTATGTGACTTCTGAATCTTTAATAGTTTGAATTTGTCTATTTACCTCCTTGGCAGGTGGGGAGAGTCAGGCATTTGGAGGGAGAGTAATATCAGTGAAGTGGGGGGATTACACCAGAAGAATTGGTGTTGACGGCACCTCAGAGGCAATCAAGGAGGCAATCAAGTCTGCATTCGGGTTGAGAACTAAACGTGCATTTTGGTTAGAGGATGAGGACCAGGTTGTCAGAAGTCTGGACAGGGACATGCCTTTAGGAAACTACACTCTTCACCTTGACGAAGGTACCACTTTCTGTGTTTGTATTGACGGTTATGATTCTTGTAAAAATTGTAGCACTAAGCTGACACATGTTGGGCAAAGTACATTATGTAAGACCAGTGAACTTCTGATTTCAGGTGTGGCTGTTAAAATCTGCCTCTATGATGAATCTAACCACTTACCGGTACATTCTGAAGACAAAGTTTTTTACATTGAAGAAGATTATCGAGATTTTTTAGCTCGTCGAGGCTGGACAAGCCTACGGGAGTTTGATGGGTATAGAAACATTGATAATATGGATGATCTTCGTTCTGGTGCATTATACCGTAGAAACATCGATAATATGGATGATCTCCGTCCTGGTGCAATATACCGTGGTGTAAGCTGAGCAAGTGCACAATAATGGCAACATAAAGAAGAATTTTGGCTTTGGTCCCCTTGGTAATGAGACTTGGTTTTAGTACTCGCTCTTTACTTGTAATCCATACTCTAAATCCAACCATGTAAACAAGTAAGCCTTTGTGCGCAGACTCTGCTTATGCATTTTTGACAGGTTGTCCTCCCTCTGTATATATCAATATGAATTATTGGCAGTATTGTCTCATCTGTATAGTGAGTATTGGATGTTTATGAAGATGCTTATGAAATATATAAATGTAAAAAGTGATGCCATTGTCGCTATTTCAAAAGTGAATCAGCAGTTTCTTACTTTTTCCGTATAGCATTTGAGTACTTATCTTTGGAACTAACAGCTTATTAGCGGATCATTATTGTTAGCCTGGTGAAACAGCCATTTGGGTAAGGTGCTTATTTATCTTTGAGTGACTGTTTGCAGGGAATTTAGATCCCCTCAACATTCAGATGTTTGAAATCTTGAATATCACTATTTTTCTCAGATGAAAGAAGTTCGAGTTCGGCTTTGGTTTCCTTCTCAAAAACTAGGATAGATATTCCATGATCTAAAAAAAGTTGAGCTTACATCTCAGATATGCTAGATGAGTAGTGCTTCATATATTTTTCTTCCAGCCATAACAGAAGAAGCCTATATACCATCAATTTAAATAGCACTTCATTATTTGGAAAGACTCAACTTACACATCGACACCAAATTCATCAGGCGATCTACAACTAATTTCAAAGGTGAGTAACAAAATTTGATTTAGTTTGGATCTGAGAAGAATTTGTTGATGGAAGGCATAATCTGAGGAGGTCTTGTTCTGAGGAACTTCCTAAGCCCATGCTCTGCATACTTCTCACCTTCTTCAAAGTTATCAAGCACTCCAGCAGCTCTCCTCTCTTTGATAACCCTGTCACGTTCCATTCAGAACAAATCAGGACACCACTTTTCTTCTCTTCCCTTGATCGCAATATTTCCATTTCCATTATATATATATTTGTCCCTACAACTTGAAATATTTACCTGACTTCAGGATTGGTGGTTATGTTTCTAACAAGCTGCATCGCACAGATACCAACAGCCACACCAACAGAAGCAAAGAGAGGATACACCTGCAAACATATATATATTCAAGGAATTTATCAAGCTTTGAACGGTAAAGTTCTTAATTTCTTCACGTTCTCTCTCAGCAGCCAAACAGAAAGTAATTGAAAATGAAAGGAAAAAAAAAAAAGGAAAACCTCAGGCTTTAACCATCTGTTGGCGGTGGCCATGGGAATATAGAGAAAAGAGAATCTGTGTTGTTATTGTTAGGAAGAAGGATTCAGAAAGGTGCAGTGGTGGAGGGAATGTTTTGATGTGAAAATTTATAAGGAAAGGGAAAGAAAAAAAGAAAACAGGTTGAGAAAAGGAAGGATCATAAATTAGGGGCAGCCACAACCATAACCATTGGCGTCTTAAGTTGGCCAACTTATTTCCTTCCTTATTTGGCGTCTCATTGCCTTAGTATTCCTTTTGACCTTTTTTTTCTTTTCTGCCATTCACACCTTTCTTTCAAACACAAACCATGACCCTTTCTTTTAGGCACAAGCATGGTAAATTTGACCAATGTTTGAAAATAATTTTATTTTTATTACATTGTAAATTAAAAAGAGATTTATAACATAGTTTAGTGGCAACTAACATAACATTTGTTGTACTAACATGACTTAGAAAAATATTTATCATTAAATAAAAAATTGGAAATTTAAACATACAATATCTAAGCATTTATGTTAATTGAACGGTTACTAATAGAGAATTAAGATTCTATTTAAGGTGTATTGGTTTCTTCTCA
Organism: Cucumis hystrix; assembly: GCA_025688845.1. NCBI lineage: Eukaryota > Viridiplantae > Streptophyta > Magnoliopsida > Cucurbitales > Cucurbitaceae > Cucumis > Cucumis hystrix. The sequence continues at coordinate 18,489,886 of CM046885.1, read as the reverse complement.
TTTCTTAAATGGCTTGGTTTATCTCTTTTTTTCTTCTAGTAATTAAAACCATGTGATAAGTCTCTAGTAGTCTGTTTAAATATATATATATGTTTTAAAAATGTTATTATTATTTTAGTTTAAATGAAAGAACTCAGCAAAAGACATAGAAAGTGTGTCAAAGCTCTGGATCGATTGCCGAAGAAATCAACTCAGCCATGTGCTACACTTACCCCTCTCTTTATCATATGTTTTCCTTTCAAAAAAAGTAAGACAAAAAATTCACGTGATGAATCTAAATGAAAAGCTTATATATATATATACATATATATACACATATATGAATGAGAACAAAAAGTTTTAGATTACAAAACCGTTTACTCAATTGCTTGAGATTTGATTCTCGTGTTTTCACTAGAATATGGTAAAAAGTGAAAGGGTCATTACATTAAACATATTTATAGTACTCAATAATTATTGAAGAGTGAACCATAATTCTTTTTTGCAAAATTTGAAGAAGAATATGAGTTGAGTTAAACTCATTTTAATTATATATAAGATTCATTCATAAATTAATATCTTCCAAAATTGTTTTCATTTGTGGGTGAGAAGGAATCATATTTTACATAACCTTTTGGGTAAGATTGTGAGAATCAAATAATTGCAGAGTGGGACTGAATACCTTTTTTGTTTCTTTTTTCCCTTCTTTTTCTTTTTTGGTATTTTACCTCTACGGATATCAATAATCAAAATATAGACAGCTTTTGTAAAGTAAACATACACACACAATCATAAAGCTCAATCCTGAATTCTTGCAGTTCTTTTCTTTAAATTAAAAAAAAAAAAACAAATTGGTTTTCACTTTTAATTACATTGCAAAAAGAGACAGTAATAATAATAATTAGCACATGCTTAGGAGCTTGTAGGTGTATGTAACTTCTGATTTGTGACTTCTATTTTAACACTGCTTTTAATTCAAGAAAAAACTATGGTTTTGATCTAAAATGCTAAAAATTTCATTGAGTTTGTTGAACTAATACTCTCTTAAACGATGTTCTTATTGTTGAGAAGCAAGTATTTATCCTTTTTAGATTGAAATAAATTGGGTGATTCTTAGAATCTTCATTTGAAGGCCAGAACTGTTTTAAAAGTTCATGCCTTTTTTCTTCTTCTTCATAATATTCGAACTATCTATCATTCTACTGTTTTTCTTTTATCTTGAAAATTGTTAAGTCTTCCATCGATGGTCTAACTTGTGACAATTGAAGAACCCTCGTTTCGTGTTTGACTAAAAAATCACCGACTATGAATCGATGAACACCCTTTATTACTCGCAGGGTCCCTTTATTTATTTCTCTTTTACAAATCATGAAAATAATTGCGAACCATTCTTCTTCTCATCACAATGAAATGCCATTAGAGTGAGGTCTAATCCTAGCAGGGAGCTAAGAATATAGCTGACCCACCCTACTCCTCCATCTGTCTCTACTGAAACTTAAATTAGCACGACTCAAAAGCTTCTGATTTAAATTCTCTTCTCAAAACATGCATGAATGATTCAACAACACCCAGAGGAAAAAGACCCAACAAATTAAAAGAAAAGATTGTTCTTAATTTTTTTTGAATGATTGTTGGTTTCTGGTAGCTGTCTGTTTGTCTTCATCAACAGAGGCCGTTGAACAGTTGAAACCTTTTACTTTATTTTGTGTTTAATTTACTGCTCACCGTCACGAGACAGGGGAATCTTCAAAGGAATTCGAGGCATTATTTTCTTTATTCTTCAATTTCCCACCAAAATAAACTCTCACATTCACTTCTTTTTGTTTGTTAGTCTCTTTCTACACACTGCGAAATTCTCCTATCTTCGTCATTTCTTAAGCTTCTTGGATTCATCCTTTTCTCCGTCAAATGATCCATTTCCTTTGTTTTACTTGCTATTTTAATGGGTCGTTTCTTTTTCATCTTCTTCTTGATGCTTATTTAAGTTTGATTCACTTTTCCCAAGATTGCTACTGATTCAGATATCTTTCTCCCCTTTTGGAAAGAGATTCCATATTTGGGTCTTTTTTGTGTTCATCTGAAAATTTCACTTTCTGGGTCTGTTTCTTTTTTCGATTTTACTTTGTATCTCACAAATTTGCAGGTGGGTTTTCAGTAAAAATGCCTCCCTTGTTCTTCCCTCTTCGGTGGGAGAGTACAGGGGAGCAATGGTGGTATGCTACACCGATTGATTGGGCGGCCGCCAATGGATTTTACGACGTCGTTAGAGAGCTTCTTCATTTAGACACAAATCTCCTTATTAAACTCACATCTCTCCGCCGTATTCGCCGCCTTGAAACTGTGTGGGATGATGAAGCTCAGTTTGATGATGTAGCAAAATGCCGTTCTTATGTTGCTAAGAAACTCCTCCTAGAAGGAGAATTGAAAGGGGGTAGAAATTCTCTTATTCGTGCTGGCTATGGCGGTTGGCTTTTGTACACAGCTGCTTCAGCTGGTGATTTAGATTTTGTAATGGAATTACTGGAGAAAGACCCTCTTCTTGTTTTTGGAGAAGGAGAGTACGGAGTTACTGACGTTTTATATGCTGCAGCTAGGAGCAAGAACTGTGAGGTTTTTAGGCTTTTGCTTGATTTTGCTCTTTCTTTAAGGTGTTGGCCAAGCAGTGAAGAGGGGACAATGGAGGAAGCATTGGATGAAAGTGAAATGGAAATGCCTTTGACCTTCAGATGGGAAATGATCAATAGGGCTATTCATTGTGCTGCCAGAGGAGGCAATTTGGTGATGATGAGAGAGTTAATTGGGGATTGTCCTGATGTTCTGATTTACAGGGATTCTCAAGGATCTACCATTCTCCATACAGCTGCTGGAAGAGGACAGATTGAGGTCAGATCTTGGGTTTTTATATATGCTTCATTTCTTGTCATTTCCATACATTTTCTGAAAAATCTTCTTCTTTTTGGTCTTTCGTGTCATTTCCATGGATGGTTGATTTTCTTTGTTTGAAATTTCTACATGATTGTGTTGGATTGCCTTAAATCTCTTACTGGCACTTCTTCTGACCAAGTATGAGATTTGGAGGTGCTTCTTGATCTGCAAACTAATTCTTTTCTCCCTTACAAAACTTCTATCTCACATTCTGCCGGTGGACGTAGTTAACAAAATGTTAGAGAACCACATGAATTTGTTTGTTGATTCTCTATTGCTTTACATCTTTTGTTCCGGTTTCTTATCAAATTGGATTTTCATCTCCTTTCTAGTTGACAATTGGCATAGATTGTCTAGTTAGTTATGAAGAAACATGTTTTTGAATTGTCTTTCTAGTTGATATGTTTTGGACTTTACTTTTAACTGCATTGTGCTTGCAGGTAGTGAAGAATCTTGTTCATTCCTTTGATATCATCACAAACACTGATGGCCAAGGAAACACCTCGTTGCATGTGGCTGCATACAGAGGTCACCTAGATGTGGTGGAGTTTCTGATCGATGAATCCCCCTCCCTAACATCTATGTCAAACTATTATGGAGACACTTTTCTTCATTTGGCTGTGGCTGGTTTCAAAACCCCTGGCTTTAGAAGATTAGACAGGCAGATTGAGCTCATGAAGCGTCTGTTACACGGCAAGTTGTTGAATGTGCAGGAGATCATCAACCTCAGGAACAATGATGGAAAAACTGCACTTCATTTGGCGGTGACTGAGAATGTTCAGTGTGACCTTGTAGAGCTGATTATGACTGTGCCATCAATAAACTTGAACATTACTGATGACGATGGCTTCACCCCACTTGAACTTCTCAAACAACAGCCAAAATCGCCGTCTTTAGATATTCTTATTAAGCGATTTGTCTCAGCTGGAGGGATCTCAAATCATAGTGATCATATGGCAACAAATGCTTTATTTTCCCATATGAAAATGCAAGGCATTGGAAGCAGTCCTGGAACTTCCTTCAGAGTTCCAGATGCAGAGATATTCTTGTACACAGGTATCGAAAATGTATCTGATGTTACTCGCAGTCAAGTGGATGAGGACTTCGATTTACGCTCGGTTGACAATGGCGAATGTGATTCAGTGGATTCATCAGATAATAAGTCAATCTCTACAGTGAAACGCCTAAAGTTCTTCCTACAATGGGCTAAGAGTAAAGAGAAAAGGCCAACCAGAACAGATTGGATAGATGATTATAGTTCAGGGATGTTTGATATATCAAGAACTTCACAACCCAAATCAGTCTCACTTAGACATCAATATTCAACCAATTCATGCCTTCCACACAACAGAAGAACAATTGCAGCTCCAGTCATGAACATTCCTCCAAGCCCATCAGCCAAGAAAAGGTTTGCTGCTGGATTGATGCACGGCGTAATCCAAGCAACGCCGAAGTTAGCCAATCCAGCCCGATCACCTTTGAGCCCCTTTTCGGGGTCACCCATGTCTTCTCCAATGTCAATGCAGGATTACCAAGAAACAACTGGCATTGGTGGAGTCTCTAGCTCAAACAAGAAAGTGCCAATCACAAAATTCAGACAAGATTCCTTCAACAGAAAGATGTTGATGAACCAATACTTCTGTTTTGGAGCACAAGGTCTCGCCGTTGAAGATCCAATCGGCTGCAAGAGGGCAAGTCAGAAGAACAAATCTTTTGGTTCTCTAGTCACTTGATGTTAACAGAGTGTACATAGAACTTGCATCAATAAGCAAATCACAAAAGGACAAGTTTTTTCTGATTCTGGGTATCTATTGTATTACTCAATTCATTCAACTAAACTTACAAGTCTTTTAATGTTTTGCTTCATTTATTTGTTTCTTGGGGTTGAATTGTCTGTTCTCTTTATCCTGTAATTAGCTTCATTTACATTTACTGTCATGGACGAGAACTTAAAGAACAAATATGAGAATGCGATTCAATGGAATCTATTACCCATCCCAAGGACAAAAGCCACCATAACTACTAATTAATGGCTGAGATTGCAAATTGGTTGTTCCTTTTTTCAATTGTATTTCCATCTCTTCTAACTATCAGATGTTGATTGGGCTCTGATTTCCTTTTAGTGAAGGGAGAAAACAACTTTTTGTACCAACTCATACTTCTAAGTTCCTTTTCATGAACCATGACATGTGTGATGTGACTTTTTATGTGATATGCCACTTTAAATAACAAGACTTTACCTACATTAGACATTAGCATTTAGCATTTTAACTTAGGATATATATTTAGTTTTCAAAACTAACTTCAAAGTTTGAGTTAGTTTATCTTAATTAATTTTTTATTATTTTTTGGGATTCAGACATCAAAGACGAAATGTGTTGAAACCTCAGTGATAAAATATAGGAACTAAATTAAATATTAAGAATAAAAAATTGGTTTGAAATAATAGAGAGAAAGTGTATAATATTGTATTAGGGTAGAATACAAATAGGTAAGTAGCCAACCCCACAAAAAGTGGATGGATAGAGAATCTACTGTCCATCCCTACAGCTGGGGACTGACTTATTAGGTGAGATTGGAAATAGTATTGTGTTATAGAATTATCTTAAGAAACAAACAAATGAACTCAAGAATAATTAAAAAACAATTAAATATGAAAATAAATTAAATAGATTTTAGAATATCATGAGAAAGTAACAATGTATATCCTTAGGCTTTCTAGAGGGCTAGACCTCTCACCAACCCTTCTCCTTTTATTTATAATAAAATCTTCATTTTCTGATAATAATCCACTATTTTTCAATCTAGGGTCTAAGTTGTATTTATTTTTAAATGATACAATTCAATTAGCCCCACTCCTCACGTGACCACAATGGAATTGGAAAATTGGAAGAGAAAAAATAGTACCAAAGCTACATAATAATAATATTAATATTAATACCTGATGATGACATATGTGCATAAAATGAATTAAGAAAATGCCGATATTAGCTGGGGGCACTGCTGACGTGTCATTCAAGAAGCACAACCTAATGGGAATTTTGTTTCCACTAATGGATCGATTAAGAGATTTATCGAATCCAAACTAATGGAAACACATCACTACTTCAGTCTCTATTTATATATATATTTTTTGGTTTGATACCATGCCACACCTATCTAACACGTAATTGTATAAAATAGCAAATTTGACAAAATATTTACAATCTATAACAAGGCTTATAAAATTCTATCTATTTTTATTATGGATAGAATCCAAAATTTTACTTGTAAATATTTTCATTTATTTTGCTATTTTAAAAAATGACCCTCTAAAAAATTAAAATAATACTCCGTTTTTAAAAATAATAATATTATATTCTTGATATAACTATTATAATTAATATTGGCCGTTAGGTCGATAATCCTAAGCCTAAGCCTAAAGTTTGAGGGATTAAATCTAAAATTTAAATAGCTAGAGTTGGAGGGAAAGAAAAAAAAAACTACGTTTGGAGAGGCTTAAAAACGTGAGTTTAAGAGGTTTGTGTTTAGTAATGGTGGCTTGGAATGAAAATTTGGATTACCCCACCCACCCACCTTCCTTTTGAAGTCTCAAATTCTACCAAAATTTCTAATCAATTATCCTCCAAGAGAATAGTTTTGAAACCATAAATATAATTGGAACACGAAAAATGGGCAAAAAGTGGGAAAACAATAACATGTATCATTTGACATAGTAAATAAGTATATGGTCATATCTGGTGAAAGAAAAAAATCCGCAATCCCACGGCCACTTATATTATAAACTCTGAACTATCTCCTTCTCTTATGAGCAGCCCTCCTACATAACCATCCCACCATCGATGGTAAGAACCTGCAGAAGGAACGAACAAACAAACAAGCATCGAGATGAAATGAAGAAGGAACTTGCACTTTGTGGATTCATAAAGGAAATGGATATTATTATTCCTAGAACATCTAGTTTAGGAAAACAAGAAATATGAAATGGAACTTTCTGGACCTGTCCTGTAATGTAACTAGCAGCAGGGTTGAGTGCCAAGAATTCAACGAGTCCAGCAACTTCTTCAGGTTGGCCATATCTTGCTGAAACAATGGGGAATTGAATCAAAAATGTTGCCATGAATCAACAGAATCAACACACAATCAAATATTTGTTCCCGAGACTCTTACCCAAGGGGATGGTGCTCAGAATTTTCTTCTCAATCTCTGCCCCAAGCTTGGCGGTCATGTCCGATGCAATAAACCCAGGAGCAATAGCATTAACCTGGAACAACGTTACCGTTATGATGGTTCGGATTGTCAATTGGCAGTTATGATAAGAAATCGTTGTTATTAAAGAAGTTGGAAATTGCGGAACCCACGTTGATGTTTCTGCTTGCATATTCCTTGGCAACGGACTTTGTAAAACCAATCACCCCTGCCTTTGCAGCACTGTAGTTCGCTTGCCCAACATTTCCAACGAGGCCAACAACTGATGCTATATTGATTATTCTACCCTGTATAAATCTCTCCCAAAATGATTAGGACATTTCCATTTCTCCCTTCTCGTTTTCTAAGTGAGGGTTTATGATTGGACAGAAGAAAATATCTGAATTTCAGCAAGATGTGCAATGCCACCTCAAAACTGACTAAAATTGATTAGAGAATTGGGAATGTATTTCTTAAAAAAAAAGTTGTGTGTCTAAGACTCTTAAGTTCTGTGGAGGTACTCGTAGCTATGGCTGTAAATATTTACTGATAATATGAGGAAAAGTTAAAAGTGTACTGCATCTTAAGTTGCGGAAGATTTATTGGCTCTATGCCTATAGAAAATTTGGAAAACACAAAGTGTGAAGTTACCTTCTTCTTTTTCATCATAATTTTGGATGCTGCCTGCAAAAAGAAATAAACTCTATTTCAGGAACAATATGCTTCAACCACAAACTCTTTGTTAAGGAAAAAGTTTCAATGCAATCATACCTGAGTGCAGAGATATACACCAGTAAGATTCAGGTCAATCACCTCCTGCCATTGAGATGTCTTCATCCTCATCAACAAGCCATCACGAGTAATTCCTGAATTCCATGGAAATATAGGGTAAACGTAAAAGTAACCAAGTTAAATAGCCAAGAAGATGGACAGTGTTAAAGAATCTATACACACCTGCATTGTTGATCAGTATATCAACAGTTCCCCAAGTATCAATGGCCTGTAAAAATAACAATCATGCAAATGAGTAACAAGTAAATGCATAAACAAGTTAAGTCAGAAAAAAAAAGTTCCTTACTGTCTTCATCATTGAATCCACATCAGCCTCCTTTGACATGTCTCCACCAAAAGTAATAGCTTGCCCACCAAAACCCTCAATCTGCGATTACGAGACAATTTTAATCATCTTTTCAAAATGAATCATTAAGTCACCATTATCATCAGACAAAATTGGGCGACAATATCACAGGTTTGTGAAATAGATTCATTGCACAATATGGATGTCCAAATATCATTCATTGGCACTTTATTACTTCCGGAACAATGAGTAGAAAGGATATGACTAAATGGTTCAGAAAGTAGAATGATCTTACACATCAGCCTAACTAAACTGAAGGCAGAAGTAGAACGTTAAAAAAAATCCAGAAAAAAACTTGGTCAAACAAGAAGAATTAAGTCAGTGAAAAATAATAGCCAGCTGAATGATGCCCAGTCATAAAAGAACTGTTTCGTGTGTGGATAATGAAATCTAGAGAACCTTGCAATAGGACTTGAAGAGTAAATAAAATATCTGCTTCATGTGTAGATAGTGAAATCTAGAGAGCCTTGCAATAGGACTTGAAGAGTAAATAAGTATTAGGCCTTAATTAATATATAGGTTAATTAATTTTTTTAAAAATGAACCGTGCTTTCATTATCAATGTATATGTTAATTATTATATAGGTTAATTAATTTGTCATTAAATAAGTATTGGGGCTTCAATTAGTAAACAGGTTGTAATTTGTCATAAAAAAATATTCTTAAAAGGCTACTGACTTTAACCTTTCACCCTTTTCTATAGTCAAATTTAGTGGTTCCTATCCTTTATATAAGAAAGGAAAAGAGCTGATAACTTCTCAAAACTGTGTTGAACCTTGTTACAGAATCAATAGAATGAAAATAGTTGAACCAAGACATGACATGAGCTAAGCTTTGTAATTGAACCTAAAAGTGTAATATGCTTTACTCATTGATGCAGCCAGATTTTCCAACAATCTAATTACTGTGCATAAATTTCCAAGTCGTTTCAGCATCTTTTGAGCATTCTTCCAGATAAACAGTCTCCTAAGGGTCTATCGGGCTTTACAACATTTGCGGAACGCCTAAATGCAGTTTAATAAGAGATGAGACTTGCAATACATGACTTATTTACCTCTTTAGAAACTTCCTCAGCCTCCTTTGACGATCTAGCATAATTAACCAGGACCTACAAATTTTTATTTGATTGAAAATTCAGAATTAATAGTTTTAACAGATAAAATAATACTTCAGCTTATGCAGCGAAAAATAAAAAACTCCATGAAACAGCTGGATGTAATAAGAGAAACATTTTCCATATTTCATTTCCAATGTCAATGCTAGCAGAAGAACTCCGAGGAGGCAAGAATCGTATTTTCAAGTCCGATTTTATTCAACAAATAAATCCAGAAATAAGTAATAGATACGCAAACAGAAAAGAGATGTACCTTACAACCCGCCTTTCCCAAGCTCAATGCGATGGCTTTTCCAATTCCTCTCGAGGCTCCTGTCACAATAGCCACAGGCGCTTCTACTTGCTGGACTTCCTTAATGCTTGCTTGTTCAGCTGTAGCAACCTGAGCTTTAATTCCTGCGTGTTCATTATGAATACAAGATCGTAATTCCACAGGCATTATCCACAGTTCCTTAGAGGAATAACTTCGCCAAAAGTATAGTTCGTCGACATCAAAGACTAATGATAACATAAAAACACGAACAATTAAGAGCGCGACATCTAATAGTTTCAACACGTAAGCAATGGCACTCACTAACCATGAAAAAAAAAAAAAACGAACGAATGCACCTTCTCTCATCTCTAATCGCTCAAGCAATCATACCTGTAGAAGCAAAAGAGCTCTTCGATCTTAACTGTAAGCCAAAACAACCTCGATGCTGATTCGATCCAGCTCCGTTACAAATCGGTGACCATTGCTGAACAGAACTAGCTCTCCGATCAACACCGCCTTCAAATTTACCAACAATTCCAACCTTACTAAAAGCAACAGCGCTCGAACCGGTAACAGCCGCCATGAAAGCTCCGGGAGGTCTCGGCACAAAGAAAATCACAGAAGCCGAACGAAATAGCGAAATCGCAGCCAGAAATGAAAGTAAGGAAAGGATTCAGTTCTTATAGAGATGAAAGAATAAGAAAGTGAATACCTCGTGGGTGTGGCTTTGGGATCTCCGAAGGAAATGTGTATGGAATGGAGTGGTGATGAAACCAAAGTGAGGTAGAGGTAGTCAGTGGAAGAACTATGCGCAGAAAGTTCAGTTTCCATGGAGGGTTAAAAATGTAAATTCGCTTCCTGTTAATTACTATAAGGTCCCTCTAAGATTGATCGATCTTACGCAACGGGCGTCTTTTGGAGATGGGTTAAATGGTAATTGTGCAATTTTTTAGTTTGTTGGATTAATTAATTTGACCCTAATGCTTTTTGTTGGGAAAAAATGAGAGTTCGCTTCACCTAAATCACCCTTTTCTCTCAAATTGCTTTTCTAATTGGGACTATGATTAATAATGTTGAATTATAAATAATGAAAAGGACGTATTATTAAGCTTCACTTTCTTTTCCAAGAGTACACGTGTAATATATCTATAATTTTGACATAGCTGATAAATATTTTATTATATTTAAAAATAGAAAAATCGTAAAAAAATAGTAAATTCGATTAAATATTTACAATATATAACGATTCTATTAATAATAATAGACACTAATACGTTTCTATCTTTACTGATAGAAGTCTATGAGTTTCTATCCGGATAAAATCTTAATTTTACTCTAATTTATAATATTTTAATTTATTTTACTATTTTAAAAAATGTCTCTTACAAATATTTCTATATAATTTCTTTTTAATATTTATTTTGTTATTTTAAAAAATGTCTCTTAAAAATATTTTTATGTAATTTTGTTTTAATATTCTTATATAATTTCTTTTGCCGAATCTAAAAATTTTAATATATGTGATAAATATTTTGTAAAATTTGTTACTTTTTACATTTCTCTTGTTATTATTATACAAATCGAAATATAATAATTCATAAAGTTGTTTTCTTAAAAAAATAACATATATAAAAAGGTGATTTCATTTGAACAAATATAAATTCACAAACGAGGTTGGTGACGGAACTATTGTCTTCTTCGGGGTATTGTATTCTATCTATCATACTTCAATGTTATACTCAAAATTGGACTAGTCATAAATTTAGATTTTAAAATATATAATAAAAAAGAAATCATGTCAATCAAAACCTAAGATGTAAAGTCAATTAATTGATTAAATTATTTGACAGTCGAATTATGATAAAAAAACTAGATGTTACATATTACTTCTTCTCATTCTTTTCAAAATATTATTAAATTCCAAGAAGAAATTATTAATATGTGGTAACAGAAGGGAAAAAATCATACATTTTAAAGGTACTAAACATCAATGAAAATAACAATATAAACAATACTATGAATAATATAATTCAAAAACCAAGAAATTTCATTAAATTTTAACAATATTTTTCGTTAGAAGAAACAAAACTATAACCATTCTAAAGTACTAAAATATAATTGTTAAAGTTAAAGATTTGTAACTCATGGAAAAATACAAAGACTAAATTGTTAGTTGAACTGAAAAGAAAATTTTCGTTTTCATTTTCAAAATTTTCACACACTGAATTAATTTGTTTGTAAAAAACATATATATATTTTTTAAAAAAAGAGAGAGAGAGAGAGAGTAAATAAGCTCACATAATTTCATGGATGAAGATGAAAATGGATAATTCCCAGAAAACACTGAAGCATCTGCATCGTTCCTTCTTTCTTTCTTACACTCTCAAGTCTACATAATGAAAAAACGGGACAATGAGATGATCATTGAAGAGAGAATTTTCAGTTGTTAAGGAGTTTTTTGTGTTGGTTTCTTCTTGGAGTTGTTCTTCGGCCGTATCTTCACTAAAGCTCTGTCCAGATCCTGCACAAAGAACAGAATAAGACATTGGTTAAAACCAAGGGAGTTAGATCATACTCTTATTTGGTTCAGTTCATTCCGATTCAGTAAAAAAAAAATTCAATATAAAAGCATAGCAGCAGTTTATTGCAATATGATGATAGAAATGGGTTCAATATCTCTGATAATGGTCTCCCAGAAACTAATTGTAGAGTGATAGCTTGGGTAGGAGCACCTCGTGTGATTAAAATCATTTGTCACGTTCAAAAACACTCTCTAACAAGCCTCTAGCCATTCATAACCAATCTTTGAGACATGATTTTCATATTATTAAAATTGATTTTGGATAATTAAGGTCTGTTTCAAAGTGATTTCAATACCACATTACTTTCCATCCCCAAACATGCCCGGCAAAACTTCTAGAAATGGATGGAATGAGGGATCCCCCAACATTAACCTTTTTTTGCCTATGAATGTTGGAGAAATTTCACATGTTTAAAGGAACAACATAGAATTCGTTCGATTGATCATCGTGAGAGCATGGCTGTAGTCTTTACTTAACACAGTGCTAAATTATCGTGAGTGTGTTTGTAGATCCCTATAAGTCTGACTGTCTGTATGTATAACTGATACCCTGAGCCCCCTTTCACAATTCCAACCTTTGATTTAACCCCAAGCCATAGCAGGGGTTCAGAAACTAAAAAGAGGAAATCCAGCCAAGACCATCCAAAATGCTGGGAAAAAGAAGAAAATGGTCTACTTCACCAAGTTCGTTGCTCTAGACTAGGTCAACATTTCTTTTCCAATAACAAACAGCTTCATTGATAGAGTGAAATTACAAAAGGGAAACCCGTGTGAATTGTGATGATTACAAAAAACCTCTCCAATTGGAGAGGAGGGAGGACTAACGGATTAGGTCAACATTTCACTCCATAATAACAATATATGCAAAGGAGCATCAATGCTCACCAATTCTAACCATTCCTCAACGGGTAAGACTACTTTTAAATTCATTTTTCAACAAAAGGTCTTATAAATCAATATTTGGGTTTCTATATTAATATTGTAAACTTCGAAATATTTTTATGAAAAATGAACCATTTTGAAACTTTATGCATTCGGGCGTGATTTAACATTTCATCGCAAACGTATCTGAAATGTGATTTTACTCACCACAATCTTGTCTGTGCCTCTAGAGGGAAATTAGCAGTGTAAATTTATCACATCTAAGTTAGCCTACGCCTACCTACCGTTTCAACCACCTATCTGAGCTTTAAAATGCGAAAGTGCCACAAGAAAGCGTAAATCGTGTACCTCTGGTTTCAACATTTAAACAGAAGAAGGTTGAAAAGAAGCGCAAAAGAAATCATACCCAAGTATGCTCTTCCCCTTTGTATTAATAAAGGGCAAAAGAGAAAAGAAACAAGAATTCACCTGAGCTGAATCATCTGGCGGTGTCTCAGTGGACCAAAGGCTCTCCAGATTGTAATAACTCCTGGCATTCTCGTCGAGGGCGTGAACTACTACTTTACCTAGAAGAAAACGTAAAAAAATAAATTGTTCTTTTAGTACAATAAATTTAGGTTGTGGGTATAATATAACCCCTGGCTTCAAGAGAAGGAGTAAATCATGTTGGCTGCTAAAAGATAAACTGTAAAAGCATTGGCCGGAAACAATAAGAATGTATACATTATGAACTTTTCATAGGACATAGCAAATATATAGATGAATAAATCTTAAAACAACACTATGATACAATCTTTTTTATTCCAATAGTTCAATAATTTTCATTTTCATCATCATTTCTATAAAATCCTAAGGAGGGATGATTAATTTGACGAACAATAACTAATTTTATACGTAGCAGAAAGCATCAATCATAGTATAAACTCTCTTGCAGCTTGCTAGGCCGCGTGCAGAGAGTTACGGTGCAGAAGAATTGACAGTTCAAAGCATGTGGAATCGAATTAGTTCGTAATATTTCGTTTATGGGTATGCTAGAAAATAGAGACGAATGGTTTATCTGCAATACAAATTCCTACAGAGTCCAAGAACAAGAACGTGCCGAGTAATCGTTAAAGAGAGCAACACGGACCAGAGTCGATGACAATCCATTTTCCTTCCTCTTGCCCTTCCACACTGGGAAGTACTAACTGTCTAGCACCTTTCTGCTTTTGCTTTATCTGTAGATTCAAATAAAACAAGATCACAAATTAAGCCACACTAATCAGAAACATCTCTTCTTCAAATTCATTTTCTCGGAAATATAATGGAAACGTCGGAACAGTAAAATCAGAAAGAAATGCAGAAGAAGAAACTTACCTGGTAAATTAGGGCTTGAGCGATGTTCTTAACATGCCAGGTAGACCTACCAGTGGCGAACACCATGTAATCAGCCCAATCACAGTCTTTACGGATTGGTATCACTTTGACATCGTCCGCCTTCACCTTGTTCAGAATCGTCTCGACCTCCTTAAGATCAAGTAAGCTTTTGTCGGGAGAGCTGGCGATGGAAGAAGATAGAGCATGGCCGTGAACAAAGACGCCTCTATTCCATAGTTGAAGAAAACAAATCGTGGAAGAGAAAGCAGATGAAGATCGAATTCTTTGCGCCGCCAACATGTGATCTCTCCGGTGCAGTGTATCCCAATAGACGGCCGTGAAAAATAGAGTTTCCGATTGGAGCTTGAAATTCCCGGTTGGCGCGACGAGTTGATTGGTCTGTGGATCAGCCCAACGCTTTGGGCTATTTTCAATTGCTTTGGTTTTTAATTTGGGGAATTGGATGGGAATAGTTAAGTATGAGGTTTTTTTAAAAAAAAATTATTTAAGGGTCAGTCATTTTAGGTATAATAATCGAGTATATAGCCATGTTTCTAAAATATTGTAAATATAGCAAAGTTTTTCGGTCATAAACTTGCATCACCGATAGGCTTATAGAGTCTATTAGAGATAGAAGTCTTTGAGATAATTTTTTATATTTACAATTTTCTAAATGTTACTCTACATATGTGCTAATGTTTTGAGTTCGATTGTTATATTTGCAATTGTCTCTATTATTAATATATGATATGTGATTTAATGATTGATTAACAAAGGTACGTGGGAGAATTTGAATCACATACATTTGTACGGCAATTGAGTTATGCCCGATATACGGCTAATAACATTAAATTATAGGTTCAATTCCTAAAATTTCAATAAATTCTAAAATTTGTACTTAAGTTTTTAAAATGTGTGATATGTTCAATTATATATCGAATGGGTTATTGAATCACTTAACTTCTTTAAAACATAGCATTTAACACAATTTGAAGTTTAGCCTTATAATATTTAGTTTCTTGTGGAAGTAATTTGTATTTATTTTATGAGAAATACTTTTTTTAGTACAATAATTACGAGAACGTGAGATCCAACCTTTCACTTGGCCGTAAAATCACTTTCACTAATAAAAAGTAATCAATAAAATCATAAAAAACAATTCTTCTTGTAAAATTAAATTTATAAAAAACATTAAAATATAGAAAAATTGCATCAAATGATAAAAACATTTAGAGAGAAAAAAAACTTATAAAACCTATTTTTCTTTTCCATATTGCGAATATGGTAAAATCAGTGATATCAGACGATAATATAGAGTTGTCAACTTTTAAATTTTGCTACTTTTACAATTTAGAAAATGCAGTAACATTTATTATATTATCATAAATTTTGTTGCTATTTTGACAAGAGCTCCATAAATATAAATAAAGAGGGTTCTCCAACGATGGTCAAATTCACTCCCCACCCATTCCATTTGTTCGTATAATGCTTTATTGTTTTGTCAAATATTCGCTAATCATGCTCCACTTGTACTAATCATTGATAATATCCCCATAAGTTATTGGTCAAGCATTATTTAACAACATAATTATCCAACTAATATATATATATATATATATATTTATACACACTGATTAAACACCATCCCATTACTAAACATCCATAATATAAATATATAATTATGCCGAGGGGACGACATTTAATGTTTTCTATAAATATACTAACTTCCAATTAAACAAATACACTATAAGACAATGTTTCTGTTCACCACTTTTTTGTTTCTTTCTTTTCCCTTTCTCCTTTTTGCCAATTTTAATATTGTACTCAAACATTATATGAAGCTATCATACAATAATTTTGTGGAGTCTACTGCTTTTTAGCATTATATCATGATTATCATTTCTAATCTATGTTAGATATAAATTTTAGTGATGGGCAAATGTGATATAAAGAATATAATGAGCTTGCTAAAAAAAATAGAAGTGTTTGATCCTATTATTTATGTTTATTCGTATAAATTGATGTATATAAATTTAATATATACTTTTAAAAACAAGTCTATGTGTTGTTAGCTATAGGTCGTGTAGATATATATTATTCTTTTAAGTAATAATCTTTAGTAGTTGTTAGCTATAGGTCGTATATATGAGACGTGGGTAGTTAGAAGTTTGATGGTTTTGATTTGATCAACATATTAATAATGTATGTGTTTTTTTTCAAAGTTTTCTAATGGACTAGTAATAGAGTTTAATCATGAAATGTACATTTAACAATAAAATATGATACTTTAGTGATGTTGTTATGTGTCGACGTCTTGAGAATAACTTTTTTATTATAGTTTTTGAAAACAAACGCAATTGAATGTTAGTTGACGTAGATTTTAACACTTTAAGTTTATAACCTTAAACATTTTATCTTATATTTATTTTTATTTAAAAATAAAACACTTGAGATATAAACTTTTGGTAAGTGGATAGTTAACCATTTAAAATGTTATGATTTTTAAGAGTCTAAACACGTATTAACTAGAATGAGTTGATTATTATTTATTAATCAACAAATTCAAAACACCATCCAATAGCATATTCAAAGTTGTGTTTCAAATATGCACCATCGTCGCGAATGCACTCGTTTTTTAACTTGAATTTGTCTTGGTACTATTTATAGTATAATAACTATGTAGAACGCTCATATTGTATATAAAACGTGATATGTTGTAAATATGTCTTTTAAATATTATTTTATGTCTCGAAGTTTCAAAGAATACATGCATTTGGTTTACAATGTTAATCGTCCAATATAGTAATAAAATTTTCTTCCAATTCAACTAAACTCCGGTTCAAGTCTCACCCCTATATATATATATATATCAGACACAAATATATTTATCGATTAAACAATATTTTGGATTAACTAAATGAGACATTTTAAAAAATAGCAAAATAAATTAAAATATTTACAAACTATAGCAAAAATTTGGATTATACCAATGATAGTTTTATATCACTATAACATATCAATAACTATCAGGGATAAAATTTGTTATAAGTTGTAAATATTTTGTAAAATTTGTTATTTTTGAAAATTCTCCTAACTAAATTTATACATTGATTAATTTAGTGAAATTGTAAAAAATAGCAAGTTTGACAAAATATTTACAAGCTATAGCAGAATTTCATATTATATCCATAACAACATTTGCTAGTAAGTGATATTATTCTATCACTGACTATCATTTATATAATCTCAAAATTTTGCTATAACTTGTAAATATTTTAATTTATTTGATTATTTAAAAAAATGATCTATTAATTTATACATATTGAAGACTAAAAAAATTAGATTCCAATTACAATATAATTTCATGGAAGGAAGAGATAAAAGAAATATAGAATTAGTTGGGGGGATGGATGAAAATCTACTTTTTGTACTTTTAAGTTTTTAACCCCCAGCTTTCTACCTAATCACACAAAATGCACGCTGAGTGCACTGACTCTCTAGAATTGACTGTCAACGGGCTGAACACGGGCCACACGTGTGAACTGGAAAAGGCGGGCAATCTGTCGCGTTCCGTTCCCCAACCCCAACACCGTTATTATTATTATTATTATTATTATTATTATTTTCTTTTTCCTTTTATCTTTTTTAATGAAATTCGGCACATTTGAGGTTGAGGAGAGGCCGTCGTTGTTTCTCTACCCAATTCTTTGAACTGTCTTTTCATTGCATTTATGACGTCTTAACTCTTTACTTCCATTACGTATTTCTTTCTCCAATTATATTTTCCATTTTCTTCTTCTTTTTCTTCTTCTTTTTCTCTCTTTATTTTTCTGTTTTTTTAGAGCTTCATATCATTTCATAAAATTGCATTTCTTTCGTATGGACATAAAATTAAATGAATGTGTTGACTTTTGGTTTTGTATTATTTATTTCTCCTCTAATATTATTTCATTAATTGTAATTTTAAAGCTTCATAATTCCATTCTTCAAACTAACTATTATATATATATTTTTTAAGAAAGGTATAATGTAGAATATATTAAATGTAACATTCAATCATTCTTATGTTTAACTTTTACAATCATGAAATTATTAATTGTTTTTGGATACATATCCAGCAAGAAAACAAACTCATACGTTAAAATTTAACCGTGTAAAATATCATACTTATGAACTAAATTAAATTACAATAAGAAGAATCAAACACTTTAGAAGATTGACTAAAACAACTAATAATCAAAATTATTCAAATATCTAACCAAATACTTTATCTTTTAACATTAAAAAATGAATACGCAACATAATCGAAAATCGAGAGTTGTAATTAGTATATACTTGACACTACTTTTCATATTCGCCACTAAAAAAAAAAGCTTAATCGTTTTCCTGATGATGAATCGTAAAAAATAGCAAATTTGAAAAAATATTTTTAAATTATATCAATAATAAACATTGATAGTCACCAATATACTTTTATCAGTGACATTCATAAGAAGTTTATCAATAACCATCACTGATAGAATTCAACATTTTGTAAGTATTTCAAATTATTTTTCTATTTTTAAAAATGTCTCTTGTTTTAATACCCATAAATGTTTAGACCAACTTATACACATTAACTAATCTCACATGACAATCGATTTGACCCCCCAATATTTAGATGCAATAGAAATTAGTAGTAGAGGTCGATGTAAATATTATAAAATGTGAGGGTAGAGAGGGGGAGAAAGAGAGTATACATGCAAAAATTCAATAAAATATCAACAAGAATCTATCTATAAAAAAACGAAATAAAAAAAACAAAAGAGGTATTAAAATATACACATATGACGTTAGATGGGAATTGGGAAAGCAACAGTTGGATTGATGATTGCAATGAAATCTTTACTACAACTCTTTGAGAGAGCACCTACCAAATAAAACGACATTATTTGTACCTTTTTTTTTTCTTATTCTTCTTTCAATTATTCTATTTTGTAAGTGAAATTAATTTTAATTTGCATCTACTAATTGATTAGTTGTTAATCCTAATCTAGTTGGTTGTGTTGACCCTATTAGTTCTCTAATCCCTTTCCAATACCCTACTTCCCCACACCCTTCAAATCAAATTAAAGATTGCTTAAACTATACAAATAATATATATATTAGTTAATTAATCATTTTTTTTTGTTTTAACGATCGTTATTTACTCGGTCCTTTTATTTTTAATAGCAATAACTAGTTATTGAAGTCGGCACACTTATCTCAAAACCTTATTTTTGTCTTTTTCTTTTATTTTACACATCTAGTGAAGACACAAAGACACATCTTGCAACGTTGTGCTTTAAACACACACTGTATAACTAAATTCAATGTCTCAAACAAACAGAAATAATACAAGAATGACCCATAAATCACTAATATATTATAATGTTTGCTATTGCGATTAAACACTACAAATAGTAGAATAGTATGTTTTGTATATAACTCAGTTTTTAAATATTGAAAGCATCAATACCGACCATTAAAAAAAGCAGACTGTCATATATCGACGTCGAGTTTTTTAAATGTGTAAATTGTGAATTATTCACTTGTTATAATATTTACAAATATACCAAAACAAAATAATGTCTACGATGGACTACTACATGCACGACACATATACATTTAGTTTTGGTCTATTGCGGTCTATAAGAGATAAACTGTGTTATTTTGCTGTTTTTGTAAATATTTTGATTCATCTTGCTAAATTTGAAAACACTCTTGCAAAATACAGAAGAAAAAAAAGTTATGATAATAGAGCCATGTCACTAGATTTTATAAATTACAAAAATAACAAATTTAAAAGTCGATAACTCAATGATTACCGTCTGATAGCCCTGTGAATAGCCATTTGATATCACTAATTTTATCATATTTGTAAAATAAAAAAAAATAAAAAGTATCACGAGCTGTTTTTTTCAAAAATTTTGTTATTTGATGCAATTTTTCAAAATTGAAAATAGCCATAAGAATAATCATAGAAAAATGTAAGATAAACTCTTTTTTTTGTTTGTTCTTTAATAAATGGTATCTTATATTGTGTAATTATAAAATACAATAATTGCACATGAAAAGTCATGAGAAAAACCTGTCATTTCATAAGGTGGCTGGATTAATGTATGGGTGTAAAGTTTAAAGAATAGAGAAAAAAAAAAGGTGAGATGGATTGAAATTGAAGCCTTGTATTGTATTGCCATTTTAAAAGTGCAATGATGAACTATTACTAAATCCCTACTCTCCACATTTTGTTTTTTTATTTCATAGAAGTTAAAACGAACTCAACTTTATGTAAATTAGCTCATTTTGTTGTAAACACGTTTATTTCTTTTTATTTGTTAACACTAAATTAGCAAACACCCCAACTCTCTTAAATCTAGTTCTAATATCCATTTAAATCACTAATGCTTAATTAACATCATTAACCAAAAACAAAAATATATATCTTAAGAATACCCATCTTTTACATAAATACAACATCATTAAGAGTTTAAACGTGTTTGTTTTTTATTAACGTTAATTATAGTTAGATATTATTTAAAGATATATTAGTAGTTTTTAGAATTGTTTTGAATAGAAAGAAAAAACAAACTATTTAAACCGAAAAATATCACTAAAAACAATATTTATTACACTTACCTTTTTATTATTTTGTCATTATTTTTCAATTTTTAACCATTTTCCTTTTTTTTTTTTTTAATGTCGTTTACTTTTAATTACTGTTGTTCGAAGATTATAACCACAAAACTTTACTATAGCCAACAAATACCCATGCGATTAAGCTATGCCCTATGGTTTGTTTGACTAGTTCTAATTCTTATCATGTTATTATATCAATAATTGAGTATTTAATTAAAACTCAACAACAAAAAAATAACAATGGAAACACAAAGTTAATATATATAGCAAAACAAATGTAAAATTGTCCTAAAAGACGTATATAAATGCGACGTTAAAATAAGTCGTGAAAAATTAATTATGCGAACTAACGATATCTATAACATGAATACATATCTCAAAACACAACATTATATTATTTACTTAATGATTTTTGTCACACATTACATATTACAATGATATGGTAAGCCACATCATATAGATTTTTTAGATTTTTTACCATGTTACATATTTTTTTCTCAAAATATCAATATAAAATATTATGGTTTAATTTGAAGTAAAAAAAAATTTACCACTCCAACAAGGGCACAAGGGCACAAGACCACAATTACAAAACTATATTGTATAAAAATATCTTTCAATGTCCTTAAATTTTAATTATTGTTATTGGGAGGCAGAGGGATATTGGGAATTTAGAAAGAGTGGCAATGGCATTATCGTAAAAATGAAGAATTCAGGGAAAGGAAAAAAGGAAGAAAAACGAAAGAAGAGAGGAGAAAAAGAAAAAAAAGAAAAAAAAGAAAAAAAGAAAAAGAAAAGAAAATGTGGGAGCAGCAAAAAGAGTAACTGAGAAAGCAAAAGGAAAATGAAAGCTTGCAGCTGAGGAAAGAAAGAAAGAAGAAGGAAGGCTAATCTAAACAAGATTACGGAGGTTAGTTACTTTCCACTCTATACTCTCTTCGTTTCTCAGAGAATGCCGGAATATCTGTTTTAGGTCTCCTTGATTCTTGCCCGATCTCTTTCTTCTCCGATCTGTATCGTTACCGATGCTGTAGATCCGGCCGTCAACAGTCCCTATATCTTCCAATTGTCTTTTCAGCTTCACACGGCTGAATTTTGAGATCTTAAACTCCCTCAGCTGTCTACTTCACTATCTTCATGCTCCTTCTTGACTTGGAGAATTTCAGTAAGTTGTCCACTTCCAATTTCTATTTTAGACGATGAATTATTGCTTTTAATTCAAACTTCGTTTGGTTTTTTTGTTGGGTATGGAGGGTGGATTTTGAGTTTTTTTATTTTTATTTTTATTTATACTTTGTTGTGCCTTTTATTGAGACTAGGGTTTAGAGGTCGCATTACATTACATGGCAAGGATCTCAATTTGTTGGCTTATTAGTTCAACTGGGCTTTACTGTTTTTTTTTTTTTTTTTTTAATCTCCACGTATTTTTTAGTGTATACATTCGAGCATTCGTTCTGGGAGATTTGGTCTTAGTTTGACTTGGCCGGGTTGGGTGGAATTATGTTAATTACGTGTATTTAAAATGATGGGTATTCGGTGCTCGTTTTGGATGGAACGTATAATCGGCTGACAATACACATGTTTTCCTTGGGTGTACAGGAAATAGTGTATGTTTCTGATTTGGGTTATCGATTGTTGTTCATTTGAGCCATGTGGATAAGTTGAAGCAACAAGATTAGATTGTTGTTGGGTGGATGATAATGCCTCCTTCTCCAGCACTGCGGAGCTCTCCTGGTAGAGAGTCCAGAGGCAGTAATCATAAGCGAGGCCACAGCTTTGAGAGTGCTGTGCGCATAAGGGAGAAAGATGACGATCTTGCTTTGTTCAATGAAATGCAGACTCGAGAAAGAGAGGGTTTCCTGCTTCAGTCGGCAGAGGACTTAGAGGACTCATTTTGTAATTACGAGCTTACCTTATTTTATTATTTATGCATTTTCTGCTGCCAAATATAGAAGCCAGCCAGTTATTTTGGCTGTCAATCCTCCACTTTTCATAAACTATTCAATTGTTTCTGCAGCTACAAAATTGAGGCACTTTTCAGATCTGAAGCTTGGTATCTCCATTCCTGTTCGTGGAGAGAATAGTGATTTACTTAATAATGTAGAAGCGGAGAAAAATGACTACGACTGGTTAGTGGCATTATTCCTGTTTCTGGTGACTACTTACTGTTAACCCCATTGCTTATGTTGTTAGGAATGCTTGCATGTTTGGTCCATGTAAATTCTTACTAATTTATACCTATTTACTTATTTTACCAAACTTGCTTTTAAGATTTTTTTTATGGTCGAATAAGTACTCATTTTAACGGTACTGCTGCTACTTATATAGCATACTGTTGTTTGAAGCTGAATAATTTATGCCCCTTCGCTATGTTCTGACAAAACATTCTATACTATCAATTTCAAGGTTGTTAACACCTCCCGACACCCCTCTTTTCCCTTCATTGGACGATGAGCCACCTTCAGTTGCTATTGCAAGCAGGGGGAGACCTCGCAGTCAACCCATTTCCATATCGAGATCATCCACGGTACGTGTGATGGTTTATATGGTGTAATAATTGAGCTTTGATCATGTTGAATATAGTGTAAGAGCTATTTTACATTCTGTAATTCTTTGCTGAAACACTGAAGAGTATTGTTTTCATAGATGGAAAAAAGTCACAGAAGCAGTACGAGTAGGGGTAGTCCGAGTCCTAATCGTTTAAGCCCATCTCCTAGGTCAGCAAACAGCGTGCCTCAATTACGGGGAAGGCAACTGTCAGCCCCACATTCCAGCCCAACTCCAAGTCTGCGCCATGCTACACCATCCAGAAGATCGACTACCCCAACAAGAAGATCTCCTCCTCCTCCAAGTACGCCATCAACATCTGTGCCAAGGTCTTCCACCCCAACTCCCAGGAGGTTGAGCACAGGGTCTAGCGGAACTCCTGGAATCTCTGGGGCAAGGGGAACTTCACCCATAAAGTCAGTCAGAGGAAATTCTGCCTCACCTAAAATAAGAGCATGGCAAACCAATATTCCTGGTTTCTCTTCTGATCCTCCCCCTAACCTTCGAACATCTTTGGATGACCGACCAGCATCGTATGTGAGAGGGTCCTCACCAGCTTCCCGAAACAGTAGGGACCTTGCCCACAAATATGGTAGGCAGTCAATGTCTCCAACTGCTTCTAGGAGCATCAGCTCATCTCATAGTCATGATCGAGATCGGTATAGCTCTTACAGCAGAGGTTCTATAGCCTCATCTGGTGATGATGATTTAGACTCCTTGCAGTCAATTCCTATTAGCAGTTTAGACAATTCATTGTCAAAAGGAGGGATTTCATTTTCGAATAACAAAGCTCTGGCCTTCTCCAAGAAACACAGAATAGTTTCTAGTTCTGCTCCCAAGAGATCTCTTGATTCCACGATTCGACATTTGGTATGCATTTTGTTCTTTTAGTTTCTGAATGGTATTATTTCATATGCCTGGAAGTCACATTTTGGTAAAATAAGCTGTAAATTTGCTTTTGTTTTCTCATATTATTTTTTTACATTCAACCGATATACTTTTATTGGGACTGTTTTGATAATAATATTTGAACTTTGACATGGTAATCATATCAACAGTTTGAGAAACTGGAAAAAATGAAAAAACTTTCAACTCTATAAATGTCTCAGTGTGAAAATTTACAGCAAGTGCAATTGTTTGTTAGTCAAAGAAAGATTTGGAATTTGGAAGTAAATTAAAATATATTTCAGTTTCAATTTACGTCGGTGACTTGCTTAAATTATCCCATTTTTTCTCGGGCTTTTGTAGTTCACATGTCATTTAATGGTATTAATGGACTTGTTTTTCTTCAGGATCGAAAAAGCCCAAATATGTTTAGGCCACTTTTATCAAGTGTACCTAGCACCACTTTTTACACGGGCAAGGCAAGTTCTGCACATCGTTCTCTGATTTCCAGGAACTCCTCGGTCACAACCAGCAGTAATGCAAGTTCTGATCATGGTACATGTATTGCACTTGATACAGAAGGGAGTGACCAAAATCAGGATGATATGGTCAATGAATGTGAGAAAATACCATATCATAACAGTCATGAAGAAATATTTGCATTTGATAAGATGGATATTGTTGATGAAGATCCCATCCATGATATTAAATCACTTGATAGTGGTCCTGCACTTGGCTGTGATCCGGTTGTCACTGGAGATAGCAGTTTCGAAGCTGTTGTCCCAGATATAAGTTCCACCTCAGACTCTTCTCATGTCCAGGGGGCTGATTTTTCGGAAATTGTTTGCCTTGAAGATACAGTTGTGTGTTCCAGATGTGGTTGCAGGTATCGTGTTACTGACACAGAGGAAAATGATGCTAATCTTTGTCCAGAATGCAGCAGGGAAGAAAAATGTCTTAGTTTGGCCATCTCCGAAAATATGACTGCAGTCACTGAAAGCTTATCAGGGCTGTCTTCAGTAAAGTACGAAGATAAGCCATTCGATAAGGTGGAGTTGATGGTGATTTCTCCAGACTCTGCCTTAGCAAATGATTTGGGTGAATCTAGGATTTCTATGTCTGTGGGCAATGTTGAGCAAGATCAAGCATCTTATCCTGAACAAGGCCCAAGTTACGTAGAAGAAAACTTCCCCGCAGAAACACCATTGGAGGAAAGTCAGCATAGCCTTATCAACCATTTGGAGATTGGCCAATCAGCTGTTAGTGGGAACCGGCCCGACACTGGGTCTGGATACCAGCAACCTCTTCAGCGTAACGACTATCAAAGTTTGAGATTTGATTCACCAGAAGGTGCAGGAATTTCTATATTGTTAAAGAGGTCAAGCAGCAGTAAGGGCCCTGTTGTCCAAGGAAGAACTTTTACTGCAAGTACCATATCTTACGATGATCTATCTTTTGCAAGGGATAGCATGAGCAGTTTGAGAAGCTCTATTGGACACAGCAGTTTTTCTGCATCATCATCAGCTGATTTTAGCTCAGCCAGACAGATTGAAGCGCGAATGCAACGACAGTTAAGTTTAAGTTCAAGGAAAGGGGATTTGGAGAACAAAAAAGGTGAAATTAGCGTGAAATCTCATTGCGCTGAGGTAGCTTCCAGCGGAATACCAGCCGGTGCCCATCCTATATCAGGCTTTGAAACTTGTAAGCAAGATGAAAATGTGGATTTTTATGTGGCCAATTTAGAGTGTTCTTCGTGCCAGGGAACTACTACGTCTTCTCAGAAAGCCGAACTAGCGTCTGAAAATGGGAAGTCAGATGATACCTCTTCAATTTCAGTAGCCGTTGTAGAGGA
Organism: Cucumis hystrix; assembly: GCA_025688845.1. Classification (NCBI taxonomy): domain Eukaryota; kingdom Viridiplantae; phylum Streptophyta; class Magnoliopsida; order Cucurbitales; family Cucurbitaceae; genus Cucumis; species Cucumis hystrix. The sequence goes on along the minus strand of CM046885.1, from coordinate 18,463,529 downwards.
GGATAAATTTGAATACGACACATGTAGGATATTGGACACTTGTACCTCAGAATTGTCAAGGTATGCCGTCAGCATCATTTTGAAATTTTCTTGGGGACATGTTATCCAAAATGGTTAATTATGTTTTGCATGTGAACAGGGAAGACTCATCAGGCGGTAGGAGTGTCTCGGATAAGGACGCATCGGTTACAAATTCCGACTGTTCCAAATTGGAGGGACACAACATGCTTGGTGATGTGTTTGAAGATGAGCGTTCAGCGCTTTCCATTCATCCAATGATAACAATATCGGAAACAGAAGCCACCCAAATAGCCGAGGTGGTAGCTTCAGGTTCACTGGATGATATATCAACAATATCAATGATTCCACTGGAAGAGGAATCTGTGGTTCTTAGCGGGCCTGACCAGGATCTAACACCTTCTATTATTAATACCGAAAAATCTGATGGCATCCTAGGTATGAAAGTTTCTTAGATGGTGAAATATATGCTATTCTTTCAGTTCTCTCCTTGCAGCTCTTTTAAGTTCCTAAATTTCTTTAATACGGCGATCTTGAATTTATTCGAGACCAATCCTGGTTTTTAATCATGTCCTCGTCTTAAATTACTTCTAAACTGCTTTTGCTGAATTTTGAATCTGGCTCCTTTCCCTGATAAAGCTTTATGTTTGGCAGAAGAATCGACAGTCATTGTTGATTATCAGGGCAAAACAAAGGTGGTAAGAAGCTTGACACTTGAAGAGGCAACAGATACAATACTTTTCTGTAGCTCCATTGTTCATGATCTAGCCTACTCAGCTGCTACCATAGCAATTGAGAAGGAAAAAGAAAAAGAAAAGGAAAAGGAAAATGAGGTTACATTGGAAGCCTCACGACCAATGGTTACCATTTTGGGGAAATCTAACACTAACAGAAGTGATCTGCGCCATAGAACAGGAGGCAAACGGGTTATGAAATCACAAAAACCTAGACAACGCCGTGTCGAAATGAGTACAAAGCCCCCTATTGCTTATACTGAAAATGATGAGAACACCGACGAGTCCACGATTCGAAATGTAGGCCTTCCTAATCAAGTGGACACCGGGAAACCTCCAAAGCTGGAATCGAAATGCAACTGCAGTATAATGTGATTCTAACGAATAGTGCCCTTGCTTGTCCATCCTTCCCATCTTCTTCCTCAGACAACGAAAGCTCACTACCACACATATTTAACCAAAAGACCTCTTGTGTTCTGCGGGGGCTTGTCTGGGTAATTGCCACATGATTTCATTCAAATCCAGTTTAATGTATAAGAAATGCCACGACATGTTGGTGATGTAAATGTAAAGTTTTTTTTTCTCCTTTTGTTTTTTGATTGCTATTTAGGGCTGATATTTACTCGAGAGGTCGTAGGGATTTCATTTCTTCACAGATAGTTTGCTCCAGTTGCCACATTCTTGTTGATTATTCTTATTTGATTCAAGTGCTCAGAAGCAGTGTTAAATATAAAGCCTCTCATTCATATTCATTTCCATATTGTAAAGTATTACTCCTATTCAAAAGTAACCTCTGATTTGGCTTGTTCTATTCATTCTCAATCTCATTTGATATTAACTGATGTCACAAATAACACTATTCTTGTTATGCTAACATTTGTTTCTCTTCCTCTATGTCTCTTATGTTTTTCAGGTTTCAATTATTGACAGAAATTTTTTGTACAATTGAGAGATATTTGACTCAGTCAAGCTGGTGCAGCAGTGCTGTCTGGTTGCTGATGCTGCTGCCCTGCTCCAACAGTTTGTAAAACTGGGTCAAGTATGTCTCACAATTTAACAATATCATTTATTAGTCAACCTAATTGAAGTACAAACATCCAATGTGAGCCCATCTTCCCCATGTGGAAAAGGGAAATAATAACTCAAATACCCCACCTTCAATCTACTCTCAATTATCATTCTTGGCACTCAGACTGCCTAACTTGCTGGCCACTTTTCCTTTTGAGAAAATTTAAATAGCATTAGGTGTCGATTTTGGATTCGCCCTGATTATTGATAACACTAAGAGGATTAGTTTAATTATTGCCAGTTTTGATAACCTTTTAGTTTTTGGTATTTAGTTTTGAAAATTAAATTTATAGGCACTATTTCTTAGGAATTTTTTTTATTGTGAAGTAAGGAACATAGTTTTCAAAAAACTAAACTGTTATCGTCCTATATTTCTTGTGTTCGCTCACACAACTCTTCTGCACCCCCACAACTACTTGTAGCCCACTGGTAGCCTTTTCTAAGTTTCTTTGACAACATGTATAGGGAGAGGATTAAACCTTTGACAAATACCATCCCAACGCTCATTTTGGCTGAATTTTTGTAGTTGATTGGAATTGTTCAGTAATATGTAACTAAACAGCTTTCATTTCTTGGATTAAACGGGTCAGTATGGCTATCTATTTATGATCGAAAGAGACAAAATTTGATCAAACGGGTCTAGACAAGCTCTTGCTCAGGCCTCAAGTTCAACCCATCTTTATTAGGCCCATGCCCCTTGGATCATTCTTTGGAACATACTATGTTTTGGTTTGCTTGTTGTATCATGTTTTGAAACACGTTTTCAATTACACCAAATTTTTCTTGATTCTTGGGGATATTTTTGTCCTTTTAAAAATTTGTTGGTTTAACTATTTGATATTTTCTTTATTTAAAAAATATTTACAAAGTTAATGTCAAAATTTAGAGACTTTAGTCCATTTGGTTCAATACAAATTTAGTAATCATCACTTGGTAAGAACTGTGTATGAAGGTTTAGTAGAAACTACGGAAATCCAATTCTATAGTTATAACTATTTTTTCAAATCATGTTGATCTAAATTTGCAATTTAACATAGCATTTGTTTATTTTTCAAAATAATGCACCAAGGATAAACCTCCCCAGAAAAAAACTTGTTGTATTGAATCCTATAATAGTCTTTTCTTTTAACATAAAAAGACAAAATTTAAAACTAAGTTTTATCACTTTCAAGAATTCTTTTATGGGAGTGGGATAGATTCTGACTGCTTTGCACCCCATGTGAATTGCTCAGTGTAAAAAGTCCATCAATTCCCATGCAATTAATTTTCTTTTCGCTTAAAATACTATTTTTTTATCCCATTTCTCGATTTTTAATGTATTTTTAATTATCTAATTTTATCTATAGTGTTTTTCTTAAATTTTAGAAATATATTTTCATGTTTTATTTTTTATATTAAAATTATTGTTATTATTTGTTTAAATTAACTTTTATCAAACTAACTTTAAGATCTATTGGGACAATAAAATTAGAGTACGAGCATTAAAATGATATTTTGACCTAATTTTACCATTGTTTTAATCACATGCTTCTCTAAACTAGCTTTTATACTCTCACTTAATGTTAAAATTAATCTATCAAACTTTGATTGAATAAAATATGCCAACACAAAAATATAATTACTCAATTGATGGGAGGTTTAAATGTTATTGATTATTAAATCCAACGTTTTAAAATATAAGTTGGATTGAATTTTGATAATTTAAAATAGTTAAATTTATCTATTCGTTATCATAATATCATGCATACATTAACACTATACACAACAAACGCACCCATAGATATCCTCCTATCTCTAAGAAAAAATGGTAACTTTTAATTTTATTTTTTTGTGCAGTAAACTTTAATACTTTGGGTCAATACTATTTTTAGCGTTAGATGTTTTTGTTGTAATGGAATAATAATTGTACTGATTTATTCATAAATCATACCTAAAGGACTAAAGTGGTATTTAAAACTAATTATGTTTTGAGTATTCAGTTATTCTTTTGGAATTACTTGCCAAGTTGCCACATGTATGCTGCTTTGTCTCCATTCCCAACCATCTCCTCTTTTCTTTGCTTTTTTTAATTCTCTCCATAACAGATCTGCTGCAGTTTCTCAGCTTTTCAATGCTTTAATTTTACCGTTCACCATAGATTTGCGCTCTATCATATTCATACCAAACCCATCACCCCCCTTTTGATTATCTCTTCAATGTTGTGAAGTTAATCTGATCATAGCCTTCCTTTCCTTCCACCCCTTCTTCTACTACTTCTACAAATCATTACATTTGTACCCACTTCCACTAATTTAGCCTGCTATTCTGAGCTTCCCTGCTATGGAAATTACACATTTCTTTAACTCTTGTGTTAATTTCTAAATCTACATGCCTTTACTGCTTTAAATGGGTCCCTTATCTCCTTCAGTGACGTAAATTTTAGCATTCAGACATGGTGAGGTTCTACTTCTTGTCGGGTTTTATTGTTTTCATTTCCTCATTCGTCTTCTGAATGCGAAACGAAACTTTTTTTTCTTCTCTTTTTCTTCTTTTCTCAATTCTGTGGGCTTTCGGATGTCTCTTTTCGGTCTCTTTTTTTATCTTTTCCAATGATGCTGAAATCTAGATCTTTTTTTGGTTTGCATTTGAAGTTGGGGTCCAGTGTTTTCTAGTGATCTTTGAAGTATGCACGCCATCTGTTTGATAATATGTCTGTGAGAGTGTGAGAGAGGTTTCTTGTGATCAAAATGAGGGGGAGAGAGGAGAATGGGTATGACAACAATGGATCAAAGCACGAAAAGGCTATGGGTTTTGATTTTCATAGAGGAAATGGAGTTAATGGCGGTTTTCATCGCCGGGTAGTCACTGCGAAATCAACTCCATCGAAGTGGGACGATGCTCAGAAGTGGATATTTGGGTTGCCAAGAGGAGGAGAAAAATGGGAGTCTAAAGTCAAGCATAGAAACTCGAACGCTGACGACTTGCGGCTTATAGCTGCTGTGCCACAACAAGAGCATGAGTATTTGAGCATTGGAGAAAAAAGGATCGAAGGGGAAGAAGAAAATGGAGGATTTGCTTCTGCTATGACTAGTCGAAGTGAAGCAGAAACAAAGAAGATGGAATGCGGTGAACCCATTTGGAGAGTCAATAAGCCATTGGAAAGCTGCAAGACGATGGTTAGATCTGTATGTGTGAGGGACATGGGAACAGATATGACTCCCATCGCGAGTCAGGAGCCTTCAAGGACGGCTACTCCAGTTAGAGCCACAACCCCTGTTCTTCAGAGTCCTATAACTTCTGGATCTTCCACTCCAGCAAGGCCTCCCCATGAGATGCAAGCCATCGAAGATCGTCAAGCAGGTTTTGCTTCTACCGCCATGGTGGTTAAAAACCAGAGCCAGAGCTCTGATCAGACTCTACAGGTGGACTCTATGGAAACTAGAGCAATGGCTTGGGATGAAGCAGAACGAGCCAAGCATATGGCAAGGTAACCATTTCATCCCTTTTCATTACTTTTTAGTTCTGCTTTTGCCTTTCAAGTTCTGAACAGCGATCACTCTTGCCCGATTGATAACTTCTGTTTTTATTTCGAAGTTCAAGAAACTAGTTGTAAGTTTTGAAAGCATCTCATTTTGTGGGTCTTTTTCGTCTTTTCATTAAACAAAAAGGAAAAAAAGTAGGATATCATACTCATCCTTTCAGACTGGAAACCTGATGATTGAATGGCCTCTCCTGCTTTGCAATCCTTCTTTAGGATGCTGCATCTGGAGGACTTAAAATGCTAGATTTAACACTTGGATGTTCATGATATGCTGATTGTTCTGCATTTCAAGGTATAAACGTGAAGAAGTGAGGATACAAGCATGGGAAACCAGCGAGAAGAAGAAAGCAGAGTCAAAAATGAGAAAAATCGAGGTACTTTCTTCTAAACTTGAATGTCTAGTTGAACTTTGATCCAAATCATTTCTTCATTATAGTATAGTTTCTGTAGTTTGGCTAGATCTCCTAAATTGTATCTGTCATTAGTTTTCTTCCACAGCAGCTTTTCTTTTGATGCGTCAAAGAGAAAAAATGGAAAGATTGGATTTGAAAGGGTGCTGTAGCTCACCTGTCTTATGTCTAGGTCGATTTCGAAAAACTCAGACGAATTTTCTCTTTTTTATATAGCTCAAATCGTAATACAATTGTTCATAGCTTGTATATATTATATCAATGTGTTAGCCTATCCAAGGTAAAAAACAGTCAACGTTCTAATAACTAGAAACGTTTTGCGATATTTTTTAACCAACCCATTAAAACTATAAGACAATATTTAAAATTACGAGAACCAAATTAAGTAGGACTAAATTTGAACTAAAAGGACTCAAATAGCATTTTATCTACTCATCTTTTGTTGAGAATCCCTTCTCCAAGGGACCTACAATGTCTATAAAATTAATTAAGTTATATACCTCTCGTCACAAATTAATTTTAAGATGGAACCAAATATAGTCTCAGGAATCATGAAGCACCCCAACAAGTGTTTGATACAAGAGCAAAAAAATTGAGATTCGTTTAAAAAATGGTGAACTTGAAGATGCTCCATCCTTGAAAAGGCATGTTGAGAATCCCGTTAGAAAAATCGAGGGACCTCACAATCTTTATAAGATAGATAACGCATTTAATTGCCAATTGTTTTTGTGTTGAAACCCTATGTTATCTAATTTTTTTTTTTTTTGCAATTCATTTCTTCCTTGAAGTTGTAGTGATCATGAAATCCATAACATATTTCAACATAGAATCCAATGAACAGTTCTGGTGTCTTTATTTATTTATTTTAATTATATATGAACAGAAAAAGGCAGAGAAAATGAAAGCTGGTGCACAAGAGACGCTGGCAGATAAACTAGCAGCCACAAGAAGAATAGCTGAAGAGAAACGTGCAAATGCAGAGGCAAAACTAAATAAGAAATCTGTAAGAACTTCTGAAAAGGCTGATTATATTAGGAGGACTGGTCATTTGCCTTCTTCTTTCTCCTTCAAGTTGCCTTCTCTCTGCTGCTGGTAGATTCAATATTTCCCTTTTCAGGCACCTGCCTCTTTATTAAGTTTAATCAGCCCTTTTCCACCACCTTTTCAATGCCACTTGCTTTTTCTCCATGAATATCTGTAAAATGCATTTTACCTCAGAATTGTTACAAAATATTGAAATTTTGAAGTGAAATATCGTCTGTTCTGGTTTTTAGTTGCTTCTTGTGTTCTATTGTCTTAGTATTAATTGGTTTGCTATTTATGACCAATTAATTTGAGGATATTAATACTCATATCCACATTGTTTATTCTTTTTAATAGCAAGTTTGAGAATATTCTCTCAATATAAAATAAGTTACGTCCAAATAATAGTAAGGATAATAATAAAGTCAATATGATTAGAGTTTGATTTAGATTTGTATTACAAGTTCACATGTTCATGTGGTTTTTTTATAAAAAAAAGCCCATTGAGCCTCTGTTTAACCACTCTTTTGTTTTTCCCTTCATTTTTTAAAGTCGTGTATCATTTTTAATTGCAATAATTGAATCATTAGCTAAATTCTAAAAACATAAACAAATACTTATTACTTGTTTTTTTCAACATTGGTAAAAAGAACTTTAGACTGATGCGAAAAAATAAAAATTAAAAGGTTATCAAGTGACACATAAATAATTTTTTTTTTTTTTTTATATTTGTGAGTGTTGGGCCAGATTACGCGTACCTCAACTAATCTTTGCGGCAACCGTCTAATCCTACACTATAGATCCAATCCATGACCGTTAATTTTTGACCTTTTAAGAAATAATAAATGTGAATTTCATTGTTGAATAAAAAAAAATTTATGATAATAGAAGTCATGTCTATAACAAATTTAAAAGTCGATTTCTTATAGTTTTATACATAGTCGAGTCTTTTTTTTTTAAAAATTTTGTCAATACAATTTCCGTTAAGAAAACACATAAAATACAAAATTTAAGAATCATGTTTTCGGAATCTGAATGGGAAAAGATATTAAAATTAAGATACGATTTAAAATTGAAACAAAAGAAAAACTCTAAAGTTGATAGGAAATCCGCATTTTAATTGAATTTAAATCAATGCGTTTAATATGGTTGAGATCCCGCTTTTGCCCTTCCACTTCAACGCAAAACAAAGAAAAAAAAAAGTGGCACATATAAAAGAGAGGAGCTATACAATTTTTCGTCCTCTTTCCGCGTAGCGATCGCGTTGTCTTCGATTGAGCGAGGGATTTTCTTTCCCCTCCTGAAGAAACAGCGTTTCGCCCCGTCTTTTATCGTCTTCAACCTCAACCCTCCATCGGAAATCCCTTTCTCCGAGTCAGAGATCGGGTGTTTACACTGTTTGTATTTTCTCCCCGGTTCTTGTTTAGGGTTGTTTTTCTATTAAGTTTTCTTTCGCCATATTTTCCGTCCGAGGGAAACGAAAGTTCTAGGTTTCAGTTTAGATTTTCTGCAGAATTTCAATTTTTTAATTTCGTTTGAAGGGGTTGAGTCAAATTTTGAACTGAATTTTGACTTCTTAAGTTTGAATTATTTATCAAGTGTGTTTGCGGTTTCGTCTGTGTAACTATGGCAGCTGGGCGGCATGGAGGTTACCGTGAGAACGAGTTCAGGGACCGGGAGACTAATTTTCATGTGTCGAGGAGGTCGTTTGGGAGTGCTAGGCAAGAGTTTGGAAGAGTTAAGATCAGCAATGGTGATCATGGTGTTCGACGGAGTCTACCGCGGGACGTCAAAGACAAGTTTAGGGTTAGGCATGAAGATATGAAAGAGAACGGGGTTGTGAATGGTCATTATCATTCGTCTTCTACCAGGAGCAATTCAAGTAATAGTGATGGCGTTAGTGGTAGTGATTATGGCCTGATTGAAAATAGGGTTAAAAGTATCATCGACAGGGAGCCGGGTGAGCTATCCAGTGGGAGTGCATCTGATGATGCAATTGAATCTGGCTTGGGGGTCAGAGATAGAGAGGTTTCGAAAGTAGCAAACAATGGGAAACTATCTTCTATGGAGAAGAAAAGAAAATTTTCGCCTATAGTTTGGGATAGGGACGACAACAAATTGAGCCATCCATCTCGTAATGGGACTGCCACAACGGTGATGAGTGTTCCCCGGCCCCAGAAGTTGACTCGCCAGTCTCCTAATATCATCTCAGACCGAGGTGAACATACATCTTCAGTTAGGAATAGTGATAACGATAATGTTGCATCTTCTTCTGTATTTAAATCTCCTTTAGCCTCTGGACTTGAGATGTCTGAGTCATTAGCGTCTCCTGTTTTACCAAAGCATTTACACCATAATGTAGAAGTAGAATTGTTAGATAATGAAGATAATGGCCCAGCAAGGAATATCTCATTTTCACGATGGGCAGGTGGAAATACCTCGCCAGCTAATGAAGGCGAGATTTTAGGTAAGAAAGAAATACTAAGACAACAGAAGATCCCAATTACTGAAATTTGGGAATCTGAGCTATATGGCAAGACCCCGGGTGAATCATTTTCTGAGACTGGGGACTGCAAAAGCAATGGTTTCAAGACAAATGGGACTAGAGAGAGGTCGTCAGAATCTAATGAACAAGGTACCCACTGTAGATTTTTGAGAGTGAATTCGAATTCTGATAGTGGTGTGGAAAAGGGTGACAGCATGGAGGTTGATGAAAGACATAATATTAGTGATGTTAGTTGTAGTCCATCAGATACTGAATCTGATGATGATAATGATGTTTGCTCCCCGCAGGAGCCTCCAACAACTACTCAACGTGGTGTAAACATGCTTCAGGGATGCAGAAGTGTTGATGAGTTTGAGAGACTAAACAAGATCGACGAAGGCACCTATGGAATTGTGTTTAGAGCTAGAGACAAGAAGACTGGGGAAATTGTGGCCTTGAAGAAAGTAAAAATGGAGAAGGAGCGGGAGGGGTTTCCGCTGACTGCTTTGAGAGAAATAAATATTCTTCTTTCATTCCATCACCCATCCATTGTTGATGTGAAAGAAGTTGTGGTGGGGAATAGTCTTGATAGCATTTTTATGGCCATGGAGTACATGGATCACGATCTTAAAGGACTTATGGAGACCATGAAACATCCTTTTACTCAGAGTGAAGTAAAATGTCTAATGATTCAGCTATTGGAGGGTGTTAGGTATCTCCATAGTAACTGGGTGCTTCATAGAGATTTGAAGACATCTAATTTGCTCTTGAACAACCAGGGTGAACTGAAGATTTGCGACTTTGGATTGGCTCGTCAATACGGAAGCCCTTTGAAGCCATATACACATTTAGTTGTTACACTTTGGTACAGGTGACTGCTTCTTTCTTTGGTCTCCTTTCTCTTTTCATTCAAATAAATATTAACGCAGAGGACACAAAGATCTTGCCATCACCATCAAGAACTTGGTGTCATTTTCGCTTAATTCATTCTTCTTGCACTTCCGGTTTGTTCATCTTGCGAGCCATGTGATTTTCTGTTTGATGGGATATTGAGCATTTTGCGAATATTTGTGAGTTATGTGATTGCAAGTGTCACCTTGGTGTCTAGTTTATATTGTTATGGTACTGTCATCTGTTATCTCAGATAGTTTTATTCATAATTGTGTCTAGTTTTTGTGAAGACATTCGAGTTATTTATAAGATTCATCTATGCATAACCATTTACTGTTTACATATAAGAATGTTTTGGGACAATGTATAACAGTGTTCTGATCTCATTACATGGCAGGGCACCTGAACTACTGTTGGGAACAAAACAGTATTCAACCGCCATTGATATGTGGTCATTGGGTTGTATCATGGCCGAACTTTTATCCAAGGAACCTCTTTTTAATGGCAAAACTGAAGTTGAGCAACTAGATAAGGTAATATGTTGTACTGTGGTTTTTTCTATTGTTGGTATTTTATTAATAGTTAAAACTCTTGTATTATAATAATGAGCTGCTTCTTTTTCTTCTTCTTCTTATTGGTATGACTTGACAGATTTTTAGAACTCTAGGCACTCCAAATGAGACTATTTGGCCTGGATACTCCAAGCTACCTGGCGTTAGAGCCAACTTTGTCAAGCATCAGTAAGTTTTAAGTGATTTTTTTTTTTAATTTATAAAATTTAACTTTCAATATTCTAGATTTCTTATTAGTCCGCTATTTTCCTGGGCTTCCAGCTTTGGGTGAGTCTGTTTTGACTAGCTGGCTTTCGTTGTTATAAGTTTATTTTAATATTAACTTCTACCTTTCAGGTTCAATCAGCTTCGTAAGAAATTCCCTGCCACATCATTTACTGGATCTCCAGTTCTATCTGAATCTGGGTTCGATCTGTTGAGCAAACTTCTAGCGTATGATCCTCAAAAGGTAACTATCAGCTTATCAATTAGCTCAAGTGAGTTCTATATTATTTGAATTGCACTATCTTTTTTTACAGAGAATATCAGCTGAAGAAGCCCTTGATCATGAGTGGTTCCGTGAAGTGCCTCTCCCAAAGTCTAAGGAGTTTATGCCTACCTTCCCTGCACAGCATGCTCGAGACAGGTAGCTAAATATTTCTTTGTGGATTTCATGGCTGCTTATATTTGATTCATGTGCACAACAAGCAAAAATTGGTAGTTGAACTAAGTCATTTTTTATCGTTTAAGCAAATATGTTAAGTTCTGGTTTTATAGAATATGAAATATAAAATATTAAAGGCTAAATTATAATTTTTGTTTTTGTGGTTTGAAGAAAGTTAGAATAGATTCCCAATAGTAAACTTGTAAATGGTCCTTATTGTTTGATATAGTCTTCATAAATAGTCTCTTTATTGATAAAATTCTCAATGATGTCCTCTGGCTGTCTTATGATTAGGAGAATGAGAGGAATATTAAGGAGTCCAGACCCCCTTGAAGAGCAACGTATAAAGGAATTGCAGCAGCAGGAGTTAGGAACTACTGGTCTCTTTGGTGAGAGATGAGTTGTCAAGTTATGGCTGAGGCTCTGTCTACCATTTATTATTTAGAATTGGTTTTCATGAAATTGGTGCGGGAGAGAGTTGAATTGAATAAGTGGAAGATAGCACTGCTTTTCACAAGATAATTGGTGCTGGTTGGTCTTGGACCATGTCCTGGTAGTTAGTGAAAATATGTATATTGTGTGTGCTTTCAGGTGAACTTTGTGTTCAAGGCATCTGAAAATGAATGCATGTGTAGCACTTGCGTCATTAGTTTTAGCATAGATGCTTTTGCTGTAAAATATTCATGTAGAAAATGGAAAATCATTGAATTTGAATTTGAATTTGGCTTCAATGTTGAGTTATAATTGCAGTTGAACTTTACATTTAGACTGCGAGAACGGGAACTACTTAATACAAGGGTGCATGCACAGAACAATCAATTGGCTATGAGAAGAGTAGTAATTAAGTGTACGAATCTTATCAAGACTATGAAATCCTTTGGTTTTTTTAATATATCTTCAACATTGGCCCCCTTGCTTATTTGAGTTTATCAGTTTATCATTCTTGGATCATATTTCAATTCTTATTTATGATAACCAAATGCTTGTACACATGTTTCATTTCAAGACCAATTAACCACAAGATAAATAGAACTAAAATTGCCTAACGTTTCTTTTCCACGAAAAAGTGCCCAAAGGATTTGCACATGAAACACTCTTTGTTCCACCAACCAAACAAATAATCCCTCTTTCTATAATAATCTTCCTCTCCAAAGATGTATAAGAACCCTGAAATTTGCGAACACAGAAAAACAAAGAACTAAAGCTGGTAAATGGTCTTGTATGTATCTTTCAGAAGCTATAGTTTATAATTAAATATTCTGTTTGCTTTTGATAGTCTTATTTACAAATTGCTTCAAGTAGGTGAATGTGTTGTCACGTCGCTTGTGGTAAATATTAATTTCATATAGTTGGAGTCTTGTGTTCGTTGGATGATGGCAATACATGTTTCTTCACGTAAAGTAATTAACATCCAACATTTTCTTATAGAAGTAGGTGGGCAGTTCAGATTTTAGAAGATCTTTATTTCTGTTTCATGAATTTTCAATCTCATTTCTTAGCTTTATTTTTCTTCCACGTAATCTTTACATTCACATTATTCACATTAGTCAGTTTTTTATTTACTTTCAAGGTCTCAACACATTGACAGGCAATGAGTTCCAAAATATTATTTCAACTTTTAGTTTATATAGTTTTTAACTTATAAATCTATATAATAAATCCTAATATTTTTATTATTTATACATCTGTAGAGTTAACTCAATCAATCTTGATATCATTGGTTCGATCTTCCTGCCCAATATATTATCTAAATAATAATAATAATAATAATTTGAAATCTAGCCAACTATGAAGTTGTAGATTTGCTGATTACTCAGTTAGGTGTTGACATCAGTAGCTTTCAGATGTTCTGATTTCTTAGTTGCATATTCATTGATATGGAAGCAGGTTCTCACTGCTGATTCATCCCTCAATCACCTTTTCACAGGTCAAAGCCCTTAGTGGTGCTCTCAACGTCACAGTTATTCCAATGACTGATACCTTTATTCGTCAGCCGTTGAAGATTTCAAGTTGAAAAAATCCTTATAATATTAACAAGATGAACAGTCCTTTAAACATTAAGATCCTTTAGTTGGTTATGGTTGACTAAAGTGATAGATATCTACTAGAGTTTATCATAAATATTTTCAATAGTTTTGTCATTTAAACCAATTTCTCTTACGAAAACTTCAATTGTATTTGATATAGTTTAGCAACGGTATTTCTACCTTCTTTGATTGTTCAAACGTGGAAGAAATTATGATAGGAGGACTTGTCAAGAAATGAGGAAATGAGAAGTTTATTTGAACAACATTGCTTTATACATGAAGACTCTCAACTGCCCGGATCCAGAGGAGGATATGAAAATAACCCCAACAATTTGGATCGACCACCGGCCAAAAAGAAAGAAAGAAAAAACATGACCAGGAACAAAATTTCTCAGGACAATGATTAATTTTACATGTATGAAATGTGGCTTTTGAAGGGTTTTACAAACAAGACCGATTGGGCAGCCATTGAAATTTCTGATGCTTCACTTCTTCAGGTAAAAACTAAAGTCTTTCCAAGCACAAAGGTGACCAATGTGAGTTCAAGAAAGAATATAGTGTTCAGCAGAGCTCTGTTAACTGTCCACCCAAAAATGGTGATTCCACCAGGATTCATCTGCAAATACATCACTGCAACATAGAGAGTAAGTTACAAAGTTCTACTGACAGCAAATAACAGCTTCGTAGAGCCATGTCGATTTTGAGCATCTGAAAATTTGAGTTACATTTTGAATGCACAAAAAGAGTTTTGCAATACTGAGGTTCCTATAGAGTTTTGAAAATCCCATTGAGCAAAATATTGATTGAGTTAAGAAATTGTATATAACGCAAGTTGAATTCTGAAGATATCTGAGGTTCTTACCAAAGGCTTCTCTTTTATGATAGGAGGACATGTAAGAAGCTAGCTGTGTGGTTGTAGGCATTGTGACAATATCCAAAGACTCCAAATCACTTTCAGAGTAGGTGCAAGTCATTGATTTCAGTCTATCAGGAGATTCCGAGTTCCCGTTACCATTTGGATATCGAGGCTGAGAAACTTCACCTGGACCACAAGTGACTAATGCATGCCATCTACTAGCTACTGATGCAATTCCTTCAGCTCTGTGGGAAATCTTTGTTGCTCCATGCAAGCAAAGAATCACCCCAACCACTTGAACAATTGCAGAAACCTAAAAGTTAACAAGAAAAAGCAAGGAAAATCAAGCTTTAGAGATCGGGACTTATTGCTGACAAATAAACACGAAGCCTTGGATTTATAACAATGTCCCCAAGCCTTGAACTCATAAAACGATCAACATGTATCTAAGAAAATATAGATACATAAAAATTGTTGAACTTACTGCAAAATCACCACCATTTATGAGGGTAACCCTTGTAGTATATCTCGTCGTCTGGAATAGAGTCATAAATTGGCTGGCAGATACAACAAAGAAGTCGAGAAGAAGAAAGATGCGGAATCTGTGGCTTATCTTGGACAAATGATAGCGTAGGAAAATATGATCCTCTATTAATACTAATACTTCAGACTCAGTTTGCAAGAGTTTCGCATAGTTATCAAAGTGGGTAACTTGCAAATTACACATCAAATGAAACACAATGGCGGCTGATAGAGAGATCAAGGTCAGGTAAGTCCAGGATATGATCATAGCCAGTAAGGTAGCAACTGACAGCCCCCACGATACACGTTCCGCATATAGTATTCGAATTACCTCTCGAGCAGTCTTCAAAAGGAAACATGGTAATGCCCAGAAGACGAGCAACCGTATTGAACCCTGTGGAGAGATAGATAATCAAACCAAGATCTTTCTAATACCACAGTTCAAAGTTACATGACCAAGACATTCAAAAGAAGTGAAAATGAGCACTTTTGAACTTTGAAACCCTCTGTCGAGACTCATATACCAAATCCATAGACATTCACAATCATATATGAGAACAATAAATTTATATCATCAGATTTTCATGAAGCAACGAGATCTAAGGTTTCTATTTAAGTTTGAGTAGAAGCTCACTCGTATCTTCTTGACATATTCTTTTCGAAACCGAGCCAAAGAGGTGATTTGTCTATCAACACTAAGGAACCTCTTTATGCCATATTTTCTGAGGTTGTGAGAAAGACAGAGCAAAGAAACAGCTGCAAGACAAGCTTGAGAGGCAACTACATCAAGCTCAAAATCCTTAATCTGGTACTTCTCGTAGGCGGCGCAATCCGAAAGCTGCAGTACTACAACAGGCAGAACAATACCAACAAGAACAAAAACAGACCAAGACAAGACACAGCTGAAAACAGAGGATTGATGGAAGCCCAAAAGGCCAAGTAATGTATCGAACAGTTTGAAGGCACTGTCCAAATGGGCTTCTTCGTCGTCTTCTTCCTTTGTCGGTTGTGAACTCTGATTGTGATTTGAGTCAAGAAGTGGAATATGGGCTTGAGGGTCTTCAATATCGACTTGATCACGAAGCTCAGCCATTGAAGTTGAAGATCAAAACAACACAAAACTTAGAACTTCTCTTCTTTCTTTGTTTAATGGGTATTTGGAAATTAGGGGTTTCCATAAAAGATGGATCAAAGTCAATATCTTATACGAAACATCAAAATCAGTTCCATTAAAATAAACATGTCTCGAATCACAGACCCATTTCAGGAAAATTATAAAAGAATTCAAAATTCGTACACAGTGGGAGACAATTACTACGAATATCTAGGGCCTTGAGTTTTAGACGTTGGGTGGAGTCAAAACTGTTCTTCAAATGAAGAATTTTGAAATTCAGAACCGTTCAAATACGAAGGAACAGAAATTATATACAAATGGAGTCATAGCAGATTTACATTCGTTGGATCTTCGGTCATTTGAACATAAAAGATGCGACATTTCGAAAAAAAGCTTCGAATTTTTGCTTTTTTGATTTTGTTATATATCTCTTTACTCTTTATTCTTAGGAAAATAAATCACAAAACCTTTACTTCACATCTCCGCAAAAGACATTTTCATTACATCTCGTTATAATTTTCCCAAAAACAAACCAACATTCCATAATATTTTTTTGAGTTCTTAAGTTCTATCTTTTTGGATTTGAATTTTTTTTTTTTACAACTCGAAGGTAGAGAAATTTGAACTAGAAAACTCTTATTATGAACTACATACATGTGTCAAATGAACGAGTAAATTTTCAAAATTAACAAAATGAATCAAAATATAATACAATTGTAGGGCTATAATTTATTTCTATTATATTTTATGAATATTTTGGATATTTTTCATTTAAAATAATATTCTTAATGGAGTCTTTTTAAAAATGACAAAATAAATTAAATGTTATCAACTATAACAAAATAATATTCTTAATCATTGTCTATCAATGCTATTTATAGAAGCATATCAGTGTCTATTATTGATAATTTTTGAAAATTTTACTATATGTCGTAAATATTTTGTAAATTTGACGTTTTTGACAATTTTTTTTAATTTTAAATTGTTTTATAGAGTATAAACTTTGAAATTTGTATGAAAAAATAATATTATAAATTGTCAAAAGTATCTTAGGGATATTTAAATCTTTTAATCTTTTAATTTTTATCTAATAAATTCTTTTAAAGGAAACAATGTTAAAATTTAAACCACTTTTAATTTTCCCTAGAAAAAATCGCTTTCAATTTTGCAGTTAATTGGTTCTTACCATATATATGTATATAATATTCTTTACATCATAACATTTTCCTTTATTCATATAAACAAAAAATTACTATTAGTTTTGAGAATAATATTATCATATTTTTTGGACATAGATATACATAAAACTTATTATTTTATGAAAAGTTGGTTTAGAAATATATTTTTTTAAAAAAAAGTGATGCACAATTATTTCATAGCTTAGCACGTTTTCATCAACACTTGATTTTATGATTAATACTTGACAGGTTGCTTTGTTATGAAAATGACATTAAATCATATTTTATAAAATTATATATATCTATATATATACACAAAACTTCTTATCACAACTTGTAATTTATTTAATATTTCTAATTAAGAGATAATACCCAAAACTGGATGTTATATATATATATATATATATATATATATTAAACTATGACATTTAAAATCAAATTTATAATCAAACTCAATTTAATTATAGGCCTAGTTTGACAATCATTTTACACATACTGTTAATTAATGTGCAATTACTATAAGTAGGTTGTGGCTAAGTGGTAGATTTTAATTAGCCAAACTTTGGTTGAAAAGTAAAGTTCATTATAAGATAATTAATTTTAGATTACTTAACCAAACATAAGTTCAATGCTCCATGAAACAACATAAATCATGAAATAATTTACCAAAATACTCCAATAAAAAAAATAGAGATTTTTGTAAGAATAAGTTTTGAAAGATATTTGTAGGCGAACGAAACCTATCACCAAATAATGTTGGTATTCGAATTCGACTGTATTGAAACAAAACAATTCAATATGTTATTAACAAAAACTCTATTTATGTCATATGAAATTTAGTCGTGTATGCAATTCATAGATATACCTTCAAAGAGTTTAAAATTTAGGGGTTTAGAATTAGTCGTCACCATCTTGACGCATTATAACATTCTACTTCATTTTCTCAACTCAATGCTAGATGCAATTTCATCTACGTAAAAAAATTTAAAAGAAATATGATGAATATAGAACTTAATCATCTAAATACTAAAGCTACATCATCATTTCATCACACAGTTAACAAAATTCTAATAATATAGACCAAATTAAACTTTTTTTAAAGCTCAAAAACTGAAACATAAAATTTTAAAAATTTAACCAAAATACAAAATGAAATTTAAACTTTAATTATATAAAAGTATGGAATATATTGATGTTTGATAAAATTTGAATTTAGTTTATGGAAAACCATAATCTTTTGTCTCTCTCTTTCCCTCATAAATAGATCTGATGATTCATTTGTAAAATAAATAAATCTCATTAAACTACTACTCCCACCTCACGTGGTCTCCAGCCAAGAAAAATATCTTTTAAAATAAATGTAAACACGTTTCCTAAATTTATTGTTAAAATGCTAATAGATGATAGAAAAAAAATTTAGACTAGAAGTAGGGAGTTTAGGAACTAAATTAAGATTGAATATTTGAATACACATTTATTAAAATCGAACAAACTCCAAAATATAAAAAGAAATATTGATTAGTACTTAAAAAATAATAAATTTTGTCTTGAAATTGTTCCCTTAAATCTTTTCAAATCTTAATAGAGTGTATCAATCTCCCTATTATATAGTTTTGAACAATGCAAATCTCGGAGAACATTGTTTTCCCTCCACAACCAAATTTTAAAATTCCAACTTTAAAATTATTTTTTTAAAAAATTGATCAATTATAATTGATATTTACTAAGTTCAATGTTAAGAATATTCAATCAATTGATTAATATGCTTTAATTTTAAATTAATTTGACGTTCAAACTTTAAAAACAAACAAACAAAATTGATTAGGCCAGGTGTTTGATCTAAATTCCCACTACTTGATTAAACTTAAAAAAGGACTTTTTTTAAAAAATCACGTGAATGAGTAAAATAAATTAAATTAAAAATAATGAAAGCAGATTCTATTCTTTTTCATGAAATAATAATTTTTTTCTGCCTTTCAACGTTCGAACTCTCTTCCCTCCATTTTATTGTTCTCATATTCTGTCACCAATCAAATCTATGAAATTATTGGTATTATAATTATTATGATACAACAAGAAGTAGCTTAAAAAGCACTGCCTTAGAAATGAATAAATAAGCTTCAAATGCACTGCAAAACACACATAAAATTTGGTAATGGGTCCTATGTTCCTCGTGCTTGTAGATCTTCAAATCAAATCCACAACAAATAGTACTTTAACAATGTATGAAATATCTGAAATATAAATCAATTTTCAAGTTTTAAATTGATTAAATGAAGGGAACAAATTGCCAAAACCACATTATAATTACAATTATACCCTCAAACTTTTATTTATAAAAAATAGGTCCTTAACTTTTGACAATTGCAAAAACCACATTTCATTGGTACTCGTTAAAATGAAAAGCTAAGATCATCGTTTTTTTTAGAAAATCCTATATTTAGTCATTTCTTTAGCATTTATAGCTTTCTTTCTACTTTCTTACGAGAACAATCAATTATGTTCATACAATACATTAAACTATTATCGTCAGACGTTAAATCTCTTAGAATGGTTGCGAACCTAAATATACTAAAACTAGTCAAAACATATGGCTCAACTAAGAGGTTTGAGGTTATTATGGTCTGTCGAAACAATGCACTTGCACTTACCTGTCTTCCACGTGCTTTGAAGAAACTACGGGAAACCGGTGGGTGAACCTGAAAAGGGAGCAACAGGCAGAAGCAGCCACAAATGCAATCAATTTGCTCAGGTTTCCCATGTTCCACAATACATGGCCATCAAGAGTCAATTTGTTTGATCACAATGTCACTTCTTCCCTCTTCGTGCAAGAAACCGTTCTCGAGCAGCTAGAATTTTGTTTTCATGGTCATCAAGAGTCAATTTGGTGTTAGCATCCTCTTTCTTTAGAGAGTTTTTAACGTTGCCCTCTATTGTCCCACTTGTAAAATCAGAACTGCCACCACTGTTAAGGGGAGAAGAAAACTACTGAGCTTGTCTACGAGCAAACTTCAATTTATAAAAAAACAATTGCTTGACAAAAGATGGAATCAAGTGAAAATGGCTTACCTTAATTTGTTTACATTTAGATTCTTAACCTTGTTTAATATCGGCATTACCCAATCAACCTGTACTGCACAGACGTTGCGCATATAAGGTCGAGATGTTGTAATGAGCTCATGGTACACAACATAGTCGGCAAATTTCCCCTCTTCATCTGGCTTCATAACAGACGAGGGATGCACCTATAATAAAGACTTTCAGTTCAGATAACTTGCAAACAATGAAGCTGGAATTGGTTGAGCGTTCAGCGAAAAAGAATATTTGAACCACATAAAGAACTTACCTCTTGATGCCAAGCCTAGTTTAGAAAACATATACTGTATTACAAAAGTGCACTTCAACATTGTACCTGAACGACTTGGGGCTTAAAACTAAGAGTTCTATAGCCATTGTGATGAATCATTCGCTCTGCAAGTTGATTGGCATAGCCTACACATAAAGCCTTCCTCAAGTTCCAGTATTCTGCTTGACTCTCCTTTTGGTTTCGGAATGACCATACGTCCAATGATCCTGTGTTTCACTAGAACAGTTAGGAAACTACAGGCAAAATCTTAATTATACCTCTGGAAGAAAATAAAAGAATAACTAGATAAAAGTAGAAAAAAAAAACCAGATATCACGCCATTTTCGGATAGCCTTAAACAGCCACCAAAATTATGTGTGGATTACGAGAATTTCAATACGTTAAACCAAGACTCAGGTTTGGCTGGTTCCCATGCTTTGGAAATTGAGGTAGCCACCTTAAAATTGAAGATAACAATTAAGTTGAAACAACTACTTGAGACATTATAACATCAAACTTTTCTGAGATAATAACCAAGGCAAGGGCAACAAGTTTCTTGACTGATGTATTAATCCATCATTTCAAGCTTCATGAACTTGGAAAGGTGGTCGAGTGCTTAGAACATTGGAGGAAAAAACACGACAAAGATTAATAGATAGCATAAATGTTTGTCAGATATATATATGAAAGGAAAAGTGTCACTAAAAAACCCGACTTACAAACAAACTTCACAAGTTGTTTGGTGATATAATTGCTGTTTTTTATTGTTTTGCTAAGTACAAGGAGGGTCTTTATATCCAGTTGTTTGGGTAAATGATCTGTTTAGTTGCTTTGGGATCTTCTTGGTTTACTGCTAGTGTTAGTTTCGTGTTGCTTATTGGTCCTTTTTCCATTCAAGCTCTCGTAACTTATTTGTAACTTTTTATTCCATGAAGGAATTTGTCTCTCTTTAAATAAAACACACACACACAAACTTGACATATTTAAATGTTCTGCTTCTGCGTGGTGAAAAGCTCAATAATTCCCCTCTGACCCATTCAGGCATAAGATCTTGGCTCTTCTCAAAAGATGGCCTCTTGGCTGTTAGCCTGTTAACATTAGCATAAAAACGGTCCTTCGTACTCCCAAGTCCCAGGGAAGACAATCCGTAGCTTGAAAAAGTTGAGAATTTTCTTGAACAGATAAACTAGCTATAGAACACATAAAAAACATAATCCGGAAGCCTTCATGATTGTCTTTACAGATTTTACCAAAGGATTTCTTGATTAAACTTCGTAATATATTAAATTTAATAATTCAAGTAGCCATCCGGGACATCCATCACTATGATTGCTGAACTCAAAACTAGTGGATTCCAAATATTAAAAATAAATAAAATTTCATTTTCCAACCAAACAAGGGTTTAAGACGTCACATTTCACACCATCCTTTGTGCCATCTTTCCTAAACGAGAAACTGGGAGCCAATATTTTCATATTAATTTTTGAAACAAAAACCAGAAATAATACCAACCTTTGGCTATTTTCTGCATTATTTGACACAGTTGTTTCCGTACGGCTTTGACAAACAACATCCCTCTTACCTGCAATAGTAAGTTTTGACAGTTAATTTCTGACCATTAATTATTTATTTACTTTCAAAAGAAATGAGGTTGGTTCCCAACTATTTATTTACTTTCATTCCACTTTGTTTTGTTTTGTTTTTATTCATAGGGAACACGAAAATCGTTAGTAAGAGAAGCCATTAAAAGAAGAAAGGTAAGCACTCATGATTTTGAACATATAATTCTCTTTTTTCTTCCTTTTCTTTTCTAATTAGATGACCACAGGAAAGTAGGGAAACGACCAGTCATCGCATTATAAAAATAGATAAGTTTATCTATCCTATTTTTAAAGGCTAACGAAGCATGCCGAAAAGGAAACTAACCTGTTTTAAACTGCTACGAAAAATTCCACAGGATTTCAAAGTGGCATGATCTAATTTAAAGTTTTCACCTAATGGTATAGTCCTTAAAAATTTCACTCCCATAGCACGTACAAGCCGTATGGTTTGGTTATTAATTTCTATCTTACAGATAACACTTAGTATGAATACGATTTCAGAATCAGAATATTTGAACTTGCCTGCAAATCATGGTCTTTGCACCAGTTAACATCATAATTCTTTTGATCCCAGAGCTCAAAGATCTGTAGCAATTGGATGTGGTCACCCCATCCTGAGCCATCAGGAAGGTTCAAGGACCTGTTCTTCCTCTTCTTATCAGCATTCTTTCTACAGGAAAAAGCAGGTATATCATCGCTGAGAGAATCAAAGACCAGACATGCTCACTTCATTAATGCCATGTAACAAACGGTCATAAGAATATGACATGAGGCTGAATATAAACTCATACATTCTATTGTTAATGTGTAGGTTTTATTCTATATATTCAATGAAAAAAAAATGTAGGGATCAGCACCTATCTTAATATTAAGAATGGTACTTCAAGACAATCGAAAATTTAATGGTCTCACACAATTTTATGAGATGAAGTTCTCAAATAATGACACTTGAAAACAACGATGGACCCTCCATAAGCAGTGAGACGGCTAAGATTTTAGTGGCCAAACAGTACTATTAGAAACTGAGCAGTGTACATGAACATATGTAGTTCCGTACAATTATAGTTATAAGTTGTGATGAATGGCCGTAAGACAAATTCTGAGGTTGTATAATTATTTCGTTGACACTACAAAGTACGAACTAATTTGTATAAAAATGGCTCGCTGGATTCTAACAATTTGAGAACAAAGGAAGTTAAAATTAGTTGGAATGAGAAAATAAAAAATATGAGGATACATTGCTCCTGAATAAACTATGAAATAAAGATGAATTACGTCACAGAAGTTGGGGACCTCAAAGCAAATTAGATCAACCGGTGGTAGATAGCCTGTGTAATAACTAATAAGTCTACAGACGGACAGAATTCAAATTAATTTTGTACTGACAATATACCTGTGACCAGGAAGCAAGGTCGTTTCGGCAGATAACATTGCAACAACAGTCAAAGCCTGGGATATACAGCCATACTCATTTGCCTCTATCAAGGTTCGTGAGAGTGAAGGTTCTAATGGAAGCTCTACACAAGAGATCATAAAAAGTAGCACCAAAACTGATTAATTGTTTGCCCTACATTTAGATATCCAAATAGAGTTAAATAAGAAAGAGAAATAATCGCAGTACAGCTATGATTCTCTTTTATCCCGTACATCAATTAGTTATTAAACAAAAGAACTTCTACACCAAAAATCCAACATAAAGCACTGAAGCTTGCACAGAATCTTAATCCAACAATGATAAAAATAGATACAACATCAGTTTACAAAATACACACATCTAAGTTACAGGACTCTGCTGTAACCATAATCATGAATACATTATAAGAATGTACCGTGTATGACTTCATAAGCACAAAATGAACTAATTAGATAGAGTTAGTTTAGGGTGGTACCAGCCATTGTTTGCCCAATTCTAGTAATCGATCCATTTTCATCAATAGCATCAATAAGATATAGTTGCTTCAATGCATCTTCTAAAGATTCAGCTGCCAAAAGCAGTTAGATTTAGTTATCATATTCAGCTGCGCTCAAGAAACATTGTAGAGCTAATATAAATACCAATACTTACAAGTTGGTGGATCAAGAAAATCAAATCTGAGAATATCAATATCTGGAAGATCCAATGATTTCAAATAAAGAACGCTACCAGCAAGAGAAGATCGTTGTATCTCAGGAACTGTTACATCCAACAACTCCTCTTGATAATCCATGGAAGTGTACATCCTATAGCACTTCCCTGGACGTGTTCTTCCAGCTCGCCCAGCACGTTGATTTGCTTGCACTCTATGTCCAAGACATAAAACTTAAGATGAGGAAACCAATACATGGACATGTACACAAATTCAACAAATACAAATTGTACAAAGTCTACCACTGGCAACCCTCATGTCAAGTTAGGGAAATTCAAAAAGGGTTCCAATAAGATATAATTGAATATAAGATATAGTTCCAAAAAGAACTGTTGAGCCTACACCAAGTAGCAGGTACAAAATCAGTTACTACTGACAAAAAAAATAGAGAGACAGAGGAGCTTTCCGCATAGGGAAAAGCTCTGTTAGCCAAAGTAACTTAGCTCTGTCCAAAATGAATGATGTCCTCTTGAGAGAGTGGCCCACTTGGTGGTAATGTTATTCGGAACAGGAGCAAAACAACAAATCACCTAGAAGGGAATTCTCAAAGTTGAGGGCCATGGGCAGATACAAGGTAGATAAGATCAAGTTCGCGCTTTTACATATATCAATAAGTGTGTAGAAATGCAATGGGATGCCCTATCACACCCATTTGCAAAGATACTTCCTTGTCCTTGATGTCTTCAAAAATAAACTTGAAACATAAGGAACTACAGGTGTCAGAATTCCAACTTCATTTGTTTTCCACGGGCATTAACCCCAAAGAGAGGCCTTTGGAGAAACCCAAAAGTAGCAATAAGAGATTTGGAGGGACTTAACATTTGGCGGATCGTTAGACCTTCACTGTTGGATATTGCATTGAGATCAGGGAAAGCAGAAGAAAAAGATTCATAATTAGGTATTTTCACCATTCCCCAGCGTGATCTTGATACCATATGGCAAAACCTGCTCACAGTTACAAGAGAATTTCCAGAGGCTTTGGGAACCAATTATTACCCAAAGAGGCACCAAACTTTGCCACCAGTCTTATAATATATAAATAAATTAATAAGAGGGAATTTTAAATGAATAATTCCATGATGATCATATATACAGCCAAATGCTAGCATGGCAAAGAGTATAGAAAGGCAAAAAAAAAAATGACAACCATCTTTTTTCTTTACGAGAAACATAACTTCCATTAAGAGCTAACTTTAAAACATTCCAATGAGAGAGCTTAATAGTCAGTGAAGTGGAATACGTACTTGCTAATTTGTACAACATCGAGGGAGTACATGCCAGTTGATGGGTTGTATTGCCGTTGCTTGACATAACCAGAATCAATGACATACCTATGTGTACATGCTTATCGTTGGGATGCAGCTTAATATGAAAGAAAAATAAAAAACTTCCAAAGAGATTTACCTAATTTACTTACACAACACCATCAACTGTCAAAGAAGTTTCAGCAATATTGGTTGCTGCAATAAATCTCCTACAATTTGGAGGTGGACGACTGAATACCCGCACCTGGGTGGTAAAGATGATGCGTCAGACATAATGTACCAGGCAAAATGAGTGTATGTAGCATCTACATCACTTCTTCTTATGCCTCTCTTACTTTTAAATAAAAATTACTAAGATCGAATTTGGTAAAAGTTTGTATGATATCAAAAATGTTGTAGGATCAACTATCAAGTAAACCCCAGGAAGGAGAATAATAAGAAATCCAAGAATGATGAAGGTAAATGCTAGCAGTGGAGGCACAATCACACGTGATAAACTAAGGTCCAGAAAGTGAAGGCACGTGGACTTATCAATCTCCTAATCTTCTCCCTAAACCAAGGTTAAGGATATAAAATAAAATATTACATCAATTAATGGATATTCACAACAATGCAAGAGAAAACGAGATCCTACTTGAAAGTTAAAATTACACAGTAACTGCCCAATAGAAAGTACCAAAATTTGTGTATGCCTGGGAGATTTTTGTCAAATTATTTTACATTTTTATTTAAGAACATGTTAAAGAAGAATGAATGGGTGGTTTGTAAACATTCTGCCTAGCATTTTTATTTACAAGTTTTGAGAACAACTCAACAATATCCCATACTTTATGTTTTTAAACCAGTAATAAATAAAGAATTCAACATTGCCTCAACCAATTTTCTAGGTGAAATAAAATAGTTTACTTGCCTGCAGTTCTGGTGGCAATGAACCGTGAAGAGGAAGAATTATAGCATCCATGCAAGATCCTTCTTCCAGACTACAAACTTTTTCCTCCAACTTTGATACTAACTTCTCTATATCATCCTTCAAAAATGAATTGTTTTAATGAAAGAAACAATTAGCTGAGAATAAATGCCCTACAGAGTTTCAAGAATATAGATTAGTTTTATCTTGCTCAATTGGAAGTCTTTCATTTAGGTTGTCTCTCTCTCTATATATATATATATAAAAGCTTGGTTATTTACTTGAGCGAGAGAACAAAACGAAAACAAATTATTGAAACAAAAGTACCTGTCCAGTCAAGAAAATGAGAACGTCCCCTTCTGGTTCTTTGGTGTGTATATCTAGCAAGTAGTCAATGCAACTTCTTCAGTATTTAACTAAGAAACTCTAAAAGTGGATATAAATGCTTGTTACATGGGAATATTAAACCTACAGCCCTTCTAGAGCTTTTCATTAAGTGAATGCGATGAGGAAAAAAGCTCTAGAGAGGATGTAAAAAATAATTAGGTCACAAAAAGCCTAGATGATTATTGTGAGAAACCAACCACTTTTATAGATAAAATTTAAAATCACGATATAAGTTAGATGAAAATTGAAATCATACCAATAGCCGTTTTTAGACATGATTCAATGTAGCTCTTTGGACGTTCATTGCTATACAATATCTCAACAGGATGCAACTTTCCAGGAACTGTCAACACGGGGCAATCGAAAAAGAACTTTGATACTTTGTCCCCGTCGAGGGTTGCTGAAGTGATAAGAACCTTCAAGTGGGAATTACGCATTTTAATTAAACGTTTCATCAGCCCCATCAATGTGTCTCTGAAAAGATCATCAAAAAGTTGTGATCATTGTTTAATGTTTAGGTACATGTGTGAGAGAAAAAATGAAAGGTGCCAAAAACAGCAAAAGAACATAAAATCAATTTTGTGGGACGAATAAGAAGGAAATGCCAAATAATGAAGTATAAAATGGAGTTTTTGTAGGATGGCCCATTCTCAGCCTCCTAAATGATTAATCACCCGCCCCTCATAAACCAATGAAATATAGCATTTTGCTTACATTGTCTCTTGCGATCTTCATTTTTCTCCACTCCACCACAATATCTATGGTCTTCACTCATCCCTAACACGATACGATAGTGTGTGATTTGAATATAATGTTAGATTTCATTTGTTTGTGAGGAGCGGATCATTAATCATTTATGTGTCTAAGAATGGGTCGTCCGTACACAAAAAAACACAAAAACTCTATAAGATGCGACTGGGCACGATTATTCACGAGATGCAACTCACGTATTTAAGCTTCTCTCGTGAGCCTCATCCAAAATGATAACTGAATATTGACCAAGTTCAGGATCAGAAAGACTTTCGCGGAGGAGGACTCCATCAGTGAGGTATCTGAGCAGTTTACAATCCTACAGTCAGTTGCAAGAAAACTCGGAATCAAACAAAACAACAGAGTAGTACACTAACTTCAACGCACAGAAGTACATTTCACTTACTTGATTCGAGTTCTTTCTGAGGTTCTGTCCTCAAAACGAATGGCATATCCTACTTCCTCACCAAGATGAACACCCAGCTCCTCAGCAACTCGTCTGCCAGTTTAGGTAGTCCACAAATTAACTATCTAATCAATTACATTCAGGATTCCCACACATATGACCTCCATTTCTTCCACGCAAAACACAATTAGTTAAATCATTCACAGCAGCACCCAATACCCAATACCCACGCGGTTTGCAATAAAGTAAATGAATTAGGAGTGTACCGAGCAACAGAAACGGCGGCAACTCGGCGAGGCTGAGTAACGCCGATAATACCAGACTTTGTGTATCCTCTGCGGTGTAGCATTTGAGATAGCTGAGTACTCTTCCCTGAGCCTGTCTCTCCAATTATGACAACCACTTGATTCTGCTCCACTGTCTCGATGATTTTCTCCTCGAATTGGAGAATTGGGAGCTGCGCCATTGATAAATCCAACTTGAACTTTGTAAGAAGTTGTAAAATTGCAAGAACGGAAGCAGATTAGAGATTAGAGTTTCTGCTAACTTTGTTCCTTGAAAAGTATGCTTAGGGGGGCGCCTTAGACGCGAGGAGCTGACCATATACACCTATTGAATTTCCTTTTCTTTTTTCTTTTTTTACGGCAATTTTATATGTTTAGAATCGATCGTTTTTTAGCGATTTTAATGGATAGTGTTTGAAATTAAAAATAAATAACAAACAAGTTATAGGATTTTGATTTAAATAGTTTAATATATATCTATGATATTTTTTAATTTTAAACAAATTTTGATAAATATATATATATATTTTTTTTATTTATTTATTTATATGTGCAAATTTTAATAGTGGTTTGGACGGTGTTTAACATCTAACTTTAATTGAGTTTGATTTACATTCACAAACGTGTTGAGTTAAACAAAAAGTAAATTCATAGCTCTATGTTTGTATATACTCATGTTTCCAAACACATCCTCGAAGGTTTATTATATATTGTGAACCAAATTGATAATATTTTAAATTTAGTTAAGGTCTTATTTGATATTTAGTTTTAATAAAAAAAAAAATCGACTTGTATTTAGTTTGATACGGTTGTGCTTCTAGGATGTGTTATGACAACAATGGAGGATTTTAGAAGAACAATATGGTAAAAATGTAATGTAATAAAACAAATCACTTTTGAGATTAACATCCTATCGAAGTGAAGTAATTATTAAATAGGTAAAATTACTTTTGTGTATTTGAAAATCACTACTATATGTGTTCTTCTTTATCACTTAAAACCAAATTTCTAATCATTTAAAACCAACTTTGATGATACAAAAATGCATTTTCAAATGTGAAATTGAATATTAAGTCAAATTTGAATGCAAAAAGGTGTGTGTTTTTTAGAAGAGAATGTTATTGAAAATGACAAAACTAGTAAATATATTCATAGCAAAATATAATAGTAAATCAACCATAAAACCATGAAAGTCTATTGACGTATATTATTAATAAAATCTTATAATTTTTTTTTTTAATGTTTTGTTAATGTCCCATATTTTAAAGTAATTTTAAACATAATAGGCACAAAATCGCTTGCCTTTCTAATAATTTAAAATTGGTATTTCAACAATTAATCAATTGATGAGATTAGAGGTGAGTATAGTAGATCGAAAAACCAAGCAGACCGACCAAAGTCAATCGGTCGACAATTTCAAATCTGAGAATTTCCAAAAATATTTTGTAAGTGGTAAACAGACCCTAAAAAATGGACCAACTAACAAACCTTTACTCATCGATGTCTTCAGTTTGATGCTTTACTAAACCAACTATGATCGGTTCTAGGTCTTTTTTTTTTTTTCCCAAAAACCACTCCGATTGACTGATGATCACTCATAAACAAAACCAACAAAAAATCACTACAAAACTGTCCTCGTTTTATTAATTTATTGAAATACCAAATTTGCCCTCGGTATCGAGAAAGGTCGATTTTAATATTTTCCTAATCAATAAAGTTGATTTTTAAAAACGAATCACAATGAATTAAAATCTTTTAAATATTAAGAAAATCAATCTTAAGAGTTGAAACCAAACCATCGACAAATGATCAAAATATTTACGGTGTATATCACAAATTGAAAAAGTTAATGAAATTTAACATATTTTCTATTATTCTCTTCTTTTTCTTTTTGTGCGATATTTTTTCTTTTCATCTATGTCAAATATAAAGATTTATGAATTAACAAAAATTTTAAACTATACGACATAAATATTTTGCAACTTTGTTATATTTTAAAAAAAACTCGTGAAAATATATATTTTTAAATTTTAAGTGACATTATTTCAAAATACATTCACTTAAAAAGAAAAACTCAAGGATACTATTTATTTAACCCACCCCATGAAGAAAAACAAGTTATTTAAATAAATTAGGGTATTTAAGCAAAACCATATATAAAGGCTCCTAAAACCCTACTGCAGCCGTCGTCATTTTCCCTGGGCTCTTCCGACTGTGGATGCAGCTAGGTATTCCCTTCCCTTCTTCACTCTCTATGATTCTCTCAACCCATTCATAAATCCGTCGAACCAATTCCTCTTCCGTTACGTCTCTCGCTCTTTGTCTCTAATTTCCAGTTTTCGGTTCTGTTTTGTCGTGTTTGCAGGGAAGGATATCGAATCTACCATTTGAGTTTTCTGACATATCAATCGCGAAAGAAGAAAACAAGGTTTGCTTTTGGTTTTCTGGATTATGATTTATGTTATTCTCTGGTGTTCTTACGATGCTTATAAGATTAGCTAATAATGCAATTGCCGGGAAATTTTTTTCGCGGGTATAGGAATAATTTTACGTTATTTGTTGGGAATGTAATCCTTTTTGTTTTGATGACTATGTTTCTGTTGGGTAATAATTTTGAATTATCAGGCGTTAGTGTTTTGATTTTGCGCTGTTCACTTTTCATCATGTTGGTTCTGACAAATTTCTTGCTTGTTGGGAATCTCAGTATTCCAATCTTACCTTGCTTTTGCGATTTCTATGGAAATTTAAACCGGCTCCAATTTATAAACTATCCCCAATGATTTCTTAATAGTTTGTAGTCGGCATCTTTCAGTTGTATCGCTGGAGGCTTGAAGTTTTTGTGTGGCAATATTTGTATATGATACTTTTCTTATTTATTATCTCAATTTCATGTTAACTACTGTATTGCTTGTTGCAGGCTAAAAAATGGTGCAGTATAACTTCAAGAAGATTACTGTGGTACCTAATGGCAAGGATTTTATTGATATTATTCTGTCCCGTACTCAGCGACAAACCCCCACTGTTGTCCACAAGGGTTATGCCATTTCTCGCTTGCGCCAGTTTTATATGAGGAAAGTAAAATACACTCAAACGAACTTCCATGAAAAGCTCTCTACTATCATCGATGAATTCCCTCGACTAGATGACATTCATCCTTTTTACGGTGATCTTCTTCATGTTCTGTATAATAAAGATCATTACAAGCTTGCTCTTGGACAGGTTAACACCGCAAGGAACCTCATTAGCAAAATTGCTAAAGACTATGTGAAACTGTTGAAATATGGTGATTCACTCTACCGTTGCAAGTGTTTGAAGGTTGCTGCTCTTGGAAGGATGTGTACTGTGATCAAGAGAATTGGGCCTAGTTTGGCTTACTTAGAGCAGATTAGACAGCACATGGCTAGACTTCCATCAATTGATCCAAACACTAGAACAATCTTAATTTGTGGGTATCCTAACGTTGGTAAGAGCTCATTTATTAACAAGATTACCAGAGCCGATGTTGATGTTCAGCCCTATGCCTTCACAACAAAGTCACTCTTTGTGGGTCACACTGACTATAAGTACTTGAGGTACCAAGTGATTGATACACCTGGGATTTTGGATAGGCCATTCGAAGACCGTAACATCATTGAGATGTGTAGCATTACTGCTTTGGCTCATCTGAGAGCTGCCGTGCTGTTTTTCTTAGACATATCAGGGTCTTGTGGGTATACAATTGCTCAGCAGGCGGCTCTCTTTCATAGTATAAAGTCTCTGTTTATGAACAAACCATTGATTATTGTCTGCAATAAAACTGATTTGCAGCCGCTGGATGGTATATCAGAGGAAGATAAGAAATTGGTCAAGGAGATGAAGGCTGAAGCTATGAAAACTGTAATGGGTCAAGGAGGTGAGGCTACAGGTGAAGAGGGAGTGTTGCTTACTATGAGCACTTTGACAGAGGAAGGCGTTATTGCTGTTAAGAATGCTGCCTGCCAGAGATTATTAAATCAAAGGGTAGAATTGAAGATAAAGTCAAAAAGGATGGATGATTGCTTGAATCGGCTTCATGTGGCAATGCCAAAGCCTCGGGACCAGAAGGAAAGACCAATATGCATACCTGCGGCTGTGTTGGAAGCCAGGGAAAAACAAGATGGAGAGAAGCAAATTAGAAAAACCGAGAAGGATTTGGAAGAAGAGAATGGTGGTGCCGGTGTCTATTCTGCCAGTTTAAAGAAGAATTATATCTTAGCCAATGATGAATGGAAAGAAGACATTATGCCTGAAATTATGGATGGACATAATGTGGCTGACTTCATGGATCCTGATATTTTATTTAGACTTGAAGAGTTGGAAAGAGAAGAAGGATTTCGTCAAGCAGAGGAAGCTAAGGATGATTTTGAGATGGATGGTGCTGAATTGACTCACGAGGAACAAGAAGCTTTAGCTGCAATCAGAAGAAAGAAAAGTGTGCTTATTCAACAACATAGGATCAAGAAAAGCACTGCAGAAAGCCGACCCACTGTACCAAGGAAATTTGATAAAGACCGAGAATACACAACAAAGAGAATGGGGCGACAGCTATCAGTCTTGGGTCTGGATCCTACTTTGGCAATTAACCGAGCACGTAGTAAATCACGAGGTCGCAAGAGGGAGAGATCTCCTGACAGAGGAGATGCTACTGGCGATACTATGGATGTGGACGACGAAACACCAAGTAAGAAGTTGCGAATGAGGTCTATGTCCATGTCAAGATCTAGGTCTAGGTCTCGTCCACCAAGTGAGGTTACCCCTGGGGATGGATTCAAAGACTCAGTCCAAAAGGTCAAGGCATTAAAGATTGCAAAGAAATCTGTGAAAAAGAGGAATAAGGACGCTCGCCGTGGTGAGGCAGATAGGGTAATCCCAACATTGAAACCAAAACACTTGTATTCAGGAAAACGCTCTACTGGAAAAACCGACAGACGTTAGAAATGTTTGAGGTAAATCTTATGCTTTGCTTCATACGATTTGACTTTTTAGATCATGAATCGCTCTTATTCTGGATTTTCTCTTATATCATTGCAACAACTTAAACTCACCTCATGATTGTTCCATGGATACACAGTACAAAAGAAAATTGTCTTATGTTCAGGTTCTGATATTCCTAATCCTCCATGGTTAGGGTGGATTCCTAAAGCGAATTCTTTCATGAAATTACATTTCTTTCTTCTTATCTTACCGGTCACTGAGTACCCATCTTCTTTATTATTATTATTTTTATACAATCACAAACACACATATATATAGTTTTAAGTTCAGTGTATGTTTTCTTTATGCAGGAACACATTTATTTTCAACCTTTTAGGTGTTTTCTTGTTGTAAAAGGGTCTGATGAAGATGTAGATTCCTGCATTGGCTTGGGCAACAGAGTTATATCTTTATTTTATAGCTTAAGTTTTTGTGCAATTTGGAATGATGGTTATATTCATTCTCCTTTGAGACTTGGGTGTCTTGTGTGCTGTATTTCACATGATACCAGAAAATTTTTGACTCCTTAGTGTTCAAATTCTATTTTCTATGTGTCGAGGTGTGATATTTTGCTGCATTTTTGTCATTTAAAATAATTTATCATAAGTAAATTTACCAACTTGTTACAAAATAAACCTAACAAATATTCATACAAAGACGTTCCTTTGTTTGTAGGCATGATTATAAAACCTCATGAATGGTAGCATTTCCATCGTCATCCAAACTCTTTTTTAGACGTGTCTTGGTCTTATCTCAATATTTTATTTCATTATTATTATTATTATTATTTTTGTGAATTTCACATTTATACATATTAGAAGAAGCCAGGAATTGTGAAAAAAAGAAAAAGATGTTAATGTAAATATAACATAAACGAACATTTAATTAGAAAAATTACAATAATTTAAATTCTTTTTCTAATCTTTTCCTAAATTTTAACTGTTCAAATTGCTAAATTGCATTGCACCATCCTTTTATTTTTAGGAAGATTTATGAATCAAATATCTTTCTTATTATTTAAAGAAAAACCTAAAAGAAAAAAAAAACAACTGAGGAAATCTATTCTACAAATTCTTTTATGCATCATATATGATAAAATAATTTGTTTTCATAAAATCCTAATAGCATTACATTTTAATTCCTCTTATATTTTCGGATATTTATAAAATTTTGAACCAAGTAGTAAATACAATTATTTGGCCAAGTATAAAAGTGACAACAAAGAGAAGACAATATAAAAATGTAGTGTCCTAATGTAATGATTGACAAAATTTTGAAGATATGAAAGAGAAAGGAGAATATTTCTTTTCTTTATATATACAAATAAAATGTCAATGTCACCTATATCAAGTCTCAATTCATCTTTATTTTAATAAATAAATAAAACAAAAAGATTCTACATGCGTAGTTTATTTGATTTAGTTATCTAAAAATACTTTTTCTTATTTTTTATACACAATAATTGAAATACGAATATTTGAACTTTTAATTTTTGGTATGAAAATACAAGTTTTCACTAAAATTCGAATATAAAAAAAATCGTAGACAACTAAGTCATGTTTTACCTTCACCTATTTAACAATAAAATATTAATTTAAAATTTTATAAAGCATCAAAATTGAATATCAAATAAGCATTAAAGTTTTCTAATATAACTATATGACTTTGAAATATTAAACTTATTGAATATTATTAATAATGTTGTAATGTGATAAACATTTGAATTTTTTTATTGGCATATTTTCAAATATAAGAACGAAAATATTTAGAAAAAAAAGGCCATAATTTCTTCGTGCAAAAAAGAGAGAAAAACATTGAATAGGGAAAAGTGGGAAAAATGGGAACAACGAAGAAGAGAGAGTTTCGGTGAGAGACGGTTTCTTCCGCTTAAATGGTGAATCCGCCATTTCATCTGCTCGCAAGAAGCGTTTCTTTGTATTATTGGTTACAAATTCATGTTACAATAACACACCCGCATTCTCATCGCCCTTGAATTCTCCTCTGTTGGCGCGCTTTCAAGCTTAGGTAACTCTTCTGCCATTCAACACTCTTGGTACTATAATCAATCCTCTCAGATTTTGAGTTTCAATTCTTCATTTGATTTGATGCGAAGTGATTTCGACGAACTCTTGATCGGTTTATATTTGCGAGATTTCGGCGGAGCTTCTTGTAAGTTGAAGGTAAGATATCTTCTACCTCAAACGCGAATTGTGATTTTTTTTTTAAAGTGATGAAGAGTAATTGAATTGACTGGATCGATGAAAAGCTCCGTTTTCTGTTCGAGCAATGTTTTGTTTGAAGTACATGTGGACTTAATTTCGCGGAATCGGTTAAAATCGACAAAATTCCTTTGTCTTTTAGTTTGAGTCTCACCTAACGAATCTTCTTATACGGTGATTATTATTAGCAAAACCAACATGTTTTTTGATCTTCTATGCAAAATTTCTGGCCGCTTTCACAAAAGCTTAATTATCGATGTTAATTTTGTTTAATAGTATTGAATAATTTGGTGAATAGACGAATAAATAGAGACTAACTAGAACAGGAAAAATTCTATAAGGAAAAATATTAGAAAAGGAAAATACTAATTAGGCAAAACCATCAATCATAATTTTCTTTAACAATAGGAAATTACAGGAGTTATCGTCGAATTTTACTTTCCTAACGATTATGTTTTTCATTGCATAGCAAAAAGATCATTATTGTCCACAGAAAAGATAGATGAGAGTAAAATTAGTTTGAAGACTATCAAATCTTTCTCACTCTTTCCAACAGATCATTTGACTTATTTATATATATATATCTTATGCATACTTCAACTAATCTCAAGACAAAATTTGGGTAATAAGAAAACTCCAAGGAAAGTAACTAGGTAGGTTGCCACAGAGTTAATCTCTATCTGCTTGACATTAATCCCCATCTGTTTACTTTCTTGATATGGGCATAACTTTTGTTTGTGTTTTGCTTTAATCTACAGGATGAGTTCTAGGCGACGGCCGTTGCAAACCTGTGGAGTTTCATTTCTTGCTGTAGCCCGCAGCACCTGCTCAAGAGCTCAGAATCTTGATGGATGGTTGGGTTCAATAACAAGAAAAATGGTTTGGATTGCCAAGCTTATGAACCCTTTGATTTTTCTCCTGAAATATCAGAGCTTGTTGGTCCTCTGCTTTATTGATGATCGTTTACTAGCAATCGCAAACACTCTAGAGAAGATCTTTCCTCCATCCAAACTCGTTGTCGATAAGATTGACGTTCTTCTTAATCTGATTGAAACTTTTCCATCAAAATTTGACGATGCTGTTGACAAGATTCCCTGTTTCAACCAAGTTCTGTTACTAGATTGGACAGTGACCCACGCCATATCTTTACTCAATTTCATGATAACCATACTAATGAACTGGGGGAGAGATGTAGCAAGAGAGAAGGAAATTTTGGTTGATATGAACTACAAAGAGAGTCGTAATGGATCTAAATCAATTGATAAATCCAAATGCTGCTCAGAAGGAATTGTTTCATCTCTTTCTGAAATACAACGAACTTCCATGAATGAGAAAATGAAATCCAACCCCATGAAGGGAAGTTATGCAGAAATTTTGAAAATGGGGACAAAAGAGGTACTGAAAGATGATGAAGGTTGCAAAGAGAATGAAAAGAAGGGAACAAGAGACGAAATCAACGAGAAAGAAAACTGCAAAAAGGACGAGAAGGGCAATTCTAAAAAAGTGGAGAAGGGAATAGAAGTAATGGAAGATAAAGAGAGTTACAAAAAGGACGAGAATAATGAGATCCATAACGCTAAAATGGAAGAATCTGTGGAAAAAGCAAAAGGAAACGAAGAAATTCGAGATGATCAAAGCCATAAAAGGATCATAAATAACGAAGAGAAATCAAAAGAAGAAGAAGAAGAAGAAGAAGGGTTGATGGATTATGAAAGTGAAAAGGGAAACAAAGGAAGCAAAGAGAATGCTGAGGATGAGATATTGGAATTGTTTGAGAGTGCTTGGCTCATGAAACCAACAATAAAGGGGAAAGGAAACGTGATGCAACGTTCATCTTCACTTTTCTGAAGAACTCTCAAGAGTTTGAAGGTTTGCGGTCTTTGCAAAACTTGGTTTTTTTGTATATTTTGTACTTAGAAATCTTGAATTTAATGCTGTACAAATGGAATTGTTTTTGTTCCTTTTAATTTACACAAGTCTTGAAGGTTTTGTTTTGTTTTTAATCATAATATACTTTAAAATAAGCTCTTTGTTTCATTTTGATTGGGAATAATAAGATTTGTTACCCAACTTGATGTTTAAACCTCTATTTCAAAATAGTTAAAATTATTTTTGTAATCTTTAAAATTACTATGATTTTAATTATATTCTAGATAATTTTGAAAATGATAAAATCGATTTTAATTATTTTAGAATAAATTTAGTAAGTTCGGTTCTATGAATTAAAAAAAGAGTTATTAATTCAAGAATAGAAATTTTTAAGACAATATTGATAAATCTCATCAAAATTAAAGATAGTATATTACATATCGGAATCAAATCGAACCCTAACCATAAACCAATCTATTCTATCATATACTCTAATAATATTAACAACTAAAAGTGGCTTTAAATCATTTTTTCAAATTAAGCTCAATGTTAAACTTTCTCATCTACGAAAACATCAAAGGATATTTTTTAGGGCAATAAATGATAGAGTAGTTTCTATTGTTAGTTTGAAATTATTTCGTTACCAAACTTGATAAAAAAAAAAAAAAAAAAAAAAAAAAAAAAAAAACAATAATAAACAAGCTTTAAATGTATAGAGTTGGTAATAGAAACCTTTTAAAAATCAATTCGCAATAAAACTTAACAAAAAATAGAAATAGCTATTGAAAAAACTAAACGCCCACCGTGGGGCTCGAACCCACGACCACAAGGTTAAGAGCCTTGCGCTCTACCAACTGAGCTAGACGGGCTTGTTGAGATAAGAACTAATTACTAATGTATTTAACGCCTAATTATTATAGTTCTTAAAATTAAAAGATATAAAGTAATGTCAATTTCATTTTTTTTTTTTTTTTTAATGATTTTATGAATATGTTAGTGTTTGTTTGATATTATTCTCATTGTGGGTTTTGAATAATTTGAGGGGTGAAATTAGCGATGAAATTTGTGCTTTAAATTGAATTTCTTCTATCAGAAAACAAAACGAGTATGGGAATTAGAAGCCAAAACCTCCATGAATTAATTACACCTGGCCTGTACATCTCATCTTCCTTTCAGATTAAACGAAACCCCCCAAAAAGAAAAAAAAAATAATAAAGAAAATCAAATTTACATCACCAATGAGCCTTTTAATCAGCATTGGTACACGGAATAGCTTTTGCTTTTCCACAAAAAGCTCAAAGCTTTTCCTGGTTTTCTTCTTGAGATTGACTTGCACAGTGGCTTTGATTCTGCCACACCCATAGATGTCCCGCCGCTCTCCGATTGGTCCGTCGGTATCGGTGTTGGTATTAGTGTCGGTGCTGCCGGTGGTGCTGGTGGTGATTCCCGTTGCCGTTGCTCTCTAAACAACATCAGAAGCTTTTGAGCCTTTTCCTTACCTCTCGCTGTCCCGTTCACAGACATCGATACCAACCCGGGAATTACGCCTTCCTGAAGGACCATCTCACTGCACCTCTCGTTCCCATTGCACAAAATCAAGAGACAAGCCACTGCCTGTTCCTGCTCGATGGGTTCGCCATTGTCTAGTATTGCAGCCAACCCACTGATGAGTTCTGGAGTGGATGACATTTGATCTCTACCTGATTCAGTTGAAGCCAAATTTATCAAGATGGCTATGCACTTTTCGGTCCATGTTCGATCGAGACGGGCTGCAAGGAGGGCTTGAAGTCCCTTGATGATTCCAGAAGATATCAGGTTGGGAATATTGGAGGGTACAGTTGAGAGATTGTAAAGTGTGTGAAGTGCATCGAGCTTGCATAGTGTTTCGGTATTGGCGTGGAGGAGTTGAGTTAAGAAAGGGACCGCACAACTTGAGCCGATAATAGATTTTGCTTCTTCCAGACAGGAGACGTTGAGATAGAGGGCCGTTGCATATCCATGCGAATTTGGGTTCATAATCATATCCTCTAACAGTGAAATCACCCCTTCCGCCAGCATTATTTCCTTGTTCCTGAGAAAATATACTCCCAGACATCATATATATAATACATAATATAATTTTAGATCAAAAGGAATGCATTTGCTAAGAAAAAGGACGTTATGCAAGCAAGTCCAAATAAAAATGCATAGAGGTTTCAGCTTCAATCATTGGCATTACTTTTGTCGAATTAATTGAAGGGACTTTTTTATTTCAACCTTTTATGCTAAGAGACAATATCTATTAGTTGATTAGCAACAGTGGAACTGTGGAAGTACACAAAAGTACAGAACCAAGCTAAAATACAATGAACAGTTAAAGACCAACAACCATCTGAAGCATTTCTATGTCGCCCATCATTTTCCTTTCATTCCAATCATTACTTGTTAATGATGTTAACAAAGGATAGAATAGTGCTCATGAAGAAACTCTAAAAGGTAAAGGTAACTTAACTTTTTTAATTATTGAAACTGCATGATTTTTAATAGCTTACACAGTTTAATTAAGAATTGTCACGGCTCAAAAAGTAAAGGTAATTATTACCAAATAAAAAGAATCATAAGTGAAAATCATTGTACTACTCCAATACATGCAAACTTATGACATGCTATGTAATATATAAATATATATAGCAATGAAAATTTATCCGTAGTCTGTAAAATTGAGGCAAAAGGATTGAGAAAGCTACATACCTATCGTTGTTGACAGCAAGATTGAAAAGAGCCATTGCTCCACTTTCTTGAGCCTTGGTATTTTGTTCTTTCACAGCTATCTCTAAGTACCGTAGAATTCCCTGGACAAACCCATTAGCTCCCATAAATATCCTCGCCTCTTCATCATCCTTGAGCAACAGCCTAATTTGCTCCACCATCGCCGACTTTTTCTTCATGTCAACTTCGTCGTTTAAGACTTTCAAATACTGTTCATGCCTAGCGAGCATATTCACGTTGGACTCCTCGTCTTCAGCAGAGTTGTCACCCACCTCATTTCCTTTGATCTCCTCAGTTACACTATTTTCATCTACTGGAACAACTTTAACATCTTTCACCTTACACGAACCAACAGAGTCCACAGGTGACAAATCTAGAGACTCTTCAGATAATGCGAGTCTCCAGTAATTGAGGTCAAGACTATCTGGAGGTCCATCAGGAACAGGCACTCCATATTGCTCACACCAGTTTGCAATCAGGCCCTTGACACAGAAATTCGGTGTCAATGAAAGATGAGAGAGTTTCTGTTGAGTTTTCGGGCAGGTGTTATGGCCATCATTTAACCACTTCTCAATGCAAATCCTTTCATATGTTTGCCCAGAAGCAATTATGACCGGATCATACATAAGTTGCAATGATATAGGACACCTCAACTCATCAGGTGGAAGGGGAATCTGCTCCAATTTGCGAATTTTTGGCTTCAAAGTAAAAGAACCAATCTTTGTTAGCTGCCTTTCAAAGGCTTGACCATTTCCACCAGGTCCACTGTCATCAAGAGAGCCCTGAACAGTGGGTGAACAAGGTCCAGAACCCTG
Source organism: Cucumis hystrix (assembly GCA_025688845.1). Taxonomy (NCBI): domain Eukaryota; kingdom Viridiplantae; phylum Streptophyta; class Magnoliopsida; order Cucurbitales; family Cucurbitaceae; genus Cucumis; species Cucumis hystrix. The sequence continues at coordinate 18,422,753 of CM046885.1, read as the reverse complement.
TGAATCATTGTCATCCGATACTTCGGTTCTAAATAACTTGGAATACTTCCTCATGAGATGCAAAAGATAAGCTACAATTGATTCCTTCCTCTTGTCGTCTTCAGTGCGAGACCGGTCAATTAGTTTCTTTAGTGCTCTTCTTTCTGCAAGAGCTGCTCTTGAGGAGTTTATTCCAAGTTTAGTAGCAGCTTGGTGAAAAGCCTCAAGCTCATTGTTGTCAACGGCGTTGTTAAATGTTCGTCCCTGTTGGAGCAATAAAATAATGTCATCACCAACTTGCTTCTCTAAAGGATCGAGGAAAAATTGAGTGCTCCCCAGCTCCTTCATAATCTCCTGAACCTGGCATACAAGTTAGAAGGGTTTCAATATAGCACAATATTTCCTAGCAATCTTACTCAGAAAAACTCGAGGTTATGGTACCTGATAGCCAATTGACTGTGGAACAATATCTTCAACACGTTTAAGGCTATCTTGTAGAGCACTTTTTACCTTCTCAAACTTTAACAGGACAGAGTCCCCGGTTATAGCCTACGACATTCAAAAGATATGTTAAGAACCAGAAATTTTACGGTGCTGAAAACCATCGTAAAGTAGTAACAGAAAAGCTCCATGACAACTTCATCATCAGTAGGGTTGAAAGTTAATGCTTTGTATGGCATTAGTGGCTCTAAACAACCATAAAGACAGCTATCCTAAATAGGAAAGTTCGATGGATACAATCGTCATACCAAGTAAAGTTTGCTGCTCTCTGTACAATGTTGGAGAGTATTCTTGGCCTTTTCAAGTGCTACATGCAAAGAACATAATGCCTGGATACCAGACTTGCTCCGAGGTCGTGCAGCTTCCAATGAAGGGAAAATTGATAATACTTTACAATATAGTGCAGAAAGAGTCTTGCACATTCCTCGATGTAGCTACAACAAAGGACAAAACTAGATTACTTACGTTGTGCCATACTATCAATATTGATTGAAGTATTAGCTTCTAATAAGAACAAGCCAAAAAGCCAATTCTCATTGAACAACTTGAAAAAAATCATTCTACAACACACTAAACGTTTGCCCCTCAGCTGTCCAACCACGCACTTTTTGAAGGCGAGATTTGTTCACAAAGAAAATAGTGCGAGAAATTTCAGGTCAACATGAACCCAACCCATAATACAAATGATACATGTAAATACGTTCAACAAAAACCAACTCCAACCAGTTCCTGATTCCTAAAAAATATTTACAAAACCCCAAACACCACCATGGATTAACAAAATCTTATAGGAGCAAATAAAAAATAAACTGCATAATCGCAGGGTCAACAAAACGATATAGATGGTTTGTGAAAACAGAAGAGAAGATAAAATCATGCTAGTCAGAACTTAGAAAGGTTCAAGCAATTCAAAGTAGTTTAAGAGGAGGCAAACCTTTTTAGAAGAAAATTACCATGGACCAAAGGAAATGAAGAGAAAAATCACAACATATTAACTTATTTCCTCTGGTTGAATGAAATGAAGATTTTTTAGCACAATACAACTATAAAGTTTGTCCATTCTACAAACCTTGGCATCACTCGCAGCAAAAAGATTTTCTTCAACCTCAGAAATATCCATTATTGTTCAAAAGCTCACTGTTAAAATCAATACTGAACGCTTATGTCATCTGCATTGAGAAACAATTATAAAACAATTTTAGAAAAGGCAAAATGAAATTCTCCAACGATAACAAACACAGAAGAAAAAAAAATATTATAATAAAAGACACTATTATTGATTGAAGCCAACAAAACCATCCATAATTTTTATCCACACGCAAATAAGAAAGCCTATGAGTCAACCTAAACCCTTTTAATAATTTAAATCAAGAATCCACAAAAGACAACTTAGGCGCATCAAATTTGTCCTAAACCTCAATTTTCTGAGCTAAGTTGCGAGAACGAGAGGCAGAGAACACCAATGTGAAGATAGAATGAAAAATAAATAAAAAGAAACAGGATAAAATAGCGAATCAATAATCCCTCAAACGACGACTAGTTAGGGAACCACTGATTGATTTAGACATTTCATCGAACGCTAAAGGAGACAAAAATTGAGAGGGAAACATTAAACATACATTAACAAACAACTGGAGAGTGCAATAATAGACAAACAGATTCAGATTTCGACATATTTTCAATCAGCTCGAATTGAAGGTTCGCAAAACGGTATCTATCTGCACCTCAAAAACGTATTTCCGCACAGTAAAAGTTTCAGAATCGGAAAAAAGAATATCTCCAAACAAGAATTCCACAAACGACTTACTAAACGAATATCTTAGCAGAAACAATAAGCATAGCACCCAAATCATTCAAAATAAGGAAGAAAGTAGAAAATCCAATCCAAACCTGGATTAAAAAAAAAATCGATGAAGCTGAAAATCTTCAGGAAAAATGAAGGAAAGGAATTGGAAAAATGAAAAGGGAAAAGAAACAAGAATCAAGAATCGAATGGGAAAAACAGGAGTTGGAAAGGAAAGAAAAGAAAAGTAGATTTGAAACAGAAAAAACGTACCAGAAAAAACAGAACCAACGAAGGGAGGATTCATAAAATAGTATTGATCACAAAAATTGTGAAGAAACAAACAGAAGCAGAAGCAGACTATGATCGGCACATTTTGGTTCAATTAATCGTCATCTTCATCGCCACAACAACAAGCAAATAATTTTTTTAATAAAAAAAAATATATTAAAAATAGGTAAGCAGATTTCTCGGAACGGAGTGAGAAAGAGAAAGGAAAAGAGGATTTATGCTTTTTACTTCCCAATGCCAAAACACGGTTGAAAAAAACCAAAAATAACAATAATAAAATACATTATTCTCTTTTTTTAATTATACCCTATTTTTGCTTCATACTAATAATTCTATGTACTTTTCTCCTTATTTTATATTTTTTGACGCATTTTATTTTGAGTAGTTTTTTTAAATAAAAATAAATTAATTAAAATATTTATCCAAAATTTTGGATTTTATTCAGGTAGAACTCCTATCAATCCCACTTATAGAAACATATGAATGCAAAAATTTTGTTATATGTCATAAATATTTTGTCAAATTTACTATTTTTAATAATTTTTAATACAAAAAACTCTGCAATTTGAATCTCCCACTTTTAAGTAGCACATGTCAATTTAATTTTGGATCTTTTTAGTTTTATATTAGGAAAGGAAAATTCCAATTATCTATTTTTAGATGCTTTATGTTTTCTTAAAGATAATTAAATTTTTAATAATTCTGATTCTATCAATAATAAATATTGATGATGACTTATATGCTTTTATCAGTAATAGAATCTAAAATTTTACTATAGTTTGTAAATATTTTAATTATTTTACTAATTTAAACATTTTTTCCTATTACAAATATGAAAATATTATAAAAGAACTTTTAAATTTACTACTTCTACAATTTAAAAAATACAATGACATGGATCATATTACCATTAATTTTCTTTTACTATTTTTACAAACCCATTTGTTTTAATACATGAATTACAGTCATATAAGTTAATTGAAGCATATATTGAGGAAATGAATTTTAAGTAAGAAAACAATACCAATAAAATTAAAAGGTTTTAAGCAATCGATGCCAACAATAATAAGAATAAGAATAAGAAATATCTGTGGAGTTTTGTTTTACGAGACGGCATTTATTTATTTAATTATTTTGAAAAGTGAGGTGGCCTTAAGAAAATGTACAAAAAAAAATAGTCCTAAGAAAAAAACAGAAAGGAAAAGAGAAAAAGAGCGGGACGAAAATTTTGTCCAGCGTGTCACGTCTCCCTTTCTTCACAGGCCGACAGTTGCCTTGCCGACCACCTCCTTTGTCGGTTAGCAGATCCGTAATAAATGATACGAATTGACCTTTCTGTCCCTTAAATCATTTTTCCCTTTTAAATTACCTTTTCTTCTTTAATTATCTTCTTCCTTTCATTTTACTCTTTTTTTTTTTTTTAAATATCATTTTGACTCTTTATGGTTAATTTAATATATGTATATATATAGGAATATTTTTAAAAATAATAAAATAAATTAAAATATTTATAAAATATAGTAAAATTTTAGATTCTATTATTGATAATATTTTATCAAATGACTATTAGTGATAAAATTTCCTATAGATTGTACTATTTTTTAAAATTTTCCTATATATATATATATATATATATTATCTTTTGGTATTTTAACTATAATTTTTTTAAAATATATTCACACTATAAAATTTCTTGTTATTATGAATTAACCATTTTTAATAAAAAAAAATTAACTTTCATCAGCTAAATTTAAAATTAATATTTAAAATGTTGACGAGATTGATAAAATATTGAGAAATTATAAAAATTTAATAGAAAATTGCATTAGATGACAACAAAAATTAAAAAAGTTTATCACACGTTTTTTTTTTTCATATTGTAAATTTGACAAATATGACGGTAATCATACAATAATCTGTTTTTAAATTTGCTATTTTTACAATTTTAAAAATGTAAATGATATGAGTTCTATTATCATACTTTTTTGTTTTACTATTTTTGCAAACTTTTCGAAATTAATATTGAAAGTGTGGAATTAGATTTTTGGATTACATTTTCAAATATTTAATTTAAAAAATAAATTATTTATAAAAAAAACTAAAGTGTTTAAAAGTCACTCAAAATAAATTTTTAAGTATATTTAAAACATTTTTTATGAAAAAAAATAAACAAAAATGAGTTTATTGAAAAGTATTTTTTTTATTCGATCAATCTAAACGACACTTAGACAATTTAAAGTATATGGCATCTCTTGATTTTAGTGATTATATTGTATATCTACTCAAACTGATAGAAGCTTAAAGTATACAAATCAAATCATTCAAATGGTATTTCAAATTGTTTCTATTTATTCGACTCTATCTTTAAGTTTATCTCGGAGTATTTATATTATAGACATTTACAAATAAGATTAATCGATAAATTTAGCAATACTCTAATAATATTTGATGTAGTTATGGGTTTAGGTGATTACACTAAATTAAGAAAGAGCTATTTTAAAGAACAAACGTTCTAAATGTAATATTGATCAAGAGAAGCAAAAACCTTCATTTGGCTATTTATAATAATCTTACTAAAAAATTACTTAATTAGCTAACTAATTCTAGTCAAACACTAATTTAATCCAAATTAACAGCTTAAATTAAATATATTACTTGTAATATAATTATACTCATCAACGATATTGTGGTGACCATTATTGATTATTTATTTAAAATGTTTAATTTTAGTTTTATAAACTTTTAAGAAAGTATTGGCTATTTAAATTACAATTTGGTAAAAGGAAAAAAGAAAGTATTATTAGCTAATTAACTGTGTTTAAAAAAAAATGGAAAAGGGGTATTATAGTAAAGTTGGTGATCCGATCGAACCGAGTGGCGAATAAGAGAAGAAAAGGGTGGGCTTATAAGTAGCCACGTGGTGATGTTTCGATCCTGTGGTTTCAACCGGCCACGCCGGTTTCCAGTTCCGCAACTCCCGTCTTCCTCTCTTTCTTTTCTTACCGCAAAAAAAAAGAAAAAAGGAATATTTGCCTCTTATCGAGCCACGTCAGCTTAGAAGTCCAATTACTGCGGTCAACGATTTGGTTTGACTCCTTCCAAAGGATTTTCATCAACGCGATTCCCACTTGGCTTCTTCAAGTGGTTGAGAAATTACTTTCAATCCTCATATCAAGTTTACAAATTATATATATTTGTTTTCTTTAATTTAGAAACATTTTACTTATTTTGTAGAAGAAAAATAAATGTACATCATTAAATAATGTTGGTGAAAACTTGCAGTGTTGATCCTATGGGAAAATGTTTTGTACGTGAAGTATGCAGCGCAATTAAGTACAAGGAGTAGGGGTGTTTATCAAATATTTGAATAGTTAAGGAGTATGGGGTGTTTATCAAATATTTGAATATTGAACTGATTTGACAAATTTAATTGAAATTTAATCGTGATTAGTGCAATTTGTGTTATGTTGAAACCGCTTCTTATGCGGTTCGGTTCGGGTTAAAATATTAAACAAATTTTAAAATCGAACCGAACTGCTTCATTTGAAAAAATTTGAAAAGATAAATAAATTTAAAGAAACATTCATAAAGTTTTTGTTTATAAAACTCGATTAAATATGTTGACATAAGATCCACTAAAATCTAAAATAGAAAGGGAAATTTTGTAGAAATCAGTACTTTGGTAGCCCGAGATTGTCTGAAATTTAAAATAGAAAATCAAATTTTATCGAACTCGATGTTTTGGTGGCCTGACATTTTATAGGATTTAAACCAAACCGAAATCGAACCTCATATGCGGTTCAATTTTGACTTGGTTTGACAGAAACTGTTGTTCAGTTTGGTTTTGTATAATATTTTTTTTCATTTTGTGGTTCGATGTGATTTTAGCTTTTGCATCCCATGAAGAAGTGGAGACAGTAATCGAGACAAAGTTGCTGGCTGGATCTAGGGGACCCTTGAAACCGAATCGAACTGAATTGTGAACACCCGTAAATGGAAGGAAAGAAGTGTGGTTTTTTTTTTTTTTTTGTAAGGGTATTGAAATGTAACTATTTATAAGGGTTTTTTTTTTTTTTTTCAATAGTGTTAGAGGTAGGATGTGCAATTCTCGAGATTGTAAAGAGTTAGTGGTGAGTTCAACTCTATCGTTTCACATTTGCTGAAGATTCCATGATTGAGCTCGTTGGTTGGCAGGAACACGAAAGGGTGATTTTTCCTTTTTGGACATGCATAACTGTTTGTTTCCCTTGGGTTTGAGTCATTATGTAGGGCTTTTGGTCTTATCTGAGACAATCCTTGACATATATAAAAAATCAACAACAAAAATACATCAAATTTATATTTGTTACTTAGAAGATGTTTCAATTTTGTAACGAATGCATAATTGTTATTCTGATTTAAGTGACATGCAATCGCATTTAATTTTTTAAAATATTAATAACTCATAAACAATAGAAAAATACATCACACTAAAAAAAGTGTACAGTTCAAAATAGAATTAAAGTTTTACTAATAAATAAAACACGCTGAGTTGATTTCAAGCCAAATAAGCAACACAATAATTGCAGTTTAGTAAACAAGTTTATATTATATGAAGTTAAATGGTTAATATTTATACACATGACAGTTTTATGAGGCCGAAATATCCTCGAATCAAACACATAATTAATTATTATTAAATAAAACACGCTAAAAGTAAATGTTAATTAAAATTTTCTCAAACAATCAAACATACATCAAATTAACACACCCATTATCCTCTAAAACTAGTCAAAGTGTAGACAATTGGTATGAAATAGACCTTTTTTTATTTTAATATATAGTACTAAATCAAAAGTCTACATATTATATTGAAGGGTTTAAATGTTGAGAGTGCTTTGAAACCACAATCAAAAGTGTACCCACTTGCAACAATTCCAAAACAATGCAACCTATAATATAGAAATACCCTAAATCAAGATACATATATATATATACATAATATACAACAAAGAATGGATGATCTAAGTAAGTTATGTTACAAAAACAAACATATCAAATCCTTGTAGGGTTTAAAAGAGAATATTTTAATCTATTTAGCATTTATTTTGTCTCTCTGCATAAGTCTGTATCTAGACTTTTAATATATAGTTCAATTATTAAATGCTACACATGTCAAGTTTAGCATTTTACAAAATTATATCAAACACAAGAATCTTTTAACTTTATGTTTTTTATTTTCTGTTTTCAATCTTTTTTATTCTCTCACTATTGTTACTAAACTTTTCACACCCTTTGATTTAAAACAAATCCAAATTTCAAATTTTGTATTGGATTTGAAAAATGTTTATAACTATGGTCGTCTGCTTAATTTTCATAAATAACAAAGGGAGATATATACATGGTTTGGAGTAGACAAAATACTTTAAAAATAATTTAATAAATAATTTTGCTATTATTCGTAATTAGTTTTGATTTTTTTTCTATATTTAAAAATGTTTTTAACGAGTGAAAAATTAATGATTACTAAGAGGTTATTAACATATTTTATATAAAATGCTATCACATAGATAAGAACTAACATCACACATGAGATGCCTCTTAATTGATGGTTCAATTTCATATTTATTTATATATAATGAAGCACAATTATTTTTTGAAAGATAATTGAAAACTATATATTACTTGTAAAACAATCAACTTAGTTGACAAATAAATCTGACCTAAGTTTGAGAGGGTATAGTCAATTAATTTTTAAAGTTTGTGTATGTGCATAATTTTTTTGAAAAAAAACCATCCTCAAGTGGTTGAATAAGAATAATTTCATTACTAATCTTACAATATGAAACTCATATTATATCTAAACATAGATTAATAATTTTGTAAACTATAAATTAACAAAATTGGACCCACGAAGAACTACTAACAAAAGACACAAGCATGATGGTGCTTGAAAACCTTTTTCTCATTATTTTTTTTCAAATTTAATTAATTAGGGAAGGTTTGGGTGTTTGAGAACACAATCCAACCACAAATAAAATAGAGACCCTACTTAAACAAAGAAAACAAAATAATTAAGAATACTAATGATGATAATTAAAAGAAATGTGGAGTGTGCTTGGGGAGCAGTAAACCCCAAAGGGAGGGGTCACCTCATGTGTAAATAACAAATAATTAAGAGCCAAAACAAATTATTAAAATTTGATTAGTGCATAGAAAGTCCAATAATGAAGTCGTGATCATGCATACGTGGCATCCTTCAACGGGCAAAATTTGAGTATTATTTTAAAATTATTTGGTCGCTTTCATAGCAATTAATATCCCACAATAATCAGCCTGCAGCCTTATAGGGGATGTTTGGCTTCCTCCTTTTATTTCATTAGCCTATAAATTTAATTTAAGTAATGTGTTTATTTTTAAACTGTGTTGTTAATTGTCACTTAATTAAATAATGATGTACCATTTTTAAAATTGAAAGTTGATCAAACAATTACTTTTCAGTTTGTTTGTTGTGTTTGTTTCTGCTTTATTTTACAACTTTTTAAAATAAAATTCACCTTTGTTTTTGCTTAATTTACTGCAAAGTTACTTTTGAAATTAATTAATTAGTTAATTGTATCAATTTAATAAAATTAATAAAATGCTCCATTTTTAAAATTTTAAGTATATTTGGCTTTTACAAATACTAGTTTTTTATATAAATAAACACTAAACAAATGAATTTTTTAAATTTTAAAAAGAAAGTCTAAGTCTAAAAGTCTATTTAGTTTTTTAATTTTATGTTGATTTACTTTTACACTGGTAATCGTTTTTCTTAAAATAAAAATTGAATGATTTATCCAAATTATTATGTCTTGATTTATTTATTTTTAAACAAAACTTCACTTCTAATTCAAAAGGTTTCTTTAAAATATTTTCATAAATTAAGCATAAGTTTTGAAAAATAAAAAAGCTAAGAACAAAATTGATTTTAGTTAATTTAAATACAATAGTGTGAAATGAGTTGTTAGGTAATAACATTTTTTTTATTTAGTTTGATGACATCACATCACTATTTGTTCGTACACATAGCTATTTATTGATTAATCAAAACCACTTTTTTGGAGAGTCTTACTAGCCGGCCGTTTCTTTTTAGAACGCAAATACATCAGTTTCAAATAAGCAAAGGATCAACGATACGAATATTTACGTTGTTTACTAAATTATTCAAACACTATGTTATCTACATTTACATTAGAAATATAAAACGATAGAGGTGTTTGTGACTTGAGTTTAAACAATAGTTTTTAGATTCAATGTAAGTACACACAATACTAATATGACATTCTTTAATATTTCTATCAACGTAACGTAACGACAATAAATCTATAACTATTGAGAAATTATAAAATTGGAAAATAAAAGATAAAGCTTATAATTATATTTAAAGATATAAAGTATATAATATGGAGTGATTTCATAATGATATGTGATGATGGATGTCTTCCCACCAAACTAATTTAAATAACATTAGGAAATTTAACTAACACGTGTCATTATGAGATTGTATTTTTTGGAGATTTTCGTGTGTTTGATAATCCAACTACACATCATCTTAGGATGTTCATCTTTTATTTGAATTTAATACTTTGTTGGTTTTGTCAGTTTGGAAATTGATTGATTTTTTCCTTCAAGAATGATTGGGTTTTTTAAAATATAAAAAAAACAAACAAACCATTTTGTTCTTTAGCAATGTTTAATTTTATTTTTTATAAAGTCAATTTTAATCTTTTTTTAGGTCGATTTTAAGTTATTATACTAAGCCTTTAAGAAGAAAAATGGGGCCTAGCTTATTAATGGCATGTTTGCTATGTGACAAATTTTAATTAGTTATAAAAACGATAGAATATTAAGAAGAAAGAAAAACGTCAATTAACGCTTAAATTTGTTTTTTCTTTTCTTTTTCAAAAAGCAACTTAGTCATAGATTTTTTAAATTTATTCTATAAGTGTCAAATCATCTTGAGAAAATGGCTTTATGTTTATTTTAGAAAAATCAATGTTTTGATAAAAATAAAATTTTTGTAAATATGACAAGTGATTAATGATATCACACGACTATCAAACGAGTATCAAATAACTATGGACTTTTAGATTTGTTGTTTTTGCAATTTAGAAAATACACTGACGTGGATTCTATTATCATAATTTTTTTTTTTCTGTTTTTTTGCATGTGTGTGTTTTTTTTTTAAATCCAATTGAATTTTTAAAATTGTTTTTTTTTTTAATTTTAATTTCTTACCAAACATCTAAAGTATAACAATCCCAATCAACTAGAAAGTTTTGTCAAATCACTTAAAAGTGTTATTTGATTACACATGAGTGGTTAAAACCATGTCTTTAGAGAAGATTGCTTTAAAATTGCTTTTTTATTTCAAATCTTATCTTAAAAAGTTGATTCCAACTAAATCATACATGTGAATAAATTAGAATACAAACTAACACACCATTATAACTATAAAATCATGAATAACAAAACATGACCAACATTTTAATTAACGAAAACTTATAAAGGTATCTCATACCATATAGCAATTTAACTTAGTCCACATTTTAAAAATGAATAACTGAAAATTCAAACACACATATGTATAATATTAAAAAAAAATTACACATATTTGTATAATATTAAAAGAGACATTTTTAAAAATAACAAAATAAATTAAAATATTTCAAAATTTTGAATTCTATTACTGATAGTCTTCCATCAGAATAACATATAAATGACTAAGTGATCTAATTTGTTATAGGTTGTAAATACTTTGTAAAATTTTTCGTTTTTAAAAAATTTCCTATTAAAAAAAAGAATAATAAAACCAAAGATAAAATTTATTATTACAAAAAGAAGTTAGTAAATTGTAAATGGCGGTGGAAGGGCAAAAGAGGAAATATAGAAGAAGTAATTTAATTCGCAGCTTGGGGCACGATTTATTAATGAACTTTGTAAAGTACGGGCTGGAGTATATATATATATATATATTTCTTATTTGTGTTATTATAATAATTATTATGATTCATAAATGTGGTTCTTACTTATTCGTACTTCTTGTCTTCTTTGTATTTACTATGTTACATCAATTTTGTATTATGTGTGTGCATATAACATACACATTTTCTCTCTTTTTATTTTTTAATATTTTTGTTATACTATTTAAAAAATTGCAATAATACACTTTATATTTTATACATTTTTTTGTAGTGAAATATTTGCAAAAAAAAACCAAATAAAAATATTATAGGTAATACTTGAGCTTTTTTATTAATAAATAAATATAGCAAAATTTGTCATGGTATATGGATGATAGAAGTTGCAAATATTGATCAATCGTTGATGACCACAAGAGTCTGTTAGTCATACAAGTCTATCACATATAGATTTTTCTAGATTTGCAATTTTTAAAAATACTGTTATATACGTGATTATTATTTACATAATTGTCACTAATTATAATTATTTTTTATTAAAATTTGAATTAAAAAGTTGAGCTAAACTTGGGCTATAAAGACCCTGAGCTCAATACTTACAACCAACAAAGTTAGCCCAAATCAAAGCCTGGCCCAAGCCTACTAAGCTGTTTTTATGGGCTTTGTACCCCCACAGCCCAATTAAACCCACTCAATAACGAAAATAGCTTACACTCCCCATGCATATTTTGAATAGCCTAATATAATGAAATATTTACATAAAAGTTTTAGCCTAAGTGCCTGTATCACTCACCACAAAATCCAGACATTTGAAAAATCAAACATAGAAATAAGAGAAGATAGGTCGAAAAAAACCATATTCACAAGAAAGAGATACTACAAGTAAATATCACGATCAAGTTAGGTCATTTGTTAACACAATGATACAAACAACCTTATTGCAACTCCTATTATTTTGAAAAAATCCAATAAAACGTAGTAACTATTTAAAACTATTTTTAGTAATTCCTCTATAGTTTTTTTTTTTTTTAAATAAAGTTCCTATGTTTCCTTTTCCTCATTTTTGTGTCTACTAATCTTGTGAAATTTTTTTGCCACTTAGCATTTATATTTCTAAAGAAAAGGGAGAGAAAACAAAAGAAGAAAACTACGCATTTGTCTTACCCAATGTTGTTGAGATATTATCCATACGAAAACAAATCTTATCCGAAAAGGAAAAATCCAAAGAAGATGAAACGATATTTACCAAATGATTAGATTGTTTTTACATAAAGTTAAAAGGCAAGAGTTTGTCTAACATTTCTAAACAAGTTTATAGATTTGACATAGATTTTATAGAGAAATGTGAGTGTAATCTTGGAGTGAGAGGCAATAATGCGAAGTAAAATCTGAGGCAGCGATGAAAACCACATAAAATGAAGAACAAGATTTGTCTCACCCCACCAATGCCCAAACGAGAGGCAAAGACGAATGGAAGAAGATGAAGTTTCAACCCATCGGCTTCATTAAGCCACACGATTCTATATCCCCTTCTATCTTCTTCCTTCTTTCTCAACTCCCTTGACCCATAATTTCTTTTTTTTCTCCTCTGTTCATCTTTAGATTCTCCATGTAAGTTCGTCTAACCTTCAGATTTCCCTTCTATTGTTTTCGACCGAAATTCCATTAATATTTTACCCCATTTGCTTATTCATATGTGATTCTCTCACGGTCGGGCACTGTTTTTTTGCTTACTTTTGTTCTGAATTCGTCAGTTTTTTTGTTTCTATCTTTTGATCGATATTTCTTTTCATTTGGGTGCAGGATGAAAGGCTTTTGAAGTGTTTTCCCCCCCTTATTAGTGTTATTAACTAGGATTCAATTCACAATGTTGTCGATTTGCTCGGCGACCCCTAGCTGTTCTTCTCAATCTAAGGTGGGAACTGAGTTTAATCTTCTGCTTTTGATTTCAAGATTGATGACAGTGCTCAGTTGGAGAACGAATCAGTGATCTTTTAGTTTACAATCACTGTAACTGTATGCATAAGTAACGATTATGATTTGGTATAATAAACCTGCAGATTACTTTCCACGGTGGCCTGAGACCCTTTCTGCCATTCCAAAAGGATTTTCAAGTTGGCAGCCATGTTACAGCAGATGGGAGCTTCACTGGCTTGCTTCGAGGAACTCCATTCCATGGAGGTTTTCCTAAAGCTTTCACCACAAGATCCTCTTTTTCTAATTTGACTATGAATGCCCAACACCCATTATCTACAGGTAACAAAAATCTAAACTGTAGAAACTTTGCTAGTCGTGCAGTTGTAACGTTCAACGAACATTCTGGCAGGTGGAGTGAATTATGTAGAGAATTCCAGTTTATCTGCAGGAGAAGGGACACTCCTTGATGTTTCTGGACTACGTAGTGAAATTACTTCTGCTCAAGTTTTACCTATAGAGCACGAAACTGGGCTAGCCGATAAAATTGCATCAGAGAAAATGCTCTTTCTGTCCGACTCCCTAAATGTCGATAAGAGTTCAGTTTCTAATTTGAAAGCAAGCACGGAGGATTTTTTGGATCGCGTCAGTGAGTCCTTTAATGCCTCTATGCAACAAGGGGAAAGCACTGTTGAGAAATCATTGGATACAATTAACACATTTGTATCATCTTTGATTAAACGGGGCAATCAAAGTGTAGATGATGCTGTGAGTAGTATATTTTCATCTGTTGATCAGATTGGGGAACAAGGTAGTAATAAAGTCACCAACTTTTCATCTGGGCTCAAGGAAGGATCAATTAAAGCTTCTATTGCTGCAATCGACTTACTGAGACATGCAGTTGTTGCAATTGAGGATTCTCTGATAAATGCAACTTCATTTGTTGTCTACACCTATGGGTCTGCCAAGGAACTCTTTCCTCCTGAGATCAGAATTGCTCTAAGTTCGTCTGAGCAAAAAGTAGCTGAAATCTTGAGTCCTGTCAAGACTGGTTTTCAACAGGTATGAATTGATGATTCAAGATGTCATTCAGGTCTTTTCTGATTTTCTAAAAGATGTATGTTAACATGTTTCGAGGATCCAAATTGTGACAAATTATTCATTGAATGTATTTTTTGAAATCAGATTTACCCTACTGTTGAGAGTTTGGAGAAAATCGTTGGCTTAGATCCTAGTGATCCGCTGGTTCCATTTTTTATCCTCGTTGGAAGCTCTGTCACTCTGTGGTATGATTATTCTTTAAGCTTGAGTATAACTTCATTATGCCGTACTATGGAGAACATAGAATCCGTTGCTTGAGGTTTAAAATTTTAATCAGATCTGTGCAGGATTTTCTACTGGACAAATACATATGGTGGTTATTCTGGAGATTTATCCCCTGAAGCAACTTTGGAGCTTCTGAAAGGATCTGATAATGCTGTTCTTATTGATGTCCGGCCAGAGGCAAGAGACTGTAAAATTTCATGGCCTTTTGTATTCACAGGACTGAGCATGTTTAAGTTCTCATATCTTCACAAAATAATTGTGTTGGACGTTTCATTCGAGCCCTACTCTTCTACTGTTCAATGAAATATGTAGTATAAAGTTATTGAAAAATGGAATTCCATCATGCTCCAAGATCAAAGACAAGGGTTAATAGGAGGGAAAGAGAGCAGTCACTTCTTCAGTTAAAACGAAGTATTTTGGCTACTGTTTTGAATTTTACTATTTCCTGACTTTTCCCGGATGCAATCTGTCAGTAACAAAATATAGACCGTTCTAGAATGAAGTCATTAAAATTTGTAATAGCAAGTATAGAATTTAAAATATGTTGTTTTCTCCTTTCTTTCTACAGGATTTGAGAGAAAAAGATGGCATTCCTGATCTTAGGCGTGGAGCACGAGCTTGCTATACGAGTGTAACTCTACCAGAGGTAGGCTTGTGTGCTTTATTTTAATTTGAAAGTATGTAAGATTAAATAAACTATATGTTTTTAGTGGCCAGCAAAAACAAGCACTGTACTCAACTTCATGCTTCTTAAAGCTTAAATTTTTGTACTTTAATTTTCAGGTTGATGGCTCTATACGGAAGTTAGTCACGAATGGAAGAGACCTCGATGACACTTTACTTGCTTCTGTCATCCGGAACCTAAAGATTGTTCAGGTAGTTGGCTTCTTTACAAAATATAGACGGAAGTAGTAAAAGTTACCATGGAGCTCAAGAACAATTTGCTTACTGTTGTTATGCTTGAAACTGTAAACTTTTATATCTTTAGTTTCTTCAGTTGTTGCTGATAGTTGTCTGTTACAGATATTTTTCTTACCTTTCATTTTCTTAAAAAAATTATTTTCAAATAAATATGCCAATGGCCAAGTTGCACGAAATAAATGTGCCAATTTCTGCAGTTGCTAATATCTATCTTGGGAGATGTCACTTTGACTTGTGTCTGTATTAGAATATTGTTTGACATTATATCTGAACTTTCTTATGATTATACAATTCTTAGAAATAGGATTTGGTTTGATTAATGATGTGATTATTGGCTTGTGCTCTCTGTAGGACAGGTCCAAGGTTATCGTCATGGATGCCAATGGTACAGGTTCTAAAAACATTGCTAGATCATTGAGAAAACTTGGGGTCAAGGCAAGTATTCTGCAGTCCGAACACTCTCTTTTAGGAATTTAGAAACATTTTCTAACATCGTTTGATCTTGGGGATTTTAATACGTGCCGTAGGGTAATGAGCTGTAGGTTTCTAATACTAACTCATCTAATTTTTTTTCTCATCTCAAAAATGATTATATTATACGATTATCTGGAATGAACGACTCTTTAAGATCTTTCAGGACAAAGAAAGATCTTCTCTAGCAGTCTCTATTTCCTCTCTTTTTATGGCACTTGAAAAGAATATTTCCCTTAATCAACCATGGCTTAAATCCTCTTATATCTAATTGGAGAAGTTTTTTGTCATCTCTTGCATGGTTTTCCCATTTTGTATAATTTCATTTGATCGATGAAAAATTGTTTCCTATCCAATTTCCTCCCCACTAATTTTCTGTTGAATCACTTACCTATATATGAGTATTAAAATATTACTATTTCTTCTTCTTCGTCGTTTTCTTCTTCTTCTTCTTATTATTATTTTGAGAAATTTGTGTAAACAACTCTCCTGTCATAGGATGTTCTTTACATTCAAAATTGCTCAATTCTCAATTTCTTTGGATGTTTACGTGACAGAAACCATACTTGATCCAAGGGGGATATCAGTCCTGGGTGAAACAGGGCCTCCGCATCAAGGAGCTCAAACCTGAAACACCACTCAGCATACTTAACGAGGTATCTAACATTTTTGCTGTGTAGTCAAGCACGTGCAAATGCCTGGAAGAAAAATCTAGTTTTCATATACCCAACTGTTTGTGCATGCTGCAAAATATACGGGAAAAGTTAAAGTAATTGTAAATGTAGGACAGAAGTGAACAAATTTTCATCTTGACCTGATCTAGGACAGGATCGTTAAAAATTTACAATTGATTGATAAAATAAAATGAAATTTTCGTAGCCTGCATTTTAGTGGGATGCATTTATCAACTAAGGCAGGCTAATTAGTTGTAAACGATGAGATGTTCAGCTCAGCTGCTTTTCCATTCCAACCGCGATGCATGTTTAATTTGAGCCTCGGTGGACAAAATACAATCTCTTCATCTGTTTTGACTTGAACACTTTGTTTTCGTTTCTTTGTATTTGTTATATTGATGAATTATGAAAATGATTGAATATGCTCGTTAAAAATTCTTTCAATGATCTGAATTTTCCTTTTTTCATTTCTGAATCAAACTGCAATCATTTCAGGAAGCTGAGGCAATCCTGGAGGAAATAAATCCGTCTCCTGTGCAAGTTCTAAGTTATGGTTTGGTAAGGTTAAATTTACATACAAAATATTTCAGCAAGAAATTGCTGACAATTGAATTGATTTTTGTTCATGGCTTCTGCTCCTGATAGACTAAATATTTCATTTTTGCTCAGGGTTTGTTCTTCTGATGTGTATCATTCTCTAATCTATGTTCTTCATTTTGTGCAGGGTCTAGCTGCAACTTTGTACGCTTTACTAGGTAATGCAAGTTTCATTTATTATTTACTGTTTGCATAAAGCCTCAGTTGGGTTTAATAGAGCTGAACTTCAATACTCCATCGTTTCATAAACAATTATGACAAGTTGGTTCCTTTGAATTAAAATATGCAGTAATTAGTGTGTTTTTGTTGTCTTCCAACATCTTTTAACAACTTTTATGTATCTGTTCTCTTCTGAAACCCTGCACTTCCTCGTTGATTTCAGTCATCAAATAGACGCTGATTTGTTTAAAACTTTTAATCTTAACCACTGGTTGTTAAAGTTGGTACACTCCATCTCGTTTGTTTCGATGATAAGGTCATATGTGGTACCCTGAGGGGCCCATGTAATCTTTTTCTAACCAATACAATTCTTGTCTATCAGAGTGGGAGACGTCACTGCAAATAATTGCTATCCTTGGCATCGGTCAGGTACTTCTTGTGAAACAAGTTGAACTAATCAAAATTCATAGTTATGCTGCCTACTTTGGAAGTACTATTACTCTACTGTTAAATTGATATGGTATGGCAACTTCACCAGACAATTTATCGGCGAGTTACATCTTATGAAGATGCTGAAGATTTG
Organism: Cucumis hystrix; assembly: GCA_025688845.1. Classification (NCBI taxonomy): domain Eukaryota; kingdom Viridiplantae; phylum Streptophyta; class Magnoliopsida; order Cucurbitales; family Cucurbitaceae; genus Cucumis; species Cucumis hystrix. Next base: position 18,404,612 of record CM046885.1, on the reverse strand, counting down.
AACAAAGATGTCAGGTGAAGTCTAACAAGCTAATATCTATCCTATTTGATCATTTTCACTTGCTTTTCTAGCCATTTATGCACCAAAGTCTCTGACCATTCCATCTTGTGGATTCTTGTAGGCTGTTACTTACTCCAGTCAGTCTTGGAGCTCAGGCATTATCATGGGCTGCTGAGAAACTGGAAACGAACGGCAATGGATTACCAACATCTCCTTCCTCCTTGGATGTTCAAAACAGGGTGTTGCAAGCTGCTGCAAAGCACGAATCTCAGCCTTCAGTCGATGAAGATATCCAGAACAGACCAGCCGAGGCAGCAGCAATTCCAGTCAGTGAGGGTATAGATCTTTCTGAGGCATAGAACAACGTTTTTCTGGCAGTACATAATGCTTGTTAATGAAATCCCCTTCTTCTAAACTTGGTTGTTTGATCCAACTATACTAACAGTATAACAAGTTGAAATGGATTGCTGCTTTGTTCAGCTGCTCAAGAAAAATATGTGTGAGCTGATTCCCTTACCTTGATACCTTCTCTTTCTATCATAAAAGATGTAGTGTAGAGTCCTTTGCATCTACACAATCAATGTTGGCTTGCTGTATATTTAAATACTAAATCTAATTTTTCTCTTCTGTATTCTAAAATTGTTCGATGCTAAAAACTTATTCAACTTAATCATCGGTGTATTGGGTAAGTTCAATGGAGAAACGTGTAAATTTTTGAACCGTTTTTCAAAATCTATCAAAGATAGATATCGACGTATTTTTATTTTGTGTTTATAAGTATTTATCATTCATGAATTCTAAAATTTGTTATACTTATAAATATTTTCAACAATTTTAACATTCAATTATGGTAAGGATCAAATTGAAACATACAAAGCCACCACTTACTCTCTATTTTTAATGCAAATAATAATAATAGTAAATAAAGAGTTTTTCAAAAATAGAAATTTTGACAAAATTTATTATATAAAATATTTTATCAAATTTTTGACAAAACTCATTATATAAATATTTTATTATGTTTTATTTTTGGCAAATTTCTAATGAAAATATAAAGAATAATACTCTTTTTAACAAAGTCATAGAAAACAAAATTTCTTTGGGCAGGTCCGGGTCGGGTCGGAATATGAAATTATTTGTGTTGGGCCTAAAAGCCCAATAAAATGGAGAGCTTTTGAAAAAAAGGCCCATCTGCTGGGTGAGTTAACGGAGTTCTACGGAAGGGCTCTTTTGTAATTTGATATGTAATGCAAATGCGATTAGGGTTTTAGTTCATCTTCTTCACAGCCTATAAAACGCTGCCCCCAACCTCAGTATTGTTCGTACTCTTCGCCTACAGAACTCTCCATCGCTATATCTTTAGGGTTTTTGTTAGGGTTTCATCTTTCTTTATTTGTACGTTCAATTCTTTCGTATTTCATTTACTGAATGGAAGAAGGTAAATGGAGTGAATGCCAATTTGCAGAGCAAGGGCGTCTTTGATTATTATGGCGTGAATTGCATTGAAGGTTGGCAATACTAACGTTTAGCGATTCTCCGTGCCTGGCAAATCTTTTGGTTTTGATCATGGCCTCGAACAAGTCGCTACATTCATTCAATCTCCTGATCTTCTTCTGTTCCTTTTCATCTTTGTTTCTAAGAGATACATTTTGTTTTAGTAAAGTATTTTATCAATCTATTGTTTTAACGAAACCTTTTACTCTCTGCTGCATTCATTCAAAAGCTTTTAAAATCAGACCTGGAAGATTGAATCTGAATTCATACGGTTGTGGATCTAATCTCATCTGTAGTATCATAATCTCTAGTAAAACTCATCCGTAAGGATGTTTTTGTTATACCTATTTTTTACTGTTCCAAGTTTTTTTTTGCTAGACTTATCTCTCGTAGATCCCCACTTCGAATTCGACTTCTCATCCATAACCTCTTGATTTAGAACCATCTGATTTTTGGAATTCGTTCCTTTATCTCAATGATTTCCTAGTATTCCTTCCTATCTTCTGGTGCTGATTCATGCTCGATGTCTCTATCGTAGGGTTTCTATAGTTGCATTGAATTTAGAAACGAGATGGATTAGTGGACGATAGCGAATATGCGGATTTTCTCTTTATCGAGACTCATCTCATGATGATCGTTTAGAAATACTCAAATGATCTCTTCAGTGTGGAGGATTTGAATGAAAATGACGTGTGAAAAAAGGGGTCTTTTTTTCATGCAAACAGACAATTGAAATTGAAATTTGCATATAGATTCAGAATACATTTCATAAATTGCAAAAAGAAGATCTAACAAAAATTGAGTAGGAAATCAATCTGAAGGGTATGATTTCATATGTGATTATGAGGATTGAAAATCATGACTCGGTGAAGAAGTATGAAGATCGATAAAAATAAGAGATCGAAAAACCCTTTCAATAAAAAAACGAAACTAAATATGAAATTTTATGTAGGCGTATAAAAGAAAAATTATCCCAAAGTTTCTAAGTATTTTTAAATGAAATTGCCGTAGCTAATAATGTAAGGTACAAACTTTGTGGAAATACTTGCAATGATTTCAATTTTTGATTCTTATATATAAAATTTAATGATTCAAATATAGAGCAAAACCTCAAATTGAAAACAGTGCTAATAGCAATTAACTAAAAGTGAAAGGAAATGGAGGAGTTCTAAAAACCTTCACCTAAAAGAGAGGGAGAAGTTGGGATTTCGATTAAAACTTGTCTTTTTAAAAGTGAGGAAAAACATGTTTTTGGAGAGAGAGAGAGAGAGATAGAAAGGATTGATGATCAAAATTGTAGATTGTTCTGATACACAAAGGAAACAGATTTTACATTATGAAGTAAAAATGACAAAAAGCTAAAGCACACAAACACACACAAACAACACTGCCATTACCTTCCTACTACATCTATCACACCTAAACCAACAGATCGACGCACAAAATACTGTATCTACACTACAATACACACAAATTTTTTCCCTTTTTTTTTCTATGAGAGTGAGAGAGAGCGAGAGAGATAAAGAGAGAAGGAATGGACAAAACAGAGCAAAGAAGATGATACTGACCATTATTGTTCTTCAACACATTAAAAGACAAAGTACACCAAATGATGATTTCTCCTTTTTTTTCTTTTTCCCTTTCCCCATCAACTCCTCTTGTTCACATTCCTTTCCTTCCTACTCCATTCACCTTCTACAGCTTAACCTGTCGATCGAAAATCCAACTGAACGGAATCGTAGGACCTTCTTTTGCCCGTCCCTGAGCTCTTTCTTCTAGCTTTCTAATTCTTGCAGGTAATGCGCACACATAATCCTGAGCCTTCTGCCCCTCGCCGGACAGTCCAGTCAAACTTTCCACCTTCCATCTCCCAACTAAAAACTCCAATATGTCTGCGTAGTCTTTTGCTGTGTAAACTCCAAGCCTCTGTGCAACTGCTGAGAAGTGATGGAACAAGTTGTCGTCGCGGCCATCGTACATCAGATGAGCAGGCATTGAGACTTTCTTCCTCATCATGTCTTCAAAAGCTATGACCGTTCCTTCAGGGTCTATCTCAAAGAGCTTTTCGACAATTTTTGTATATGCAGTCTCGTGTCGCTTCTCATCTGCAGCAATTGTTCCACATATTTGAGCTAACTTTATGTCTCCGTGCTCTTTTGCTAGTCTGGCAGTGTTCCCATGGGAGATGAAGGTTGCCCTTTCTTGAAATGAGGTGTATATAAATCCTAGGTAAGGATTGTTTTCAGTCCTTGGGTCCTATAACACAATCCATAAGAATTATAAAAATGAGAAGGGATTAAAATATATTGAAGAGCCTACCACCTAAAGATCAACCTAAAGGCTAAAAAGTTCATAAATACTCATAGCACCTCCAATGATAATTACTTTAATATACCAACTGATTTTACAACATACATAAGTTGTCAATAAGTTGTCGAACATATGGGAATTCTGATGTCCAGCTAAAGAGAGAATTCTGCCAAAAAACATCTTTATGAAGAACAAACTTGACTCAATATAATTTAAACTGGTTTATCAGTTATCAGATAGAATGCATGCAAGACTCATGCTGCAGAAACAGCAAAGAACAGCAAAGAATGGAAGGAATTAAATACTCAAGGGAGTGTGGACAATCGTGCACTCATCAGCCTTTTTGTGCATAGTGTATTTATGGGGTTCAAGGTAATTATTTTAATCGAAATATAGCTATAAGGAAAAAGAAAATTCAATGGTTCAGATATATCTCACCATTCCCGATCCAATCAAATACTGAATTGTTTTCTCAACCTGCCTCATGTCCACTCGTCCAGATAGGTAAAGATATTTATTCAGAAGGTCACCATGTCTGTTCTCTTCAGCAGTCCAAGCCCTTGTCCAAATTGCCCAAGGGGTGGGGCTTGCTCCTGTTTCGTCCCTGACTCCATCCAAAGTATTCAGCATTGTCTGGTACGTAGGAAGGGCTTCTTCTGTAATCATGTCTCCAACTAAAACAACAAAGTAATCATCAGGGAGTTCCTTTGCCCTCTCTCTAAGCTCCATGACCTGCTCGTGAAATCCCTCAAATACCGGGTCTGGCAGAAAGTCCTGTGGTTGCCAACACCTCTCCACTGGTTTCAAATGAACCAAAAGGCTCTCTTCAGCCCAGTCCTCCAAAGATTTAAATATCTCTATCTTTTGGGGTGGCATTGAGTGAGTTACTTGAAGATGCACTTCCCTTGGAGGCATAAAGGGTTTCTTAAGCGTCTCAACCTCCCTGGAATTTTACAAAACACAAAGTTAAAAAAGTTAATGAACAGAGATATCACATCACTGCATAGGCAGATTATATGGCAGCTTTCTAGAACTTCTATTCAATTAAGCGTTTTCTCAATGCAAATGATAAGTCTCAGAATTAAAATACTGTCCAGAGGCATTCTGTGCAAAAGACCTCATGGATCGAGAAGAGAGCTGCACAACAAAATGGCCACATCATACGCATTAAGACATTAAGTACTTGTTTCCAATATGTCAGATTTTTACCAGGTAGCTAAATGTTTAATCCTTCAAGTACTTCAAACGAATGGTTGTTTTGAAAGTGGTGACAAGTAAAAGATTGGATTAAATTAAAGATTTACACCAGAAAAAAATATGGTCTCTTAAAGTTTTTAAACATATAAGCAGAGACAGCACAGAATATGGAATAAATGAGCAGCGGAAGATCAGAATCCTCATAAATGAGCTGGGACATCAAGTGCCGATGGTGATGCCACATAATAAAGAAGAGCAATCAAGTTAAGACCGAAAAATTCCAAGGACAGACCTGCACCAAGAAGCCTCCAAAACAAGACAGAACACTGAACACAACGCTGCCTAATACACCAAAGAATACCGAATGGACAGTCATGCAACCACACAATTAACTACAGTTCGAATTCATTGTCAAAGAAAAATAAAATTGAACATCTAATTTCATTTCGAAGAGCTAAAACGGAATAAGCCTGTTCGTTCCAGCAGGAATGATCCATAATCACTCAGTCGAGGTGATATGTAATAGAAAACGAAGACGGAGACAGAAACAAAAATAATACAACTGAAAAACCTCCATGCTCATCACCATTCAATGCAAACTCCATTTGACTAAAAGAGATCAAACGCAATCGTCAAAAAATATAACGTCATGAAGAAAAATCACGAAATTCCAATGGAACCACAAAACTAACTAAAAATCAAATTCATGGAAGGAACCGCATCAAGAAGATAAAATGCGCGGAGAATCACGCAGAAGAGCAGCACATGGAAGCAGAAAATCAACAGAACAAAACGCGCCAACCATGCAATTAAATGCCCATCCGAGGTAATGATAAATCGAATAAATTCATTAGCAACAAAACATCAATCCTCGAAATGAACAGAAACAACAATATACAAGAGAACGAAAACAGAAGTTAACAGAATGATAAGCAATGCAAAACAAGGGAACACATAACCAAAAGATTCACAAAGATCTGAAAAGCATTGAAAAAAAAAAAAACAAAGAAGAATGAAGAAAAAGAAAAGGAAGTTACCTGGAGGTGGAGCGGAGAGTGGAGGCCATAACAAACTTAGGAGATCTGAGACTTGCAAGCTGCGGCATCGCAAAGGACGGCAACTTAGGAGATTGAGAGGTGAGAGGATGGAATTTGAGCGCCATTTTCAGAGTAGCTCCGTAATCAACGTTGAATATTCAGGTGAGTTAGTCGGAAAAACAGTACGTGAAGGAAAGAGGAAGAAGAATACCGGAGCCGGAGTTGAAGAAACCGAGGCCACTTTACGTATGTGATTGAATGCGATGCTAAGACTACCTGCCGGCAATGGCCACTTTCGACCTCAATTCCTCTCTTTCTCTTTCTTTTTCTCTTTTTCCTTCTCTCTCTCTATAAAATGGGCTTTTTGTGTGCCACAAATGAAAAAAAAGGCCCAGCTTTACTTTACCTTCTCTAAACTTTATATTTCAAAGTGGTATTTATACAAAAACCCTCTTTTGAAAAATAGCTTTCAACAAAAATCACAATTTTCAAATAACTATAAACGTGTGATATTTTTTTGGTTTTTTAAGTTTTAAAATCTCATGATTTTAGTTTCAATTTAGTTTTCATGTTTCTAAAACGTTACGTTTAGATTTTAAATTTTCATATGAATAAAAAAATTCAAATAAACTAAAGTTAATTATCCGTTGTCGAGTACAATTAAATGGTTAAAATATATCTATTTTAGTAAGACGACCTATTTCTAGTAGATGAAGCATATATAGTAGATGTTCTATTTTAGAATAAAAGAAGTGACCAAATATTCCTCTCAAAGATGGTGAAGGAGATCGAGAATGATAAAGTTTTCTCTTTTCTGTAACTTAAAATTTTAAAGTCGATCGATTTCATAACATAGGAGTTCAATCCACTAACGGATTTATCGATCTTTATATTTTAATATTAATTTTGAAATGTTAGATTACAATATATATTATATAATGTTTTATTTTAAACAAAATATGGTTATAGTGTAGTGGTAGTGCCACCACTATTACAACCCGATGGTTGTAGTCCCGTATAAAATTTTTGTATTTGTTTATGGTTCAATCAATAGACCAATTTAATTTACTTTTATCCTCGACAATGACAAAAAACTTCCAAACTTTTTTAGGTGACAATAACTTAAGTGCTACTGTAATAATTTTATGCATGACTTGTGATTGCATTTGTTAAATACAATTGTTGAATTCTTAACCAATTTCAAGAAAGAAAAAAATGGTAAGATATTTTTTACCGTTATCAAAATTTAGGTTTATTTTTTAAACCATTTGGTAGAATGTGAACAATAATGCAAGAAAGTTGAAGGTAAAAATAGCGTTTACTAAAAATAAAAAGATTACCAAACGGGACCTATATAATCAAGTTCGTTGATAACAATTGATATTTTTAATTAAAAAGGAAAAAGAAAAAATGTGATCCAAAGTTCGAACATGTTGGATGGAATCCAAACACCATTTTAGAAAATGCAATTTAATTAATATTTTCTAAGATACATAAAAGAAGTGAAATATGACGACGTATGCGAATAAGTCAATAATAGGATCTCCAGACGGAACTCAATTTCAAATTTAACATTAAACTAAACCAATTTTCACTAAACATAGTTTTCTTTTTATGATAAATTTCCAATTTTGGAAATTGCAAATTTGTTCCTCAAAATTTCACTTTCGTATACAGTCTTTATATCATTAAAAGCGTAATAAATTTCTTAAATTGAAAACAAAACGTTTAAAAGTTTCTTTAATTGATTGTTCATTTTCTTGGGTAAAGCTACGTCAAGTAGAAAATATATACATATATAGGTGTGAGACACAAAATTAAAAGTTTTGAGAATAATAATTTTTTAAAAAATAGCAAAACTCACATTTCTATCAATGGTAAAAATTGAGCCGTTAAACTTCTACGAGTGTAAAATTTGTTGGAAATGACTTGTATGCCTAAGTCTATAAGCAAAGAGGATATAAATACACATTTATTGTCCCACATTGAAAAATTTAGAAGAGGTGAGAGGTATGGTATATTGACAGTGATAGCATATGCACGTTCCTTAATTTTCGAAAGATTTGGTCTTTGCCATTTTCATCGTCCGATGATAACCATCTATATTTTTGTTTCTGTTTCAATATTGTTTTGAACATCTTTGTTTTGTTTCTATTACAGCTTATTCTAACAAGAGTTTGTGTTAATCTTGGGGAGAAACCGACAACACGATTGTCACCTCGATCAACTGTAATTACTTTTAGAACAGTGGTTTAACATGGCACAACAATCTATTTTATTCGACAGTGTGATCTTGTTTTCCTACAAAAATTAGACCATCAAAGATATAATTGCTTAGGGGAATTTTTTATAAATTACATATAAATATTTTAAAAAAACACATTATATATTGTTTAATTTCTTGGTGGGTAAAGTTTGAAAATAAATGAATGTAATGGACTACACATCCGTTGGCCCACAAAACTCCCAATTCAAGCCCAACCACTTAAGCAGTTTTGAACTCCACGGCATTCAACATTGTTACGTTAACATGTAGATTAAAATAAATTAACAACGAACTATAGTATCAAATAGATTATAGATCTTAGTTTAATTTTCATTTCAATGATTTTAGCCTTCATTTTTGTCATCATCCTTCTCATAATTATCCCTCACATGTAATAACTTTATGATACTTATGTATCATATGTGTAACTCAGACTACACTCATCTCCATGCATTTTCTTCAATTACAAATAAAATAAAATAAAAACTAATTAAATAAGATGATTTTCTCACCCGACAACTTATGATTGAAATACTCAAATATTTCTCTTGTAAGAATTTTATCAAACTATTGGGAATATTTATGAACCATAGAGACTAAATTCTAACTTTTTCTAAAATGTAGGAATCAAATATGTAATTTAATTTTACCATGTATCCTTATCATTAGGTTAACTAGTAAAGAATCGTTGTAGAGTAATTTTATAGTCTATGGACACTTTTAAAATTTGTAATAGTTAGTAACAAAACAACAATAAAAAAAAAAAAAAACTATCAAAACCAATAGCAAAATAAGATGATCTTCAAGCCGAATCATTGAAAATTTATGACTACAAGTATGAAAAACATTAAAACGAAGAATCGAGTTACATCTGTGGTTGACAATGAGAAAGTCATGGGTTGAATTCCAATACCAAATGACAAATGAAATCAACACAAAGCTAAAACTTGGTTAGCAAATTTTGACTTTCATTTTTGAAAATATATAAAGTTTTAAACTTAATTTAGTTTAATTTGGTGATCATCTTTTTAGAATAAGAGAGGTGACCAAAGATTCTTTCTTAAGGACTATGAAGGAGATCAAGAATGACAAAAGTAAACTTTTATCCGGTTTTCTCACTTCTATAACTTAAAACTTTAAAATCGATCAATTTCATAACATATAGGTTCGATCAATAGATCAATGACAAGAAAACTTCCAATACTTTTTAGGTCACAATAACTCAAGGACCTTAATACTTTTACACATGACATTTGATTTGCATCTTTATTAAATATAATCGTTGAATTCTTCACCAAAATTAAAAAAAAAAAAAAAAAAAAACTTTTTGTAAGGTATTTTTTACCGTTATTAAAATTTAGCTTGATTTTTTAAACCCTTGAAAAAATGTGAACAATATAATAAAGATTACCAAATGAGACCTATATAATTTAAATTTATCGATAACAGTTAATATTTTTAATTAAAAAGGAAAAAGAAAGATGTGATCCAAAGTTCAACACGTCGTATAGAATCGAAACACCATTTTTGAGATTGATTCAATTAACCATTTTAAAAAGGGCAATTGAATTAATATTTTCTAAGACAAATAAAAGAAGTGAAGTATAACGACGTATGCGAATAAGTCAACAATAGGATCTCCAGACGGGACTCAATTTTAAATTTAACGTTAAACAAAACTAATTTTCATTAAACATAATTTCCTTTTTATGATAAATTTCCAATTTTGGAAATTGCAATTTTGTTCCTCAAAATTTAATTTTCGCATATACTCTTTGTATCCTTAAAAACGTAATAAATTTCTTAGTTTTAAAAGTTTCTTACTTAGATTACTCATTTTCTTGCACATTTAAAAGTTTCTTAACTTAGATGGCTCATCTTCTTGTACACATTTACACGTGTATGTGTATGTATGTATATAGATGATAGATTTTTCTATATTTATAATTATTAGGGGTGTAAGAATACGGGTTGAACCTAAATAATTCAGACTACCCAACCCATATTATAAGAGTTGGGTTGGGTTAGATTAAAATATGAGTTGGGTTGGGTTAAAAAAATTTGATTTTTTTCGTGTTGGGTTGGGTCTCGGGTTGGAGGGTTGAGAAATTCGGTTCAACCCAACCCAACTCGAATTAATATAATATATATATATATATATATATATATATATATAATAATAATAATAATAATAATAATAATAATATTATTATTATTATTATTTAATAAAAAACAATTAAATTTCTTATTTTTTTAGGTTTAGATTGCGCTGTATCTTGAACTTTATTATAAAATGAACTTTATGAACATTTATGGATAATTTTTGAATTGATGTATTTTAAGAACTCTAAATTTATTTGTGTTTATAATTTTGAATTTATTTATGTTTGTAACTTTGAATTTATGAATGCTTAGCTTGAATTTATTGTAAGAAATTTTGAATAATGTATGTTTGAAATTTAAAGGTAACAAACCTATACAACGAAAGAAAGAAAAAAAAAAACTATGGTCCCAATCCAACCCGATTTCACCCCTATTTACAATTTTTTTAAAATGTTATTATATATACTCAATTATTTTTATAAAATTGTCACCCATTATAGTTACCCTACAATTATACTATCAACCCAAAGGTTAGCAAATTTTAATCACTAGCAAATAAAGTATTATCAAATAAGCTGGATCACTCTACTCTCACTTTTGAAAATACATAAACTATCAAACTTAATTTAGTTTAGTTTGGTGATCATTTTAATTAAATTTTCCTAATCACATTGGGAGCCATATACTTAAATCACGTCGCGTCATCACCGGCCACCGCCGACCGCCGACGTCCGGAGTCGGCTCCTTCTTCTCAGCCGGATTCGTAAAATAAAAAAATATTCTAAGCCTTCAAATTTGACTTCATTTTGGCCACGTGATTCAAAATATCCTCTTTCTTTCGTTTTATTTTATGTTTTGGTTAGTGTGTTTCTGGAAACCGTCAATTCAACTAAAAATTGGGGTTTCCATTTCTAAGGAAAATCTAACGAAGTAACCAATTTTGTATTCCTCTTTCCCCCACTTCCATTTTCACTTTCCTCTAACCTTTTCTTTTTGTTTATTTAAACCCCAAATCCAATTTCCCTCATTCATCCTCTTTCTTCTCTAATTTCAATGGATCAGATTGCTCTGTCTCAGCTTGCCACCGGCCTGAGTGTGCTAGCTGGCGCCGTGGTCGTGAAGTCAGTCATCGAACAGAAGCTACCGATGGCTGGGTCGATGCCGAGGTGCCCGACTTGTAAAGGGTCGGGTCGGGTCACGTGTATATGTGTCCGGTGGTCAGATGGAGATGTTGGGTGCCGTTCGTGTTCAGGGTCAGGTCGGATGTCGTGTAGAAGTTGCGGTGGCGGTGGGAGAGGACGACCGATCACCGTACAATTATCGATGAGCCAATCCAACCGCTGATTTTGAACGTTCTTTTTCTTTCTTATTTGAATTTGGATGCGGTTGAATTGTGTTTATGTGGATCGTTTAATGTAAAGAAAAACTAAATTTATTTGTTTATAACAAAAAATGTTGAAGTACAAGTTATTGGTTTTAGGGTCTTACTCTCTCTGTTAAAATATTACATTACATTGCTATAGGTTTAATAACATGTACGATGCTACAAGTGAAATTACTATAAAATTGTTGAAAATTCTTATCGAATAAGAACATTGTTTTTTGAAGAAAGAACAACTTAAAAACATTAATTTTATGGTACATTTATTTCTCTGTGTTGTGATCCACAACCTAGTTCTTAGTGTTAGTTTCAAGATTCAAAACCTAAAAAGTACCAATGGATTATCAAATGTGAAGTCTACAAAACTTGAATAAATTGGATTGGTTTGGGTTGGTGAATTTCCTTCAAAAGTAAAGTATGGGTAGATTGGATTATTTAGGTCCCATTTGATTAATTTTCTCTTCGTTTTTGATCTTTGAAATTTGTGCTTGTTTTCTTTCACTTTCATCGATCTTGAAGAATTCAAAACATGTCACTTGGGTGGAAGTGAGTATATTATAAACTAAATTTATGTCATGACGTTACATTTTAGTTAGCTAAGTTTTGGGCTTAATGACGAAGGATATATTCATTTTTTCATTCCTCAGTCCATTACTATAACCATAAGAATCATAAGAAGTTAATTAGTATATAAAATCTTTTCTTGTCTTCTCTCATTTACTGTTGCAAATTAGAACATGCTTAATTCAAACTCAACCACATAATCATAAACTAAATGAACTCCCAATTAATTATCAAGGAGGGTGGATTCATTGATTTCACAAAAGATTTAGATTTAGCTAATGATTAAGCAACAGAACACAAGGATTAGAGGGTTTTCAAAGGAAGAAGACACCAACCAAAAAACCCCCCCAAAAATTGTGGGATTTAAGGAAGCAAAACTGTAGTTTTAACGCCTACAAATCATAGCATTATCATTCAATCAAATGACTTCTCTACACAAATCTACACCAAATATCAAAAAACTAAAAGCTGGGTTTGGTAATATAACACTAATAATTAACAAACAAATCTTGAAAAGAGAGGAAGAAAAAAAAAGAGTGCAATTTGAGCATGAGACATGTCTTACTTTCTGTTGATGCAGCCATGTGGGCAATCATGCATGGGGTTAAAGAGCAAGACTTTTGATTGAGGACTTTTCACAAACACCTTGAAAGCATTTTGAGGGATTAGATGTGTGTGTATTGGAAAAAGTGAAGCAACCAGTTGGCATCCATTTGGGGACAGAAATGAGCCAAGTTTCCTTTGAGAAGAAGCAAAAGAATCAAAAGAATGGAACAGCGAAAAAAAAAAAAAGATTTGAAAAGGGAATGATGAGATTATGGGATCTTATAATGAGAACTGGATCAAAATGGTTTTTCTTCTTTCTTTTTGTAATGACATTTTTTGTGGTTATTATTACCACAAAATACCCAAAATTCATAGTAAACAATTTGGAAGCCAGAAGACAAAGCAAAGGGGGATTTGGTGTTGGTTCCCCTCAAAAGAATTATTAGGTCTCTATCTCTTTGTGTGTAAATCTTCCTTTTGGTTCAGATTTTGGCAGCGTTTCTTCTTTTCATTATTGATTGTTCACATGGCTGGTTGCACTCTGCAGGACAACCCAGAATAAAATGTGCAACCGAGACCAAAAAGCCATCTTCAACGTCTCTATAGACATTCAACTATATATGTTTTGATATCATACCAAATCACATATGGCCACGTCTAAAACTTAATTGATAACAGGATGATTAGCTCCATCAATTCAAACATATTTCCTTAGTTCACACTCACTAATATATATATTCACAAGATTACAATACTAAACACAAAAGATCAAAAAAGAAAGTAAGAAAGAAAAGTGGATTTGTGTGGCCCGAATCGAGAGGTTAATTATGAACAAAATCTTGAAGTTTTGGGAAACAAAATGGGATGTTATGTTATTGGTTTATATATTTATGAAGGGAATAATTTGGCCCACACACACTGACTTAAAGTAATTCAACTGTGAGATGCAGAGGCATGCATTAGCATTAGCATTAGCATTAGCATTGGCATTAGCCTTTAGGCCACACTCTTTGTTGCCCAATCATTTTCCTCTCTCTTTCATTGACTTTCTTCATTGAATGGCTTTCATTTTTTTCTTTTCAATTTCTTTTTGTAGTTGTTGGTAGGCCTTATAGGTTGAATTATTCAAATAATATTATGTGCGGACGTGTCATCTAGCCACGTCGAGTACAAGTGATCTCATAAATTTAATATAAAACAATAATAGTCAATTGTATTTACATCTTTCATATCGGCATGAGTCGTATGACGATGCTCTCTAACTATTTTTTTTTTTTTTAATCTTAGCTCGTTTGATTAATTTCGTTTTTAAATTATATATATACCAAAAGGGTTATTTTTATTTTTTCTTTTTCATATATTTAAGTAATTTTTTTTAAAAATTTAATCCTGTTTTTTACTTGTTAGAAAAATAAGAATTAAAGAAGAAATAGAAAATAATAAACAAATAAAAAATGTAAATTTTATCCAACAACGCGTATGAAACTATATTATTAAGATATCTTAATGCATTGTTTCATTGAATAGTTAACTAAAATAAGCAAGAAAGAATGAGGATGTGTTGAATTTGATGGAACGTTATCGAACTTAATCAATTTAAGAAAGAGTGATAAATCGTGGAATGAAAAATGATGAACAAAAGAAGCTCAACATCGCACAAAAGAAAAAGGTATAATAAAAAAGAAAAACAAAATATGGTCAAAATATTATTACCGTTCTATATACTTTAAAATGTATTTGATCTATATTAAGTACTTTTTAATAAATTTTAAAATTTAAGTTAGAAATAAATTCAGAGGAAAATGAATGCATAATAACTAATTAATTAGAAAAATATTTGCATTTATTTCAAAAAAAAGAAAGAAAGAAAAAAGAGAGTGTAAAATTTAATATATAATTATAAATGATGGAGGAGTCATAATCATAAATAAAGAGATTAGATGCCGACTCTTTTAAATTAATGTGATTTAATGAATGATGCATATATCTATCTATCTATCTCTATTACTTGCCTTTGCTGCACCATAAATACCTAATCTCATTACTCTTACAATCCCTTCAAAAGCCAATTTAATTTTTCTTCTGTTTTTTTAGAACAAATTCTCAAAAAAAAAAAAAAAAAAAAATCACTACATCATCTTTTTATTTTTCCAAGTAGTAAGAGTTATCTTAATTAGGTTAAAATAGCGAGAAAGAAAGTTATTTTCTGACCAGATATCACAAACATTGTTTATTCAGATTATAAGCAACATACTTAGAACTACTGTGTCAAAGACAGAAAGAAAATCCTAAACGAATGTCTCTCTAATGGAAAGCTTAAAGCAAATCAATCTCGAGAAATTCTAGTGCTTTCAATATTGTGTAATCCTAACTCATACTCATTTTATATATAAGCAGTATATTCTGTAACAACGACAACAATTAAATTAAATAGATAGTTTAGTTCGTTTAAATTTATACAACGAACAAATAAAGAGTTTGAAAGTTTGAATATACGTAGAATAAAAGAAAAACCATTAAAACTTTAAGAGCTAAAAATAGGTCACTAAACTATTTAGACTGATAGTATTTTATCAATGTATAAACATTTTCACATTTATATGAGTTTGATATCATCTGAAATATAGTAAATGGTTTTATTCATTGAATTTTTTTGATATTCATCGATTACGATATTTCTATAGACATTGATATTTAAAACGTAGGTTAGAGTTGAAAGGAAGAATATATTATTAAAAGAAAGAAAAGGGTTGGAAGTGAATGGCCGTGGCCGTACCTCTCATCTCCTCATCTCCCTCAACTTTTCTGTTCCAATTTATAACATTCATTGGTCAACTTTCTCTCATTTTCATCATAAAACAATAATAATAAATTCTTTATTATTGTTATTATTATTATAGACTGAGAGTTTTTTTTTTTTTTTTTTCTTTTTCTAATTGCTTGCTGTTGAAGATATGTACGTTATCGATTGATGATGGCTATGTATTTTTAAGTTTTAAGTTTAATTCAGGAATTTTTTAAAAATAGCAACAAAATTTATGATAATAAAGCTCATGTCACAACATTTTCTAAATTTGTAAAAGTAATAAATTTAAAAGTGATGATCATCTAATAATTCTATGATTACTGTTTGATAGTCTTCTAATAGTCTTATGATTACTATCTAATAGCACTAATTTTGCCATATTCGTAATGGATAAAAAATTGGTGTAATGAGTTGTTTTTTTTAAAATGTTTTTGTCATTTAATGTAATTTTTCTTTAATTTACATATTTTTTTTAAAAAAATAAAAGCTATCTTATACTTTATTAATCTATATATATATTGGTGGGGCTAATAATAATATTTGATATATATGTATATGTGAAGGTATAGATTTCTTAGAACTTGTTTGGTACATAAATTAATTTTAGTTAGAAAGTCTTCTAAAAATATCAATAAATAAATGAATATCGTACGCATGATTCGTGTCTCTATTAGACAAATCGTATAAAAATTACACCATCAAGTAAGAAGGAGAAAGAAAAATGATAATGTTAATACGTATTCTGAGATAATTTGTCATGCATGTGTGTGTATGGAGAAAAATGTGAAAATTTTCCTTTAGTTTGTATTTTAATTTCTTGTAAAAGTTAAAAGATTACGTTCACGATTGAACTTAATTTATTTACGATGATACATCATTTTTATTAATCATTAGTGTTCATATCGATTTTCAAGATGTGTGTCTACTGATAATGCAAACATATAACTAAACTGTAATTTTAACACGTATTTTGGATGTTCAAATTTTCACATCCTAGATTTGTTTTGTTCTAGCTAAAAGGATCATATCGATATTTGAGACGAATTAAATTGCTTTTTATTGTTTCTATCTTTAGGTAAACGAATCTATCTATAAAGATTCTCTATCATAATATTAGTTGACGTTATGTTTTTATTTTTTGTGGTGACTTTTATAATGATCAAGGAAATAGACATATATTTACAACAAGTGAGTACAGTAGGCGTGTTTATAGTATTAATATAATATTCATTTGAATACAAAGCATATATACTTGCAAATGAGCATCATCAACCACTCAATATTTATATGAAATAGTCTCGATTGATTGAGAGTATGAGAAATATATCTCTTTGACGCAGAGAGGTATGGAGTTCTCTATAAACTTTACATTTTTGTTGGCTCTTTAAATATATAAAAAAAAATTAATCAATAATTCAAAAATTATATATTATATGTCATTCCAAAGTTTTTCTATGAGACATGGAAAAGCCTATTTTGTATTCGTTGTAAATTAAGATTTAGTATATAGTTTGTTGGGGTATTATTTCTTTTATTATTTTTATGATTTAAATTAAATTAATAGAATATAAATTCATTTATTATTGAAAATTTATCAACAAAATTCATATATATATCTATATATATATATATTTTAAGTTTCAAGAAAAAATAATGTTTCTAATTAACTTGCAAGTTGGAATCTCATTAGAAACTATACCCATAGTTCAATTGTTTTTTTTAAAGTATATCTTGTGTTTTTAAAAATTATTATTAAAAGTTATCATATTAATTAAAAAAATGTGAGTTTCTTTGTGTACTATTTGATCAATTTGATGTATATATTATTTTTAAAGGTATGCATGGTCATTATTGGCCTTTCTTACCTAACAAAAGGGATAATTTTTAATTAGAAACCATTTAATGAAGTGATTATATATATACATATATAGCAAACAAACATGCATTATTTGGGAATTGATTATGTATTAATCGCTAACACATCAAATGCCAACTTGGTTTATAAGTTAGGAGATTCAATAATAATTATATCAACAAAAACTTAAATCAAACTTATCTTTTAAGTCATAAACTACAAATATTTGTAAATCGTATTCGATGGTTCGGTCTTCACTCAATAGTTGTTAACTAAAAAAAGAACACTAGATGTATTTCGGATTACACTCATCTTAATTTATGCAGATCACCTAAATGTCCGATCACAAGTTGACACGTGGCAATTTTACTTTTCTAAAAAAATATTTTTAAAATATTTATTTTTCCTATTACTTTTGATTCAATGGACACATGAAGATGACCACGTGAAAGTATTACTTATTTTTTTTATATAAAAAATGACATAATACAAATTAGACACTTTAGGTATAACGATACAATGTAATTAATTTAATTAAATTCATTTCCACAAGTCTATAAGTGATAAATTATAGAAAAATTACATCAAATGACAAAAACATTTAGAAGAAAAAAATAGCTCATAACACTTATCTTTTCCATATTACGAATATGATAAAATTAGCGATTTTAGACGACTATCAGATGGTCATCATAGGATTATCAACTTTTCAATTTAGAAAATGTAATGACACGGATTTTATTATCATAATATATATTTCTTTTGTTATTTTTACAAGGATCCCAAAATTATATAATTAAGTGTAGAGTATATCGGTAGCAGAAGTTTACATACGGTTGGTCGGTACAAATTGATAAATGTATAGAAAATGGATTTAATTAATGAAAGAGAGAGGAAGTTGAGATGTGATAATATAATTACAAGAAATACGACATAAAGTGATAGTATTAAAGACAAATATAGAGGGCGAGAACGACGACGTAAATTAGCTTAACTACTTTCATTAATAATTACAAGTGGTCTTCTTCTTCTTCTTCACATTTCATTTTTCTTCAATTTCTCCACTTTTTTCTTTCTTTCTTTTTTTGGTGTTTATGAGACAATAATGAAAGCCTACTTATTTGTGTAACCTAATTAATTATCAAGATTGACAAAGAGCACAAAACATTAATAATAGAATACACATTATTAATCCAATTTTGTTGAGACAATGGCTTCCATAAGCATTTTGTTTTTTATTTTCTATTTTTGAAGTTCATTTTTAGTCAAATTTAAAAATAAGAACAGTTTTTTTTTTTTTTTTAAATTTTCGTTTAAATATTGACAACGTTTTTAAGAAAGTAGATAAAAATCGAAATTAGATTGCTATTGAATCCTTTTTTTAAAAAAAAAAAATTGTAATGAGAGATTTGTGAAAGTTGAAGCTTAATTCACAATCTTTATTATTATTATTTTTTTTACTTTATTTAGGGAGAAGAGAATAACTTAACAGAAAAAAGAAGGGAAAGAAATATATATAATGTTTTATTTTGTTCTGAAAATAATTTAATTCAAAGTGATCTAAAAGATTAAAATTTTGAAACAAAAATTCTACATTAAACTGTTTTAAATTTCCTTTTTTAGTCTCTATCACCATATAAAATTCAAGTATTCAAACAAGTTGTCCATATTAATCTTTTTGAAAAGGACCATTTTCTGACTGTACATGAAAATGTAATAAAACAAAGTTGAAATTAGCTATTGAGTTTGCAAATGTTACTAATTTTCTTTCATAAACAAATTTATCTTTTATTCATGATAAAAAAAATACATTGGAGAGAAAGTTATGAACATCATCATTTTTTGAATGTCCATTCTTGGGTGAGAATTTAGAGTCTCCATGGCAAGTAAACATTATACTAAATTCACATGCTTAATTTCATTCTTATTCGACTCGACACTATTTTAATTAAAAGCAATAAAGTGTTCAAACACTAGACCACATCGACAAAATTTATTCATATTCATCTTAATAGTTAATTAACTAACTCATTTCACCTCACTTAAACTCATCGTCAATACCATTAATTTTTGTTATAATCAAGACTCGACTAATAGGTTAATCAATCACGTGTTTTAATTATAATAAAAAGATTAAAGACTAAAACATATATTTAGCAAAAATGAATATGATTGAGATGTGATATTCTAGAACGACCCTAAGTAGAGTAGCGGAGGAGTGGTTGAGAGAATATGAGAAATTTACTCAGCCTGCGGTACTTCGATTAGAGTTAGACGCCGACCGAACCCTTGCTGACAAATGTTTAGGCATTTCCAGCCATTTATTTCGGTTTAATTTTTTTTTTTTTGGATATATATATATATATATATATATATGTTATTGTTATTATTATTATTATTAGTTGCACTTTTTAAAATTTTAAATTATTTTTTTTCTTTCCTTCTCTAACTGCTGCTTATGCCATTAAGCTTGTTGGTTTTCTAATAAATTTTGGTTTTTTATATTTGTCTATTTGTTCATTAATCACAACTATACAAATGTGTGTGTTTATATTTATATAATATAAAGTTCATTTTCTTATTGTAAGATTATAAATGTGAAGCTTCAAGAGACGAGCATATGGTCCAAATTTACATGATGGGAAGTTGGTGAAGTCCGAGAATTTATCTAAGTTGGCTCTTTTTGAATATCGTTGGTTAATACATTATTTAATGTGTACTATGGTATATAATTTAATCCGAACTCACAAGTTAAGTCAAGAAAAGTTACTCTATATTTCACGTGTTTGGTTGTGGAACTTTCAAAATTTTATGAAGGGTTAATATTGTTGTTTTTCAAATGAAAATTATTGTAATTATTAAACTAATTTTAACATTTTTTTTAATACTTGATGAAGTTTTGAAAACCGAACCTCTGACTTCAAGGATAATGTAAGCTTTATACCCATTAAACTATTCATCGTATTGACATTGATCATAAGGTAAGTTTAAGAGTATAAATACTAAATCTGAGCATATGTTAAAAGGATAATTATAATGGTTAACAATTTTATGAATAATAATTTAAGTGTATAATAACATTTTTTTAAAAAAATTTTGCAAATACAACAAAGTCTAGTCTTACCTCATACCCACGAGTTACAAGATATAATGTTGTTGTTTCTTATTGCTTATTGCCTTATAACGTTATCTCTTTTCTCAAACATGCTTTCAAACGTTTGTGAAAACCTTTTCCTTTAAACTCGTTTTTTTTAAAACACTTTCTTAAGAATGAGATGGAGGTTGTGGAATACATCCATTGTGTCATCAATTATTTGGATTCATATTGGTTAACTTGTCATCAAAAGAGAACAAGTGCTACACGATCCCCTGTTAACACTTCCAAAAGTGTGATCATGATAGTTGGTAGTTCTATAATTGATAGACACTTATAATCTATTAGTAGTAATAGACGAATATTTTACAATATGGTCTATCAATGATAAATTGCTATCATAGATCTGATAGATTTAGCTACATTTGTACCTTTTTAAACATATTGCTATATATATATATGTTAATATTTTGAATCTAATGGTTATATTTACAATTGTTCTAATATCAAACTAATATAAACACAAGAAACTGCATCAAATTCCAAAAATATTTAGTAAAAAAAAAAAAACTCATGATACATATTTTTCGCATATTGCGAATGTGACAAAATTAGTGATATCATACAAAAATCATAACATTATCGATTTTTAAATTTGCTACTTTTGCAATTTAAAAAATGTAATGACATATGTCCTATTATCATAATTTTTTTTTGCTATTTTTGTAAGGACTCCTATAAAAATTATACTACCGATATCGAGATTAGAGGTTGAATTTCCATCCCCATCTACGTTATTTTATTTTTTTTAAAAAGGACATATATTAAATGAGACTACAAAATTTAAAAAACAAAATTGAAATTATAGAAGGATAAGTTCAAAGTTGGGGCAATTTGAAGAAAAAGGGGGAGAAATAAATAAGATGGCAGAAATGGGAAGTAAATTGGTTTTGTTTGTGATAGCAACCAGTTACAATTAACCGCATTTGAAAACAAAAACAGACCCCTAAAAAGCGCTTTTATGGAAATCAACAAAAGTAAGTAAATAAAGAGGGAAAAATACAAAAGCATAATACATACATACATTGATACATACCTGAAACGCCCCTTCCCCCACTCTCATATCCTATCTGTCTCCCAACAAACCATTATTAATTTTCGAACCGAAACCGTAACGGAAGCCTATAACTGAAACCCCCCCTTTTCCCTTCCCTCTATTTCTCTCTCCTTAATTACTAATTTACTAACTTCAAAGAAATTTACAACTTTACTATTCAATTTTCAAATTTGTATCTAACTAGTTCCTAACTTTTAAAATGTGTTAAATTAGATAGGTTTTGAAAGTTGAGTAGACATGCAAATTTTAAAACAAATGTGTCGATAAGTTAATAATGTAATAGATACGATCGTACGTTAATGACGTAGTAGTACGATCGTGCGTTAATGACGAAGTAGATACGATCTTGCGTTAATGACGAAGTAGATACGATCGTACGTTAATGACGTAGTAGATACGATCGTACGTTAATGGTGAAGTAGATACGATCTTACGTTAATGACGTAGTGGATACGACCGTACGTTAATGACGTAGTAGATACGACTGTACGTTAATGATGTAGTAGATACGGAATTGATTAATTGATTAATTTTAAAACTAACGGTTTGTTTTTTGTTTTTTGTTAATTTATTACAGAAAGGTTTTCGGTTTTTTAGGTAAATGGGGTTGACGTTTAAACTAAAATCATCAAACAAAATAAGTTTTTAAATATTATTATTTCAACTTTCGAAACTTAGAATTGGATTTTAAAATAGGGTAATCACTAGTAATAATAATTAAGTATATATCAATATTTTAAAAAAAATTACAAATATAGTAAAACATTTAAGTAATAGAATTTTATGATTTATGATATATAGACCAATATTTGCAACATAGTTTATTAGTGAGACTCCTATCATTAATAGATATTGACTGGTTTTGTTATATTTACAATTTTTATAAAATGTTGCTACATACATAATTATTTTGAATCTAATTGTTATATTTACAACTATTTTTTTAAAATATTAGCAATAGAAAATAGATGGAAAGAGTGTTAATTTTTAAAATTAAAAATAAAAAATCAAATAAGTTCAAATTCTACCAAGCTATTAAATGGTTAATGAAATTTCATAAACGTTATATACGAAAATAAAATTTTGTTTACCAAATAGATAAAAGAATTTTTTATAATAAAATTGAGAGAATAATTGGAAAAAGAAATAAAGAGAACATCATTATTTTGGAAGAGAGAAACCCACACACAAACACAAAAAAATAAAATCAAAAAATTAAAAGAGAAAAAAGAAAAGGAAAAAGAGAGAAAAAAAGAAGAAGAAAAAAGGTAATTTAATTTTTGGTAATGTAGTAGTACAGAAGAGAGAGAGAGGAGGGAGCAGTTCAAAAAGCTGCCTCTTCTCCTGACGACCCTTAGCGGGCATTTCGGTCAACTCAATTTTGACCTTTGAATACGACAACAACCCCTAAAGGGTTAATTTGGTAAATTCACAAACCCCTCCTATTTTCTTTTTAATTTTCTTGGGATTCTTGGATTGTTGTTTAAAATGAGGTCCTCTTTGTCACTTCTTTTTTCCTTGTGCGTTTGACTGTGTCAGGTCAGGCCCCCATGAGAACCCCAACCCCAACTACTATCACCATGAACAACAACAACAACAAAAGAAATCGCTTCTACCCCAAATTTGATTTCTTTGACTCTTTACCTGATGATCTTCTCATCTCTATTCTCTCTAAACTTGTTTCTTCTGCTTCCTCACCTTCTCATTTCATCAACGCTCTCATTACGTAAGTGTTCCTGATTTTTTATTGTTAATTCTTATTCTTTCTCGTCAATCAAAGCTCAACAATTTTAATTTTGGTGTTTTCAGATGCAAGAGATTCAACCATTTAGGCCGTCATTCTGTTGTTTTGTCCAAAGCTTCTCAAAGAACTTTGGGAATTAGTGCTAAAAACTGGTCGGAATCCGCTCACAGGTTCCTCAAACAGTGCGTTGACGCTGGCAACGTTGAGGCTTGTTATATTCTCGGCATGGTAAAACGATTATAAGGAAATTTTAGACTTTTGAGAAATTTCCCTTTTTTTTTTTTGGTTTGGGTTTTCTCAGAATTGTTTTTTTTTTCTTTTTCTTTTAGATTCGATTTTACTGTCTGCAAAACAGAGGGAGTGGAGCCTCTTTAATGGCGAAAGCGGCGATTAGCTCCTACGCGCCGGCGCTGTACTCACTCGCCGTCATACAGTTCAACGGGAGCGGTGGTTCAAAGAACGATAAGGATTTAAGAGCGGGTGTGGCGCTTTGTGCCAGAGCTGCTTTTTTGGGTCATGTTGACGCTTTAAGGGAGCTTGGACATTGTCTTCAAGATGGCTATGGGGTTTGTCAGAACATTATGGAAGGCCGTCGGTTTTTAGTTCAAGCCAACGCAAGGGAACTCGCCGCCGTGTTGTCGTCGCCCTCGTCGGCGGCTTCACGTTCTTCGGTCACGTGCAATGCACACGCTATCCACCGCACGGCGGTTGGATCGTCTTCCGAGTGCCCGTTGTTGAGCGATTTTGGATGTAATGTTCCTGCGCCGGAAGCCCATCCGGCGAGTAGGTTTATGGCGGAGTGGTTTGCCTTACGCGGTGGCGCGCCGGGGCCGGGGCTGAGGCTGTGTTCACATGTAGGGTGTGGGCGGCCGGAGACACGGAGGCACGAGTTTCGTCGTTGTTCGGTTTGTGGGATTGTTAACTACTGCTCACGTGCTTGTCAGGCGCTTGATTGGAAGCTGCAACATAAAGCGGAATGTGCGCCGTTGGAGATTTGGCCGGAAAATGACGGCGACGACGTTGAAGTCGACGGCGACGGCGACGGCGACGGTGGAATTCTAAATGAGAATGAGGAGGATGATGATGATGATGTAATTGAGGAAAGTTAAATTAAACGGAGATGAAGACTGAATCTCCTTGACGGTTTTACGGAATTTAAACGGCGAGTAACGGTTATTGTAACGGAAGAGGAAAAGAGGGACTACCTAACAAAGCAAAGGCCCATCCTCCTCCTAAAAGGCTCAAATCTCTAATCCTATCTCTCCCCCACTTTTTTTCCTTTTTCTTTTTTCTTTTTCAAACTTTTTGTTAATATAATTTTTGTAGAGTACAGTTCAAAAATTGTCAACTTCCAACTTTAGGTAATTAAAGTTCTAATTTTTTTAGATTTTCGGAATCTTTAAAATTTCTTACCTATATTCTATTCCTCATGGTATGAGTTATTACATTCTGTTTGCTTTACTGTTTGATTAAAAATTCGTTTATAAACTTATAATCGAGGATTAAAAATATCGATCACAGTATCGATATCAAGGTTTTAATTCAATTTATCGATAAGATATCTATATTGTTAAATGTTTCTTAAAGTTTATTTGAATTAACAATTAATATGGTATGACATTTTTAAATATAAAAAAAAATAAATCTATTTACAAAATATAGAAAAATTTATATAATTTTCTATAATTCATTTAAGTTTTTTTTTTTTTGCTATATTATGTAAATAATTTTATTTTTTTATTCATGAAAATTTATTTAAGATGGTTTTATTTTTAAGTATATATTAAATGGAAGAGTTTTGTATGTTTTACAGATATTTATTAAACATCTTGAACATATTCATATTGCCAACAATAGCAATTAAAAAGGGTCTAAAACCGACCGAGGGATCTTAGGTGAGATTATGTAATATTTGAGAATATTGACGAATGGTGAAGAAAACGGGGTTGGCAAATGGCAATAATTTTCAAAATGCATAGCGTGTGAGTTAATGAGAGTAAGAAAATGCATCTTCCACGAAATTCAAACAAAGACTTGTAATAATTTTGAAACGAACAGCAGGAAGGAATTACACAAATGGGAAAACATTAAATACACTGTTACATCATTTTAAATTAACAAAATATATAAGTAAAACCTAACTATAAAATCTTACGTCAGACCCAATAAAATGAAAAATCCCACAAATATGTCATTTCGGTAAAAATATTAAAAAGTATGACGAACTATTTCTAATAAAATTATTCCATTTTTTCAATTGAGTTAAAATATTTTAAAATCATACAATTAGGTTTGGGTTGGGACTTGGGAGCGGAATTTTTAAGTGAAGTAGGTATAAAAGCACTTTAATTTTGAAATAAGGCTTTTTAATTTCATTAGTTCAAAAGCATTTTAAAAATATGTAATAAACAGAATTTGTAGAATGTAAAAGGCAAATAGAAATAAAAAAATTTATCCAAATAAAGGTCAAATCAAGGGAGTAAGAGTAATGTGGAGGGAAAGATTTAAGAATTGGAAGGAGGAGCATGTGAGAGGAGGAAATAGAGGGGGAGCCACATATGACAAACAAAAAAGCAATTATTCTAACATTCTTTTTTTGAAGCTTTTGAGATCATGGTGGTTGTTCTATTTTTCTATAGAGGGTCAAATGCATTTAAGTGATTCAAGTAAAACAGGGGGAGGGAAAATAAAATAAAATAAAGTAAAAAAGGGAATGAAGAAAAAAGAGAAAGGAAAATAAAGTAGTGGGGAAGACACACACAGAAACACTTGCAAGTGGAGGACCTAGTCCTCTGCTAATCTTTTGCTTTTTTCATCCTCAAAATCAATTATAATAAAGAAAAAAGCATTATAAAAAAAACAAATAATAAGCAAATAAATAAATATTAGATACATAGACATGGGGGTGCACTTATTCTGTCTTTTTCACAATCAATTATTCCCACTTTTTTTTTCTCTCTCCATTTAATTTGGATATGTACTTTTTAGGTATGACTAATTTTACTGGGTAACATTTGGGCTGGAATTTAGTGCGAGCACCCTACTACCCATCTCTATATAATACACAAATTTAATACCATTCAATTCTTCTTATTAATTTTTTTTCCTTTCTGATTTGGTTAAAAATTGAACGTTAGGACATTTTAGTTGATAAAATACAATTTCCATTGCGTTGTGTTAGAAAATTGAACTCAGACATTTTAATTGATAAAATACACTTTCAATTAGGTCATGTTCACTTTAACTAAGATTATAGAAATTCTTAATAGAGTGCACTTTGTTTTACTAGTAGAAATCTTTTTCTTCTAGTGCTTTGGTAGATATTAAAGCTTTGTGAAGAATAAAATCCAAAATGAAAAAAAGAAAAATCTCATTTCAAATGAGAAAGGGAATTGGGAAGACACTTATAAAGCCACAAATATTAAATGACAATAAGAATGGGTATTTTTTAAAATAACAAAATAAATTAAAATATTTAAAATATATCAAAACAATCATCGTGGTTGAATTCAAACAGAAAAAAATTGTTAAAGTTAAAATCTTGTAATTAAAGTTTGAAGGAAAATAAAAACAAGTGAATGTAACCTAAAACGAAATAATGATATTCTAATCTTAATTTTCATTTTTGGGTGCTAACAAATTGTTTTCCTACCATTTTTCGTCAAATATTCTAAACATTGTTTTATATAGTTCTAAAACATTAATAAAACACCGAAACGTAATAGTGTAACTTTTAAAAGATTTTCTTTTAAAATAGAGAGTAAAGTAGTTTTTTAAATATAGCTAACCATAAATATTTTACTATGAAAAAAAGGTTGGCAAATTGCAAAAACCATGGTGATAGTTATCATTATACTTTTAAGCTTTCAAAATTAAAAATTAGGTCTTCATATTGATTCAAATTCTAAAATTAGACTCTTAAACTAACATAATTATATAAATTGTATTTATATAAGTTTGATAATTCAATTTTTATCATTTGTGGAGCAAATTTCTATTATTATTATAAATTTGAGGGTTTAATTTTAACGTATTTATAAATTTAAAAACTTAATTATTGTTAAAAGTTTGATAATGTAATTGAAACTATTATCATTCATCATGGGTTATTTTTGTAACTTGCTCAAAATTTGAGAGGTATGTCTGATAGTGGTCGATAACATACCCTAAAAAGACATTGACAAGCTTTCTATTTCTTTTTCCTTTTTTTTAGAAGAAAGACATTAAGCCTAAGAATGACAGTATTCATTAATAGATGATTGGGATTGGATGGGAACTATGACCTAGTCTATTAGAGAATACCAATAAACTCTCTAATAACTACTCTATAGGATAGTTGCGTCCAATAATTCCTTGAAATCAGCTAAATCAATCCGTTGGACTATAATTATTTGTTTTTTCTTTCTTGATTTATTTCTTCACACCTAACCATGGTCTACGATAGAGTTGGAACAGAAGAACGACATTGTCTCAGATTCACAAAATAGAATATAGAAATGTAAATTTAGTACTTTTTTAAAACTACCTTTGGTTAATATTTTAAAATTTGCAAGATTAAATGTATAGAAAGTTTGAACATAAAGTTCTGCACTCAAAAAGATTTCTAGATCCAGTTCTCCCTCCTCGTAATTAGCAGTGAGGCAGAGGAAAAGGAAGAAAGAGAACAAAAGAATTATTGGAAGAAGGGCAGTCGGGAAGGATTTGGGGCCAGGGGTGAGGATTTGTTGGGCTACATAGGAGTGGGTCGAGTTAACTAGAGGTAGGCCCAGTCCCGGGCCTATGATCAGGAACCATATGTCAGAACACCGATCTTATTTTTAATTCAACCAACACACATAAAGGTCAGGAATTCGAATTTCTTAACGAAAGAGATTTTAACCTCACCCTCATCATATATGGAAGTATACAAAATATAGGGCGCAAACAATGTAATCTTCTTATCATTAATTTTTTTTAAAGAAAATCTTAGTCAGCTTCAAATTTTGAGGAAATTTCTAGCTCAATTAATGTTCTCTTATTGTTAATTTTTCTTAATCTTAATCAGCATCAATTTTTGGAGTAAATAAATTTCTAGTACTACTTAGTTTGAAAAATTATTTGACACAAAAGTACGATATAAAATATGGGTGGGCTCTATATAATTAATAAATAATAAATAACATGTTAGTATGTATTGCAGTACTGATTTTTTTTCTCATATTTAACACATTTATCATGCCATGTAAACAATAAATATATCTTTAAAAAATCAAACTAAAAAGTTACATTTTCAATAAAAAATTTATTATTATTATTTTTTAAAAATAACTTTACCAAATTAATCTTGAAGAAAGTAAATCACACACCCAACATGAGACCATTTCACTCGGAACTGCCCAACTCACGGAGTCCCTCAGGTGAGTCGAAGAACCACCAAGGAGAGGCGTAGAAGCAGGCAGGTACACTACCAAGCACTTCATACGCTAAAGTATGTCCCACTTCAACTCCTTTCATCCCAGCATCTATTTACTTAATTATATTTCAGTCTAATCCATTATTTTGTTTTATTTCTTCACGACAAATTTTCAGATCCTTCGTTTATTTATACTTGTGTCTGTCTCTTTCTCTTCTCAAGTTGGTTTTTTTTAGTTTTGAAGTTAAAATAAGATCAGGAAGAGAGAAGATAAAGTTCGCAGAAAATTTAATACCGAGAGTATGATGGAAGATTTAGAGAGCAATTGAAGACCAAAGAGATATGGAGTTACCCGCTGCGACCTTATGGGTTCTGGACCTTCAAGCCACAATTCACAGCTCCATTTGGATGCTCAAATCAGCCAGGCGCCTGGTCGCAGGGACTCCTATCATGATCTCCTCCAGCAAAAGCTAAAAGAATTCCAAATTATTTATTGAATGTTAATTGTAAGTTTTTTCTCCAGCAAACCTATCACATTTCCAAAGTATTAATTTTCAGCTTATGCGTATTTTTCAATGCTTTCCTCATCTTTGGTTAGCTTTTCTTCATCAGAATGGTTCTTTTCAGTAATTTCTTCAGAGGTGGTTGCTTTTTGTTGCTAGTTTTATATTCATTCTCACTTGGAGGAAGGTCTAGAAAAAACTATTTCTAATGTGCATTTGACATTAAGGGATACAAACAGCATATGAACAAAATTAAATGTTGAAAATTTTTGTTGTAAATTCTTGATTGCCATGAACAAAGGAAGCGAATTATATATAATGAAATGTCAAATGTTCAAACTATATGAAAATTTTCTAACGCTAACATTCAACTTCTAAGACGGAACAAATCAAGGTTCATAGATTCTGTGTTTATTTCTTCGTCTACCTGAAAACGTCGGGTTGTTGCAAAATAAGAATCTTGGAATTGTATTCCACATTCCACAACATGACCTAAGAGAGCAAGGGAAAATTAATAATCAAAGGATAATGATACATTCATCAAGGTGTAGAAAGTTATTATAATTTTGATCCATTTCAAGAATTACCAGTTGAATAAAGAGAATAGGGTCGAACAAGTCAGATATTTAAAGCCAGGCTTTTCACTGGTCTTGAGATTTCTGTCGTTTTATGTACTGAAGGATGGGATCTTTAACCTTCAAGAACCACAAGAAGATTTTTTTTTTCTCATTCAAGTATCATATCGGATATTCCTTTTGAATTAATAAATTAGGAAGTACCGTGCTTGTCTTTCTAGATCGCTTATCTTGAGTAGATTTTTCCAAATCCATCTCATCAAGGTGGTTTGCACTTCCATTCACTCTAATATTATCATTTCCTGGCACAAAACTTTCTCTCGACGCAGCTGGCTGCAAAGATTAGTAATATCAGAAAAAAAATTGTAGTAGACGTTCCGTTCATACTTTAACAGGCCATCGGTCCCACATTATTTGTCGAATATGGAGGGAAACGAATGGGAATAGTCAGTAGAGTAGTTGGGTAAAAGCTTCAGAAGCACTTACCACAGGCGTGCTTGTGGGAGTGTTTCCAAGGTCCTTAGATTTCGAACCATATTGGTTTGTGTCTGATGTCACTCTCATGCGCGTTAAATCTGATCCAATTGAACGGAGGATACCGCAAGTGGACATGTCCTTGTGGTTGATATCTGAGAAAACAAAAGCTTTGTTACCGTAAAAGCACCGATAGAGATGGGACCATTTTTGGTGGAATCGGATTTCAAGTATTCAAAAGTTTACAGTCACCAACCCATCTTGTTGTTGGACTTTTCATATGGTCCATACGAATCGATTTCCTGTGGGGAAACAAAAAAAAAAATTAGTCTTGAAAAGTAGAAAACACGAAATGCATACGTGAGGAGTGGTCGAAAGAGGTTTTGAATTGTTACCATGTCTTCATAGTTCAGTATTTTCTTTACTTCTTTCAACTTCTTTTCAGCCAAATCTGAGTGAATCACACGTTTGCCTGATTGTGAAAATAGGGATAATAATTTGCTCATTAGTAAGGCAAGTGTTGAGATACTTTAAAATAAAGCTAATACTACTGAATTTTCAAGATGGTGAATATGTACCCAGTCTTCGGCTCCCTTTGGCTTCAACAAAACCATCTCGAATCATCTCGTCGACTAATTTACGAACTTTGCTCAGACTGGCCTCTCCTTCAAGCTTGTTTTGAAGCTTTGCAACCGTCACATAACTCATTTGAAGAGTGTGATATAAAGCCTGAAATAAAGAAATCAAAGTCAAAAATAAAATGTGGACACTGAGCGTATTCAAATTCCACTGATTCAGCTCAGGAGTATGCAAAAAAACGAGAGTAAAGTTGTAAATAAAATCATGATTTTTATTCAGTGACATAGAAGACGTAGCTATACTGAAATAGATTCTTGCAGAGGATGGTTGAATGAAATAAATTTGGCTACCTTCACATACAGGAGATCGTGGGCTGTGGTATTGATACCAACTTTGTCTATTTGACCATCATGTTCTTCTTTCACCAAGTCGAATTCATAGTCAAACGCCTGATTCAATTGATGTTTCCAACAGATTGAGCGTAGAAAAATAACATTCAGTCATCAATTATGCACACGAGTTTATCATAAAGACTGACTGATGAACAAAATAAAATAGGATGATAACAACCTTCTGCCTGTTGATGTTGTAAGAATCCCTTCCAGTCTTGGTTAAAACACCTTCGTTAACAAGTTTTCCCATAATTTCTGTAATCCAATCAAAAGATTTATTTGTCTTAAGAAATCTATAATAATAATAATACATGATCCAGCACATCCGTGGATTTAACCATCAAGTAAACTTAGCTTTCTCCATTTATAAATTTAACTAGGGACGCATTCCTATATACCTTCAGTTAAAACCTGCACCCAAATGAATAATAGATCAATTTCATTTTAAAGTAAATAACAGTTATTGAGCAGACAGTATGAGAAACAAGGTCCCTACAACCGAAATATCCGGAAAATTTGAAAGAACATCAGTAATTTCTAATTTGTCGTATTGGTAACCATTGATCCAGTCCTTCACCCTCGCTAACTGCTGTTCATCTTCCTCTGGATCCTGAGTATCATCTGCACAAAATACGACTTCTCAACTAAATATTCTTCTGGAGAAAGGCCAATAAACTGGGAAACACCGCATTGTTGGAAGGTTCTATTGCCAAAATAATTGTCGCAAATGCAGAAAACGTGAAGAGTTATAGGAAATTCGTCGAGAGAAACAATTTGTGGATTTTCTTAAATTCGTATCAAATATTACAATATCATTCTGCTTCTCGTTTCTAGCTGCTAATCTCACTCAAAATGTAGAAGTTTATACCAAAAAATATGAACATGCATTCATTCCATTCTACCTTCATCAACTTTGCTAGTATTATCTTGTTCTTGTTGTTCTAGCTTTTCTGCGAAGAATATGTTAGTTATTTACAGTGACAACTAGAATGAATGTAGATGTATTATGAAAAACTTTTATAACAGCGGACAACCTCTTGGTACAACAATATAATCGCCTTCTGGGGAAGGGTCAACCTGGTTATGGAAGAGAAACATTGTCACGTGCTTTAGGGCATCTTGAAGTTAAGTTGACAAAACTTAGCTCTGAAAACAGCCATTTAGGTTGGACTAGGATTATTTCACCTCACTGTCAGTGTCAGAAAACCCGTTCCTTTGTTCTGAGTCAGCTCCTAAGCTAACTTCAATCTCATCATTATCATCATTTTCATCCTCACATGGATCAAGCACGCTCTTTACCTGTAAATTTGACAAGCAATAAAAAATAAGTCATCTATCGATCATGTGTATTAGCAATTGTTTCATCTCAATAAATTTGAATTCCTTACTTTGAGAGCTAAAACAAAATGCTTGCTGTTGACGTTTCCAACCTCCATCCTTAATGGACTTTTAGTCCAGGGATGATGTCCCTCTTCCTCGGTACAACTCCTGAAGAATGGAGGCTCATAATCGACTGGCTGCAATAATATAATCATAATTACTAATTTCACAGAACGTGGATTTTGTTCTGAAGGAGAGAATGTCAAACTGTCAAAAGAAAGTGAACGAGCGAGCCTTGTCTGTATGTAATACTACAAATTAACAATTGATTGGCCAGTATAACGGGGTTGAAAACTATCGGCAAGAAAAATAAGTCACAATAGCATGTGAACTACAAATGTCGTTCCCAACGATTGAATGAAACAAACGTTGAATAATTTGGAAAAGAGCATTTCAAGAAACATACCGTAACATCATCATAGTAGAGGAGTTTCATCAATATGGTGCGCTGAGATGAAGTATCAATCAAGTTTATGCAAACACGGTGTCTTGTAATACTTACATTTTAGAAACTTCAATGCTCTCATTAAATTATGATTTCGTTAGGCCTTTACCTCATCGGGCATCTTATCCAATGTTCTCATCAGTTGAACCAATGTACGGACCATCTTACAGGCAGAACTCCTGAAGTTCAAGTTATTGTCACATATCCCACCGCCAATATTAAAAAAAAATGTAAGGGAAAGATATATTGCAACATTTAACCTTCGATTAGATCTATACCTCATCTGGTTAGGAGTTATTTCGGCCGTGGAGTTGCACTTGAACGTTCCTCCCAGTTTCTTGTATCCAGTGCGAGTGACATTCATTGATACCTCTTGACTATCAGAACTGGAGTAGCTGAAAGAAACTGTAGGCAAGGACTTAATAAGTATCAAACTGAAGAATTGCTAGAAATCTGTAGATATTAACTCACTGAACGGTAAATTTTCAACGTCAAAGAAATAAACATATCATTTTGCCAAACAAATCACCATCTCTTTTAGCAGGATAAAACAGAATATTGAAGAGATGTGAAGAGAAAAAAATCGAGAGAACATACAAGCATATTCCTCAATCATTGGCCCTTCCACCGCCTCGCATACGCAGAAGAGAAGCGTTTTAAGGTATTTCCGCTGCAGCGCATCATATACACCTGAAGAGACGTAAAAAAATAATTGTGAAAAATAGATTATAACTTGGAAACATAAAATATATATAATAAGGCTAAACTCGCATGCCTTTTTCCATCCAGTCAATCAATCTCCGAGACTCTGCATCCATCGGCATAAGCTTCTTGATCTTCATCTCTGTCAACAAATCGAATTCATTATCAAATGAATAGTTGCTCTTATAGGAACTGATAAGAACTGAAGAAACCAGTTGGTAAAAATCAGCGTACCTAAAGCAGGAACTGACTTATCGTTGAAATACTTTTCTGGAAAAAGACCTCTAATATAACTGATATTGAATATAGCGATGCGCAGTAAATTCCTCGTCTGAAGCCAGAAAAAATAAACAAGGTCCATCAAATCCGATTTCTTACAATTATCGGTGTTAAAATATTTGAATTACATAATGAGAGTGCTCGTATCTTGTTAATCTTTGGCCACGAAAAACAGAGCATCGATTCGGAAGTTAAGAAGTTCAATACTACGGAAGAAATTTTCGCACGTCGAAAATAAAAGATTTAAAAAGATTCGAGTAATTTTCTTCACCGTGTGTGATTTCGATCCGTTCAGCCACCAAAATTGATTATGCATTACAGTCTTAAGCGATTCACTGAAATAGGACGTGTAGTTCCTTTTCTATAACAACACTCATCTTCATTTCCGATTTATACAAGTAACCAGTCTACAGAAAATTCTCTATGATACTATAATCTATACATAGTTTAAGACCGACATTCATGTTTGGAAGTATGACTAAAACAGTGAAATAGCTGCTATCGCAGTCTAGCAGGAGTTGAGAAATTACGAAATCGAAGTGCATCAGATTAACGCGACAAGCTACATTCGATAACAAGCCAAACAAACAGATTCGAGTTCAGGTATAAGTTCCATAATAATCTGCGAAGAAAACTTCAAATACATTTCCAGAACACAAGATAACGAATCAACGAAACAAAACAGGTTTCGAAGGAACTAACCAGGAGTAGAGAATCCTGCTCCGTGATCTCTGCTTCCTTCAACTTCTGTGCAACAACCTGGAAGAATTCATTCGTTTGAGTAAGAGGTAAGAAAATAAGTTACGCAGATATATAATTCCAAGCAAGCAAGAAAAAGTATATATGTATATTCATGGAGAGCTTGTTGAAATCACCATGTTTTTCAGTATTTGAAAGGAAATGAAGAAGCGGAAGGGGAGAGATGCCTTCCAGAGATGGGTTTCCAATTTTTGAAATAGTAGAAAATGAAATTGTGCTGATAAAGTGTTGGCGGGAGATGAAGGAGTGAAAGGTACCGTTTTATAGACAGATTATAAATCTTAACCATGGTTACGAAATTAACCGGCATTGGTTTACCGAGGGCTTAAGCGGAGGCGGAGAGATGCCTTGCAGTAATTGCAACTCCAAGTCTTCAGTTTTTAGTATTTACTCAATTATTATCACAATTTTTATTTATACATTTGCTTTAAAGGATTTTCCAAAAATAAAAAATAAAAATGGAGAAAGCCACAAAATTCATTACACTTATTTTTGTACAACTATAACTATTAGTTAGGTTATGTGTTTTCTTTAGCCTTTTTACATAAATGCAAGCTATTTTCTATAAGAAAATTATAAAAAAAATAGAACAATTTAACAAAATATTTACATAGAAAATTCAATAAATTTTGTTTTTGTTTTTTTTTTTTTTTCTTTTTCAGAAAACTCTTTTTTATCTTTTTAAAATGTATTTTCCGAATTTAAGTTATAGTTTTAGGTTTACCGCTTTGCTGATAAATTATTCAATTTGTTGTCAATTTACAATATTCATGGCCATTATTTTGCTTTTTATTCTTAAGATAAAAGCACGGTTTTTAAGTATAAGAAGAAAACTATTTACTCCTTATTATAAAAATTACTAAAGAACCAAACCTCCACTTTGTAATTTAAATATTTTTACCATCCATCATTTTTGACAATTCTCCTTTTTTTTTTAACAAATTTGTATCCATCAACTTATTTATTGTTTAAAAAGGTCTAGGGATCTAAATAAAATTGAAAACAGTTAATGAGAACATTAGCAAGCAATTCAAGGAACCATCTTGATGACAAAGAAGCCCTAAAGCCAAGGGCAATTTAAATTCACCTAGTGAAAACATTCTTCAATCCAGCTACTGAACACATGAAAGAAATATACATTTATATATTCTCCCAAAAACTCACCAATCCAAGTATTCGGAGGAATATGGCAGCATCTCTCAAATCAAACACTGGCACCTGAAATTATGAATTCCTTTTTCTTTTGTTTTTTCTTTTTGCTCCAACTGAACTAAGAAACTTTCTTTTCCTTGTTGATTGGGAAAAATAAATAAATCTAAAAATACTCTAAGAAGAAAGCGAATGAGTTAAATAGGGAGAATATTGTTAGTTCTTATTCCAACAACCTTCACAAAATCTTAATACATATTAGAGGCTTGCATTTCAAAGGGGTCTCTATTTGAATTCAGTGAAGGATAAACGGCAGCAGCAATTTTTTGTCTAAGGTTGAACTTTTTAGCAATAAGTGGTCTGACGTCTTCAACTCCCACCAGTGTTTCCAAAAATGGAAGTAGTAAAAGCAACTCTTTATCTGATCGATCATCAAACC
The DNA here is from genome assembly GCA_025688845.1 of Cucumis hystrix. Classification (NCBI taxonomy): domain Eukaryota; kingdom Viridiplantae; phylum Streptophyta; class Magnoliopsida; order Cucurbitales; family Cucurbitaceae; genus Cucumis; species Cucumis hystrix. The sequence goes on along the minus strand of CM046885.1, from coordinate 18,368,030 downwards.
AGCTCTCTATTGGTATTCCATTGTCCACTTGAAACCCAAACGCCTGAAAATAAAATACATTAATATAGGATACTTCTAGCTTCAGCCAAGAAAATATCAGAAAGATAGTTGCAGTTACCTGTGGAGAATTATCGACAATAATAACACGTGCCAGATCACGCCCAAGAACGGATAAATCTTTGAGGTAGTTTCCATCCACGAAAACACATGATTCACGGAAAACACGATGTCGGAATATTTTCCTCTTTGGATCAAGAACATTCAGGAGCTGCTCTGCATAAATACTCTGACTAGCTGTAAATATGATAATCTCGAAATGTCGGGCAACCGCTTCCATGAAATCTCTGAGATAAGGCCGGCATCGAACGTAAACTGTATGCTCCTGGAGGTTGAAATTTACAGGAAATGTAAAATCAGCATCGACACATGGCTCAAGTGTAGAATGCACCAGAGTTTCTGCAAAATGAATGTTGCATAGTGGGTTATTATTAAATTCAAGAACATGTAAATTTTACTGGCTGCAAGCTGAGGAACAACTGAAAAAATAATGAAAATTGGCATCAGCACAACAGAATAGGATGGATTAATTAATCCACGAAGTTATATAGTAAACTTCAACTACCCACCACTCATGTTGCATGGTAAAAAATGGTAAATGTTAAAGTAAAAAGTGAGCATATTTAAGAAAAATTTACGCAATAACCAGTCTACATGCATCATATGTAACAAGCAGCATATCGGTTGTAAGACTTGTTACCATCCAAGTCCAAAACAAGAGTCGTGGGAGGACAACTCCGAGTCTGTTTTGGTAGTAGCATAGGTCGATAAGTGGGGACAACTGCTGATAAAGCAGGTAGATTCTTGATGAAGAAGTAAGGATCAAAATCATCTATTTCTTCATATTCATCATCTTGAACATGAACTTCAGCTGCCATAGTATCATGGGCATGTTCATCGACACACTCCAACTTAGAGTTCTTCATGGCAAGATATATAGCTGATACTTCAGATGATAGACCAGCATCCCCTAGATCTGCATTATGGAAACAAATTCCTTGAACCTAACAGTTCTACACAACTAAATTTCATACAATCAGAGAATTTCATACTTATCAAAAAAAAAAGTGTGGCCTTACTGTAATTCTTATCTTGATCACCATGAACTATATATTCTGAGTTATTTAGTTTGGTATCAGAATGGAACAGTTGATCTTCACCTTGAAAGAATTTAATAAACCCAACTGGAAAGAAATTGAAAAAGAAAATTACATTAAAAAAATCCACGCATGTCACAGAATAATTTTAACTCCAACTGAAAATATGTCCTCCATGAAATAATTCATTGTCTACCTCCATTATGGGCTTCTCCTCCATCATGAGCAGATACATGAAATGAAGGAGAAAATATGGTTTCCGATGCACAGTTCTCAATGCCGTCATCATAAGCCTGCCAAATGAATTACAGATGTAATGCCATCCATAAAAAATAGTGAATCAATCCTTCCCGCCATAACCAATTAAGAAAGAAGAGTATATTCATGAGTAATTTACCTTGAAGCCCAAGGTAGCACCATCAGTTGCATCATGGTCCAAACAAGCACCAGAAGACTCATTGCGTAGAAAATCATATTTAATGTTTAAATCTGTTAAAACATCTTCTTCGTTCTTTTTTGATGGAAAGCAACCTGAAAACGAGACAAATTCTTAACAAAATTGGCAGTAATATCTCTTCGGGAGTAAACTGAATTTCAATTAGATTCATTCTTCCAGTGGGCTAAGGATAGAAATTTTACAAATAAAAATCATGGTTGTGTGAAATCTAAATGATAGATCTGTTTTAATTATATTTACATATCAACTACATTGGACAAGAGGTGAAATAATAAACATATTCAAAATTGATAGAGAACATAAAGAAACTTCATCCATTACTAAATGACACGAGAATAGATCGTTCAAGAGCAGTAAATACAAGTCAGAAATGAAGTGAGAGATGCAAACTCAATTGAGACTAGATGCTCAAGACACACATAGATTTCCACCAACCAAAGCAAAGAGAAACTCTAGTAAAAGACTTTAGTTAATAGGCAGAAATTAGTAGCTTACCAACAGTGCGTTTTCTAGCAGAGGATGTTATTAGTTCACTTATATTCTTCTCTACAACTTGCAACGTTTCTGAATATTTTCTCTGAGATCGTAAGACCTTGGGACTGACAAGCTCTCGACCAGTATTTCTCCCATGACTTTTTTTCTTCGTCTGCATTTTTGAAATTGATGGGAAAAAGTTCCGATCTCAAGAAGTCACTCGATATGAGTGCCCACTTGATTTTGGGAGCAATCAATAAATTAGCTAATGAATGATCATAAAAAATAAGTAAAGATTGATACAAGCTGTTATAATGAAATTCAGATAACTAATGACTTGCTCTTTCAACAAAGAAGAAGATAATTATAATTAATTCTAAAAAGAACATATTATGTAGGAACAAGAAGACTGCCACCTCGTTCCCTTTTAAACAAAAACAAAAACAAAAAAGTTCAATATATATATTCACGCTAATTAAGTATTAGCTTACGATAGATCCCGAGCCCTATAGAACAAGCACGTGTTTACATTCTAAACGTGAAAAAAATTATATTTATCATTGCATAAAAATCAAAGTTTCAAGCACAGAGCATATATCCACTAGTGAGTAGTACAAATGACATCCAGTTAAAATCTAGCAGCCCTCAGCTCTGTACACATCTATCTAAAGAACAATATTTGAAAGGAGACATCTGAGTGGAGCTGATTTAGAAACTTATCACTGTAATTGATAGCACTAAAGCGGGGAATGACCGAAGTTCTAAGAAAAATTCCACCCAGTTATACATCGTGGACCATGTAATAATTAAATCACCAACGCAATTACAGACTTGCAAATTTAAAAATGGAGCACTTAATACATAGGACACACTAACTGAGAGCATTAAAGCTGTTAGAGCAAAATCGAAGAAATTTAAATTCAAAACTGTTTTAGGGTTTACAACAAGAACTTTCAAATACGAACTAACCTCGGTACAATCAGCGATTAAAATATCCGAATTAAATAAATATAATCACTACAAACGCAGCAACTACTAATGAGTAAAACCCACAATCCATTATCTGAAATAACAAAGTACGACACAGAGAAATAGAGATCATTAAAATCAAGAAATGATGCCAAAATTCGGGTTTAAGGAAGCTAAATAGAGCACTGAATCAACATATAACAACACTGAAAGCCACTAAATCAAAGTTAAAGAGCACCTGAAGCAAAAATTGAAGCAGGAAGAAGATCCGAAAGCGGGGGAAGCAGCTTGCTTACTTTTGACTAAAAATGAAATCGAATGAGGAAAAGGAAGGAGAATATTAGCTCAAAAAAGACATTGAAGGAGAGATCGAGCTGAAGCTCGAGCAATCAGAAGAAACCCTAGTCTGGTTTATGCAGAGAGGAAAAACAGAGGTTTGGATTTTGGAAGTTTGGAGGTTTTCCCTCCAATGAAAGCGAAAAGAGAGAGGGAAAGCAGAGGGATCGAAAATTATTTTCGTTCGGACAAAAGGATGAGAAGATAAATAAGTATAATTATTTTTATTTTAAAGACTCTTGTAGCTCGTCCTTTGCCTACTCGCGGTTTACGTCAAAAGTAGGATACTCGCTTTCTTTTTCTGCCACGTAATGCTAAAGATGAATTGGATCCACAACTTCATTAATGGACCTCGATTGCCATTTTTCTTATTTGACTTTTGTACACTTTGATATTGATAGGTACCCTCTATTTTCTAAATATTTAAGACAACCTCTAATTACTCTTTTTTTTTTAAACTATTGTTTTGTGGAATTATATTTATTTACTAATATGTTTTTGTGTTGTGTATGGGTCTTTAAAATGTTAATTTATGACTTTATGTGGGTTTTTTTCTTTTTGGGTGTGGAGGCATATGGGAATAAAGAGAAAATGTTGGGCAGGTATTTGGGAAAATAGAAAAGTAAGGGGGGCTGGAGGTGAAAATTTCGAAATTGGTTGCAACCAATGCCTCGTTGGAGGAATCTTTTTTGAAATTTCAAAAATTGAGCGCCGCACAAAAACACACAGCTGCTTCTGCCGTAGCTTCTCAGCCGTTCGCTCATGAACTTTTTAACTCAAGTTGCTCGACGTGGCAATGTCGATGATTGCAACGTGTAGGGATCAGATCGCTTTTTTTTTTTAATTTCGATATGGGCAGTTTTTGGTAGGACGATTGTTGGGCCAAATCATGCATATCAAGTACGTCATATTTTTCTTTTTTAGTTAGTTTATTCCCAAATAAATTAAAATTAAATATAAGAATGAGGGTTTAGGGAAAATTCCAACCTCTAAGATGTGAATTATGAATTACCATCCTATGTTGGTATTGGCATGGACGTTTCTTTTTTATTATTTTTAGTTTATGAAAATTTTGGCTTTAGTCCTTCACTTCGTATGAAAACTTATCACAAACGTTTAAAATTGACCAGCGTTTGTAATTCTTCGAAGACTCCTTCCCCCTCTTCAAATTACGATTTGTATTGTTGATAGAGAAATATTCGATCAACGATAGAAGATCCATTTTGTATAAATCTAAGGGATTTATGGGTTCGAACCGAATAAGCAATGTCACTCGATCATTATCAAATTGACTATAATGTCTATGAGGATCCAAAATAGAGCACCTTCTACTTTTAATAGGTCATGAACTAGATCATAATCATTCTCAACAAGTCCATAAGAAGTGATCTTATTTTTTTTTCATCGAATACGAATAGAGACTAAAGGTCTTGAACAACCGATCTGACAAAACAACTCAAAAGATAAACAAATATCATTAATTTCTTAATGATCGTTTCAAGTTTGAAGTCAAATTTTAACCGTTTCTAAACATAGATGATGACATACATAACATGCATAATAAGAGTAAGTAAACATCGATAGATTTTTTTTCTAAACTTTAAGTGTAATCAATTTTGCACCCTCGTGACGAATTTTGTTTGAACTTAATTTGTACAAAAACTGGGAAGTCTACATAAAATCTTCCAAGTTTTCAAAATTAAAATTAATATGTAATTTGAAAATTGCACTACTTAGGAACGAACCTATAATAAAATATTGAAATCACATAAAAAATCCTTTTTTACGACATATTCCAACAGCTATCGTTTTAAAATACATAATTATATAACATTGCTACTAATATTTTGAAAGAGTCGAGTTTGAAAATTTCTTCAAACTTTAATATTTTAAATCAATTTTCAGAGCTAATAATTATTCCTAACTTGAATATAACTCATTTGGTTACATTATTCCTCTACCAAAAAAGTGGAAATTGGCCAACTTAAGTATACCTTCCAAAATTCAAGTCCACACATTCACGGATCGTTTTATTATGCTATTCATGAAATGTCTATACTAAAATGAGTTTGATTCTTTCTTTCCATAGTTGTTTACATAAAAAATTAAGATGCTTACTGACACGAGAAATTACTGTTATTTTTTAAACCATCATTAACACTGAAACAATTGATCTGATACATCAAGTATATAATGGAATTTCTACAAACATTCTCAAAAGATTAACCATTACAATAACTTCCTATATTCTTTGTGACAAAGATGCTACTAAGATTGGGTAGATTTCAATTTCGAGATTATAAATTTAGGTGAATACATGCGTTCATGGTCTTTTAACATCAAGTTTAGACTAAAACCAACCGAATCTAGCCATCAAAATGCAAGTTCTAAAACTACAAAAACCAGTAAATATTCTCGCAGTTGAAGTATGCTTGTTACCAAAGGAATACCGAAAAGCAAAAGGCTAAAAAGTGAATGAATCGACATAGAAACACTACTCAACCAATTAAAAAACGAATTAACATTCTCCCAGTTGAAATTCTTCATATAATCAGGCTGCTTGTTACCACAGGAATACCAAAAGGCAAAAGTCTAAAAATGGAATGATTAATATCATTCAACCAAACCAACTACAAGTTTAAATATTTTATATCTTTGATTAAAAAAAAAAAAAAAACAGAACACTGTTATGCTACAGCATATTTGAGATTTTGGCTCATTATCAACTAAACAAAAATGATCTCAAAGCCAAACCAGGTACACTAGAAATGAGAAACACTTATGAGTTAAATAATAGGAAGAAGGCAGGTATTCTGCATCACAATGAAGAGATTATTTTTCATTGTAGCCTGTTGGGCACTTCCATGAGGGGTAGGGCATACCCTCGAAGAGACTTTTCAGAAGAGTAGCTTTGCAGTTCCAGAATCTAAAAGTTTCACCTCGAAGGAGGAGGTGGAACATGAGATTTTGTCATTCCAACCCATGCAACGATTCCAACAGCAAGAATGACCCATCCAAATATGTCATACTTTAGATCGCTGCTCTTCTTCTTGGAACTCTGGTGTTTATGAATTAAACCACAACAAAGAAAACAACAACAAACTTCATTAGCAGATGGACCATATGCTTTACCAAAAGAAGAGAAAAAGCTCCATGACTAGTAACCTTTGGGTTTGAAGCAGCAGTAGCTCCCCCGCCTGAAGACCCTGCACTCTGTTGACTGGTACCATGCTTGTGGATCTCCGAATGGAAGCCCGGTGCCTGAGACAACATAACATCAGATAATGACAATACTTTCAGTTTCTACATCCCTGTAGGAACTATCAGTCATTAATTCAGTAAAACATAAGATAAGATAATGACAACTCCTCCATCCTATATGGGATTAATATCTATGTCTCATTCCCATTCCTTGTCTCCAATCAATGTCAGTTTTTTCTGTGGAGCACCATCACCATCTATAACCCAAAAGAGAAAAATAAAGGATTCAACAGTACCTTCCAATACTAGTCAAATTTTCATCAAACATTAACCCATATCTAACCAACCAGAGCACCCAAAATATAGTAACAAAAGCATTGACCCTAAAGCTTTTTAACCTTCTCTGTAAAGACAGTGAGCAGAAACATTTGAAGGAAACATGACAGAAAAACACACGCTTGTATTGAACATAATTATATCCCCACTGATCTTTTCGAATAATATATATATAATTATACTAATATACTACATTAACAGTGACAATGCGTAAGAATATTCTGAACTTCCTAGACAAACTGATTAAATTACTTTCCAGAAAGTTAAGATGGCCCTATGATGATCGTAATTTTTCATAGACTCTATCAACAATGACATGAAAATTTAGGTGGATAAAGGAAAAGGATTTTACCACATAAGAAACCTACCCCGCTTGAATGGGTCATCCCCAATCCAATCTAAACTCTATTATGCATGTGGCATAAAAACCCCAAAGATTAAAACCAAGTAAAACTAACAGTAAGAATCAGAATTGATCGAAGAAATGGACTCCATAGTTACTAATACCACACTGTCCTAGAACCCCAACTACCGAACCTACAAAGTATAGAGAAACCAAAAGGCGCTGCACTGTAGATTTTATCTTTGAAGTAAATCACTTCCAAGAAATTCAATGCAGACTGAGAATCAAATGACAGGGTTATATTATATCCTCACCTTTGCAGCGACTTCCAAGGACTTGTGATATAGTTCATTACCAGGATCCTGAGGAAAAAAATCTCAACTATTTAGAAACAATTAATGTTTAATGAATTCAAAAGTCAGACTAGTTCAATCAAATCCACATATATCACCTCATCTAGTGCCTTCTGAAAACACTCCTGTGCTTTATCAAAATAGACTTGGGCCTCATCCCTATCGGGAGTCAGAAAAGCTTGTGAAGTGTGAGCATTTCCAATACACCAAAGAGCATCATGCTTCGTGGGATTAATAGTCAAAGCTTCCTCCAGCTTCCCAACAGCTTCTGCAGCATCAAATTGAGTTTGTTCTCGTTCGTATACGTTAGTCCATCATTGAATATTAGAGCCAATCCATATTCTTAAACATTTAGTAGGGCAATGAGAATACCTTTGATCATAATTTTGGATTCAGAAACACTCTGAAATTGAGATAACTCAAGCAATGCCCCTCCCCACTTGGTCAAATTCTGAAGAAAAAAAAAAAAAACAAGAACGGAACGATATGACGACAGGATACCATTTCCAACAGCTTAAATTACCCTTCCCGGAAAACAGTAATTCAGCACATAAACACAACGAAAACTGTTGATATGGATGTCAAGTTCAACAATAAGTAAAAGCATATAAAAATATAATAAGAAACACCAAACGAGATAATAGAGGGATGGAAGAAAGAAAGAAATACATCGGCATCAAGTGGGTTGGCGGCGTAGTTAGCTTCGGCGGTTTTTCGAGTGTGCTCAAAGAGAAGAAGACGATCAAAATCATCCTGAGAAAACTCCATGGTTGAGGACTGGATTCCGACGACAAGCTAGGAACTAAGATTTGAGCTCCGAGCAGAGAAACAGAGCTTCTCTATGGCTATTTCGGAACGAACGACTACACAACCGGTAGGGTTCCGTGTCAAAGAGATTTTGTTTTGGGCCAAATTTCGTATGTAAAGGCCCATTTCGATAATTGTGGGAAAAGAAAAATCTTTTATTCCCTATTTATAAAATTCTTAAACGAAAGTCATAAAATTGCTTGGTAAACATCAAATTTAAATTATATATTTAATTTCATTATCATATTTCCATGATAAAAGAAAATCGAGGGTGCAGATAGGGATATGGGATGTTAAAAATAATTTAAAAGATATTTTAAACTGATTTTATTGTTTGTTAAAACAAATTGTTGCTAAATATTTTTAAACTTTTGGTAAAACGCAATCTAATTTACTTTGAATTCCACTGACGAATGTAAAGTTGGCCACGAAGTCATGATTAAGAAAAGAAGGGAAAAACAGGTCCGTTTGATTTGGTCAACAGTGAACGTGGCAGACACGTGGACAACCGAAGTTGGGGGCCCAGTGAAGGTCTGACTGTAGCCGATTCTCCAACGCATCACGTTTCCGAGAAGAAAAAGGGAAAAACAAATTTTTAAATCCCATTAAGAAACGCATCGAAAGAACAAACCAATCCAGATTCAAGAGAGAGGAAGATTCAGAGAGAGGCGACGGAGTAGACGGGGGATTCGGCGTAGCCGCTAGGAAAGATTTCCTTTTCCCTTGCGGTGAAGAAGAACGGTTTCTGATTATATATATGGTAGTTTACTAAGATTGTCACAAGGAACTGCGATTTGTACTGCCCCTTCTCCCGTCATCACTCAGTCAAATCACGAGTAAGTTCTTCCCGTCAACTTGTTGTTTGTTTTTTCATCCTTTGTGTTTGATTGGATTTTCTCTTTTCGATGTATTTCATTGTTTTCATTGGTTCTTCCTGGGGGTTTTTGGGTAGTTTGTAATTTCAATTCGCAAAATTTTTCTGCAAATGGGTTTTTGTTTTTATCGAAATATCTTAATTAGGGGTTCAAAAGGTTTTGATTGGGTGGGATTTGTATTGGGTTGCGGGAGTTTTTCGTTTTGCTTTTCTTCCTTTATGAGTTTGTTGTGATTGAGTAATTCTTTACGATTATGATGATCGAATTCTGATGGGGGATTTGTATCTCTTTGATAGATTGATGGGGGCTTTGTTATAATTGAAGCCGTTTGGAATATATTTGGTCTGCAGGCTCAGCTTAATTGTTCCTGTGGATGTATCTTGTCGTCTTTCAAGAAGAAGATTGGCTTGTGAATTTGCCCAAATCCTTTCTGGGTATTCTCAGGCCTCCTTGTCCATCTATTGAGAGAAAGGCTTTCTCACATTGTGTTCAAAGAGATAGATGGGATAAAGAGTTCTTTAAACTGCAGAGCGGATAATATCAATTTGTTGCTGTGCGATCGCTTTCTAAGTTGTTTTGGTTTTGAGCAGTTGTAAGATTTTGGCTTGTCCAAAATGAATCCCTCTCAAGGGTCTACTTTGTCCGCAAATGTTGCGGGGTTCGTTGATGGTTCGTCTGCAAAAAGAGAAGTCTCGTACATCGATAGTCTACCTATTTACGTTAAAGAGCTGATAGCTGGTGGTGCTGCTGGTGCCTTTGCCAAGACTGCTGTTGCACCCTTAGAACGGATTAAGATACTCTTGCAGGTGATTTTCCTGTTGGTTACTTTAGACACTATTTAATTATAGTACTGATAATTTTCTTTTATATGCATGCTCCTTAGAAATCAAGGACACAGTTATACAACCTATTTTCTCTCATCCGTATGGATGAAAATCTTGCAAGACTCTGGGATGGTTGTGAAGAATGAGGAACCAATTCTTGAACTACGCCCATTGACCACTTTTTTCAACCTCTAGAGGGCTTTGCCTATCTCAAGGTCATTTCAGACAAAAAGGGTTTTAAGTTATTAAGTTTTCAACTTGAAGCTAAAACCGAATCTTTGTAGGCTCATCATGGGGCCATATTTGGGTAGTGATGAATTTGTTGTAACTAGAAGTACAGTTCGTTTTTTTATGTTATTGTTCGCGCTTTGACATAAGTGAGCCTATTATGGTGCCAGATGGTTTTAGCGATACCGATCCAATACCAAATGGTTTTAGGATACCAACCCCAGTGTTTAGGTTATGTGGCTAACGTGAAAATGATCAAGTCTTGTTAGGTTTTTTAAATTTGATCAGTAGACAACATGTTCGAGTTTCAACCTAGATGAAACATTTTTGGCTTTCTGTTCTGACCTCTGTGTTGCGAACATTGACAGACTAGAACTGAAGGATTTCATTCTCTTGGAGTCTTTCAATCTTTGAAGAAGGTGCTGAAGCATGAGGGTGTTCGTGGATTCTATAAGTAAGTTTAGAAGTTTGTCCAGTTTCGCCTTTACTTTGTTTAAACCTATTTCCTTTGAAAATAAGTTATCTACTTTTTATGCTTTAGGGGAAATGGAGCTAGCGTTGTTCGGATTATTCCTTATGCAGCTCTTCATTTCATGACGTATGAGCAGTATAGATGTTGGATCTTGAATAACTACCCAGGCTTAGGTGTTGGGCCTCATATTGATCTTTTAGCTGGTTCAGTAGCTGGAGGAACAGCTGTTTTATGTACATATCCCTTGGACCTGGCACGAACAAAACTGGCTTACCAGGTATATGATGTTTTCAGTGTCCTTTTTATGAAAAATAAATCCCCTCCCCCTTTTTGTGTCCCCATTTGTAGTAATCTTTCAGTTCATGAAAATTTTCTTCTTATCCTGTTTTTACCTCTTACACATACATTCAAGGTATAATCAGTTTCTTGTTCAACAGATTTATTCTGTCAAGCGCTCTGAAGTAGACCGGTTGTATCTTTTCTTGGATCCTTTTTATACATCTAACTGTTTGTCTTATTGTGAAACAGACTACTGACACAAGAATGAGGAACTCTGGTTTAAGAAGTTATCACACTCAACCTGCCTACAATGGCATCAAGGACGTTCTAGTGCGTGTTTATAGAGCTGGTGGAGCACGTGGCCTCTATCGTGGTGTAGGTGTGTCTCCGATGTCACCTCTACTTTCTATCGTGTTTACAAAAGCCAAATCAAGTTTTTTAAAATAAAATTAAAAGAAAAAGTTCAATGATTTTTACTCTGATTTTAGTGGTCTGTCTTCTAAATACTTGTCTAAGACTGATGAAAAAGATTACCATGTATCCAACAGGTCCAACACTGACTGGAATCCTTCCTTATGCTGGCTTAAAGTTTTACGTTTACGAAAAACTGAAAAGTCATGTTCCTGAGGAGCATCAGAGTTCCATTGTGATGCGACTCTCTTGTGGAGCTCTGGCTGGATTATTGGGGCAAACGTTCACGTATCCCTTGGACGTCGTTAGAAGACAAATGCAGGTACTATTCTTGATCATTTTCAAACAGCTTTGTTTTAGGAGTTTTTATCTTCATGACAATTTCTTTGAAACTGAACTGAACAAATCCAATTTGGTGTGCCATAAAAGGTTGGAGATATGCCATCTTCACTTAACGGTCAAGTCAGATTTAGGAATTCAATAGAAGGTCTTACGATGATCGTCCGTAACCAAGGATGGAGACAATTGTTCGCTGGATTGAGCATTAACTATATTAAGGTAACAGTTAAGGTTGAAACATCAAAATCTAAATTTTAATAGTAAATAAGAACAGTGTAACTTTTATCTATAGATGCTTTTCAAAACCAACGTTGCTACTGTTAACTGTACATATAATTCTTCCATTTTACGGATTGGCAGATTGTTCCTTCTGTGGCCATTGGGTTTGCAGCATATGATAGCATGAAGATATGGCTCCGAATCCCGCCTCGGCAGAAGACGCAGTCGACTTCTTCTGCTTCATAAAACAAAGCTCTCTCATGTTGACGCCCTCTTTAGATTTCCCTTGTAACTGGTTTGCTGTTACGTACGATTGTGACTCACATGTGCTTGAATCTATAACGGGATTTGGTCTTAATTCTCTGTGGGCATTCTGTGCTTAGATTTTGTTTTCTCTTGCAATTGGGAAGCTTTGAATTTTGGATATTCGTTTCTAAAATTTTTGCTTTTGAATTTTCAACTTGAGTAAATGGATCTTATTAGATTTAAAATTGAAATATAGAGTTGAATCAGACACAATTAAAAGTTCAAAATACTTTTTAGCACTTTTAAACAAGATTTAAAATTTGAAATCTCTTGATAGAATTAGGAATAAAAATAAGCTTAGCTTAATCAGCAAGCATGAATGTATTTCTGGTTACTTCTTACGATTAATTACCACTTTTTTGTCATCCATTATTTGATTTTGAAGCTTCAAATTCATAACAAATTTTAGTTCTAAATAAATCTAGTTGATTGTGTCTAAAGATTTCTTAAGATTTGAAAGCAAATTATTTATTTAACCTTATCATATTATAATTTTCAATTAAAACAACAAATGGGTACATGTCTACCTTGATATCATTATATTATTTTAAATACATTCATTTCAATTTTTTGTTTCATTAGTTTTTAAAATTCTCTCTCAAATTCCAAGGTTTAAAATCAATTTTGACACAATCTTAAACGAATAATTATACACGAGGTGTCCGAAAGGAATTGAAGACTTTTTCAAAAATGATAAACAGTTACAACAATGGCAGCCAATTGAGTGTACGTCTGTGTGCGTATATATATATATTTATATATGCAGAAATTGGTTTTATGATGGCTCAACTACCTTCTGAAAGAGGTTGGTAGAAAATATATTCAACTTCAATAATGCTTGACAGTACAACAAGATGGAACCATGCAAATTCATCGCTCGGCTGCCATGGCTGGCTTTTCTTGTCGGATATTATTAAATATCCACTGTTTCATTTCATCAATTAACAAATCAACTACTTGCTATTATTTACCTTTTTCTTAGGCAATATCGTGTAGATTAACATATTAGATTAATGCATCACTTTCTGTCTTCGACTGCGATTCTCCAGTTTGAAAACGACTGTTGCCCCACAAAACGAAAAACAGCATTAAAAAATACACCCTCAACTTTTGCATTAAATACATCCAAATTTCCCTTGAAAAGCACGGTTCATCTTCCATTGGATCACGAACAGAAAGTCCTTGGAGTTCATTTCGGGTTTGGAACTCATTTCCTCATCTGGGTTTTCATATATTTCCCTGAAATGGTCAAAACGTTTCGGTTTCTTTTTCCTTTTCTCTTTTCAATGAATGCATAGAAACACCCTTTTGTCTTCAGATTTGCAGAGCAGAGAGATGAATGTTCAAAAGTCTTGCTTGAAAGAGGAAGAAGGAAGGGGTGATAGAATCAGAGAAAAAGACCCACCGAAATTAAACAGTTTGCAACTAAAACAAGTCTCTGATTCTTTTAACCATGTGGTCGTTGACCACAAAAGTTTCTCCTCAGAGAGAAAAATTCGACAACCCGAAAATAGGAAAAAACCAAGTATTTCACTTCCCAAGCCGGTTGCTATTTCTTCTAATAATCCAGTCAGTGAACTGGATTCGGCAGCAACTAAGCTACAAAAGGTCTACAAAAGCTATAGAACAAGAAGGAATCTGGCAGATTGTGCTGTTGTGGTTGAGGAGTTATGGTTTGTGAAAGAATTCTCTCTTTTTTCAATTTTTTTGGTTTAAGTAAGTCGAATGCTTTGTTTCTCACTCTTCTCGATGAATTTTGAAGGTGGAAAGCTTTAGACTTTGCTGCTCTCAAGGTAAGCTCGGTGTCATTCTTCGACGTTGAAAAAACAGAAACCGCTACGTCCCGTTGGTCCCGGGCTAGGACGAGAGCTGCAAAGGTAAATTATTGGTATTAGTGTGCTTCATTAGTTGTGGTTTAGAACAATAATGATGTTCTCTAACTTGTTCAGCTTGGGAAAGGTTTATCAAAGGATGAGAATGCTCAAAAATTAGCTCTTCAACACTGGCTTGAAGCAGTAAGTTCATATAATTCAAACTTTTAGAGGTTAGAGAACAGGATATTGACCGTTTTATTGAACTTCTTTTGGCCAGATTGATCCCCGCCACCGCTATGGACATAACTTGCATTTTTACTATGATGTTTGGTTTGATAGCAAGAGCACACAACCTTTCTTCTACTGGTAATTTCCCCATTAATCACATTCCTGGTATCATTACTCCGAAAGCTTTCTTTCTTATCCTTCAAGCTTCCTTTTAAAAGGTTGGATATTGGTGATGGGAAGAGGGTTAATCTTGAGAAGTGCCGTAGATCAGTTCTGCATAAGCAATGCATCAAGTACCTTGGACCAGTAAGTCGCCTGATTGGATTGTAGTTTCTACTCCATTACGAGCAGTAAGCAATTGTTTCTATCATTTCTGTTGCAGAAAGAAAGGGAGGAGTACCAGGTGATTGTGGAGAATGGGAGGCTTGTTTACAAGCAAAGCAGAATACCCATCACCACAGTTGAAGATTCCAAGTGGATTTTTGTACTCAGCACGTCAAGAGATCTGTATGTGGGACAGAAGAAGAAAGGTCGCTTTCAACACTCCAGCTTCCTGTCTGGAGGAGCTATAACGGCTGCAGGAAGATTAGTTGCCATTGATGGAATTCTCAAGGTGCATAATTGAATGCTTCAGCATATGAGTGTTGTTTAGGATAATCATTCTGTAGAGCGTGTAATTCATAGAGGATGATGTTTTCAATTGAATTTTCTTTAGGCTATATGGCCATACAGTGGTCATTACCTCCCAACAGAGAACAATTTTAAGGAGTTTACTAGTTTCCTTGAAGAACATACAGTGGACTTGACCAACGTTAAGGTAAGAAATTAGATATATAACTACATGGATGTAGTTTTCTATATCAGCTTCTTTTCAGATTGCATAACTTGTTTTCTTGAATTTTCTCGATGGGGATTTCTGCGTAATTATACAGAGATGTTCAGTAGATGATGACAACTACTCACTTAACAACACGAGCGAGGAAACATCGGAGACAACATCTTCAGAAGACATGGTTGCAGATGATGTTGATTTGGCAGTACCCGTCAAGTTGGTCACAACTAATGAGCAGCAAGAGGATCAGGGTATCAGCAGAGAGGCACCGTTGATAGACATACCAAAGCGCTTGCTGTGCAGATGGAGCAGTGGAGTTGGCCCTAGAATAGGGTGTGTGAAGGAGTATCCAGCAGAGTTGCAAGCACGAGCACTGGAGCAAGTGAACTTGTCACCAAGACCTTCGCCGGGTTTCTTCGGAGGCTCGCTTCCAATACCTTCACCACGGCCGAGCCCAAAAATCAGGATGTCTCCTAGGCTCTCATATATGGGGATCCCCAGCCCCAGGGTGCCAGTGAGTCTGACAGCGCCCATCTAAAGCTTCTGCCTCTTGTGCCCCTAACAAAACCTCTGATTTGTCGCATTTTCATGTACATGGAACCCATCCTTCTTTCTTCCTGGAATGATTTGAGTAGTACATATCTTGTTTCACTGGATCATTGACTTCCCTGGAATAAAGAACCAATATTTTATTTACCAATCCCCTAAATGCGAGGGAAAAGGAAAACAATTCTATAGTTCAGGGCCCATGTTATCTTGGCTGCGTGTTCAATCCCAGCAAAGCAATAAATGCAAGAGATCTCAAATGTGTGCCTCGGGAGCCCTTCCATACAAAGGAACTTGTGAGATGCTTTTTCATGCCATGGAAAATTACAAACAAAGCATGAACTTGAAAAACCCCATCCACTGACATTGATCAAAAGCTCTCGCCCTGTAAGAAGGAGCATTCTAGAGAGGGAGAGAGAGAGAGAGAGCAGCTACCTCTAGGTATATTAATTTCCTTCCTCTTGAGAAAACAACCATGCGGATTTTATCTTCTTCTGCCACCAATGGATATCCATCAACCAACAGCATAGAAAATCGTAAAAGAATTCTACTCAGTTAATGAAGCCTAAATTTCTAAACTTGTGTTTATTCCATTTTACATAGCTGAGCTTAACATCATTAAGCTCAAACAAGAACTATCAACCAAGGACCAATAGCCTTTCAAGATCTAAGACAGTTTTATCAGGAATCTATTCCCTCAGTTATGATATAGCTGCTTTTTGTTATCTTCCACAAAAAATAGTGAGCATCAAACATACTTTAAGGGAAAAGATTTGGCAGACTCGTACATTTCAAATGAATAACAGTTATTGGGCTCCAATTAATGAATTGCATCATTACTCTTACTTAATGATAAAGAAATGAGAATATGACTGAATCTTCTCGCAGGTTTCCTTTCTCTGCATATGCCTGCAAATAAAACCATGGATGAACAAAAAAAATAACCACAAACCAATTGAACACAACCAAGAATATTAAGTACATAATATTGAAAAAGCCAATGAGTTTCAAAGGATATAAGGAAATAGGAACAATCTGTGGCTCCCCTGCAACATCCACCGTTCCTTCCTACACGAGCCAGCTGAAACCTATTCCACACGAAGAGAAGCAAAAAGGCAAACATATTAACTACACTGTTATATCTATGGCTTTGACCGGAGAAACCCCATTTGATCGACGAGTTCCTGCAAGTCCTCAGTCCAATCTGGGGGTTCAGCAATCAGATCCTCCACTTCCACATCAATGTCTGATTGATTAACAATGATTGTGGGTTCTTCTGGATGTCCACCCACAAGATCTTCAACCCAAAGGTGACTGAAAATCCCCGATTCTTCGTGGACAGAATGACCCAAATCGGAAACAGGGTCTGCGATCTCAATGCTTGACTCGTCTTCAAAGTTGACTGTTAAGAGCGTCTCTATATCTGGTTCAGAAGTTTCTAGCTCTTCTTGTTTAACAGCTACAGGTACATTCTCATCCAGGAGATTCTCTACACTTGGGCTGGCAGTTAGTCTTCTTTTTCTTCCAATTTCTACACCTCTCAATTCCCTTCCCTGATTACTATTAATAAATTTCTGAATGAATGAAGGATTCTTGAGGGCTTTGCTGAGGAATGTCATGATCTGCTTCTGTTTACTCTCTGCTTTCTCTAACCTATCCTCCATGGCCATTATTTGCTCTCTTGAGCTCTGGTGTTGCTGCCTCAATCTCACTAATTCCGCCATTAACGTGCTTCTGTCCCTTCTCAACCTCTCAAGGTCAGCTTCCAGTCCAAATTGCCCTAATTCAACACATGTTCCTCCATGGTGCTGAATGCTTTGTTGTGAATGTCTTCTCCTCTTTATGGTTCTTAGCAGATTCCGCTGTCCTCCCAGAAACCCCTCATTCGCAAACTCCCATCGATCAGGATCGACTTTACGAAAACCCTTAATTGAAGAATTTCAACATCAACGAGATTAGGTTATCAAATTTTCAAACATACTTCAGAAACAAAAACCCACAACACTGTGGACGCTGTATCAATTAAAACTCCAAACTAATTCGTTGCGTTCATAATTCCTACCCATTTTCAATTAGCTCCATTCAAAATCAGTTTAAATTCACATACGTGAAATTATATCTCTACCAAGATACTATCAAAATATGAAGAGAATCGTTACGTAAACAAGTAAAGAGAAGGGAGAGAAAGACAACGAATATCAATTTCACTGAAAAACTTACATAAGTATTGAGTTGACGAATGAAACTAGAGAAATTGGAGTGTTTGAAGTAACGAGGCAGCAAGGTACTAGAGAATTTGTGATAATCCCAAACGATGAAACTATTTCGAGCTCTACTCCATGAAACAATAGAGTCCGTCAATGGATCTTCGACCATTTCAAAGGTCTTGGTCAGAAATGGAGGTGGACCAACGTCGTGTAAGCCTTCAATCGGCTGGGGAGTGACAGATGAAGAGGAAGAAGAAAAAGAAGAAGAAGACGCGGTGGCGGTGGCCACAAGTGATTCCTCCGGTTGCACTTTCAGTTCATCCATTACAGATTTGATCGTAAGCGAAGTTATTCAAAGATTGAGAAGCTAATGGGCTTGATTAGTTGAAGAAGAAATGAGTTTATAGAGATTGATTGATTGATAAATGGAGGGAAGAAACTGAATTTTAATGGCGTTGGAGTGGAATGTTCTAGGACTCAGCAATGACTTTTTCAGCTGTTTGTCAGAAGCTTCTTCCCACTTGTCCACCTCACCAAAAATATCTAATCGAAACTTCTCGTTTCTTCTAGGTCTTTTTTTATGCAAGATATTTTGTATATATTGTTTTTTTAATTTTCATAAATATAACAAAAATACAAAAATATTTTTTTTTCTCAAGTTCATAATTGTGTGTCAAATATAAAAAATCGTGAAAAAATTATGGTAGTTAAAAGGTATCAAAAGTAATCAAAGGTAAACGACAAATATATTATGTGTTGGGTGTCAATTAATCGAAACATTTTTTGTATTTTTTATGGTAGGCTTCTGGACTATTTCTATTTTCAAAATTGTTCTACCCGATAAATATTTTGTCATTTTTTTATATTTAAATAAATATTTTTTTTAATAAAATTAAGAGCATTGTAGTGTATAAGAACCAAAATCACTTATTTGGTCTTTAAAATTTAAAATTTTGAAAAAAAATTTAGAGTAAAATTAAAATGATATTTTCATTCCAACAAAATAGTCAAATGCTAAAAGAGAGACTAAAGATTTTAATAGAGATTTTTTATACCCATGTTTTTCACAATATTAAAAAATGGTCTATTCCTTTTAACAAAATCTTAGATTATATTCTTTTTATTATTAATACTTGAAACTATAAGATAATTTGTTAAGAAATAAGTAAAAAAGAAAGTAAGAAATGAGAAATAATCTAATTGTTACATTTGCATTAAAGAGTAAAAAAAGCTCACTTTTTCTTAATTATAATAACAAATAATCAACTTAAATATCCTCTCATGTATAATTGAACAAAGAGCTAAGGCCTCCATATGTTGGATTGCAAATTGGGCTCTAAAAGCCCACAAAAATGAATTTTCCTTTAATGAATAAAATCCAATGGATGGATGAATTTTAACCCAAATAATTTTAGTCTACATCCTAAAAAAAAATCAGTCCTCACGTATAAAAAGCATGAATTTGATTTTTTTTTTTTTGTTATACTTACAAAATCATAAATCTTAAAGACGATTTTGCAAAATAGCTAAACTAATTTGCCACCAAATACAATTTTTTATATCCATTTATGTAGGAAGCTTTTAATTTCATGAAATTAATTTTAAATAATTTACATGTGTTGTTGTAGCTTTTTAATTAGTGTTTATTGAGCAACTGTTAGAAATACAATCTCATGTCGATTCATAAATTTTATATAGCTGGACACTATATAATAAACACGCTAAAAAAATTTACAAATGTAGGACACTTGAACCCTTGGACACAACCACAACATTACAATAATATTTTGTTTAAAATAAATCATTATTTAATATATATCGTAATTTTACACCTCAAAAACATTATTAAAATATAAAAACCAATAAACAGGGCACGTGTAGTTGCTGCCTCCTACATAAATTCGTCGGTGCTCATGTCGACATAACATAGTTAATTGGATGCAAGTAATTTATCTTGCACTAAATGACTTTATTAGGTGAGGTACTAGTTGACATCAAATAAAAGATTTATAGATAAAACAATTGTTTAAATAAATTTATTATTATTACTTGCCTCAACAAAATATTATTGTAAAGATGTGAAATGAAATATTAACCTTAGGGTCCATAGAATTATGTTTAATAATTGACATAGTAAAATACTTAAAATACAATTTTTGTGTAACGTTGGAAGACTAAGAAACATAATAATTCAAAAGAAAAAAAAAAGAAAAAAGAAAAAACAATAACCAAAGTTATATATAAAAAGAAGAACTGTGAATGCGTCATCGTCATCATTTATTATTAATTGAGAGAGAGATTCACGTCCAGAATCTTAAATGTGGAGAATTAAATTAATTAATTAATTAACTAAAAAGCAAACCTTTTTAGTTAAAAATTAGATATTTAAACAACTTGCTAACTCATATGACTCATCACTCAATATAAAACACACAAAGCCATCTTAATCATAATCATAATTATAATAATAATAATCATAAAAGTAGTTAAATCACACCACATTTTAAAATGTTATAATAATTTTTTATTGTAATTTAATTTTTAACTATGTGATTTACACTTTTAGGTTAATGACTTAAGTATTTAGTAAACAATTGAGATTAAGTTGAATTTTGAAATTTAGAGACCAAGTTGAAATAGTGTTTAAATACTAATTTAAATGATAGTTGTAAATATAATAACTATATTCAAAATATTAGCATATATGTGTAGCTAACATTATAAATGAAATTGTAAATATATAGCAAAATCTATCAATAATGACAATTTATTATTGATAGACCCTGTTGTAAATATTGACGAATTTATCATGATACAAGTTCATAATTTTTTAAAACGTTACTATATACTTAATTATTATTTATAAAATTGATATCTATTACAATTATCGTTCAAAAATACTTAAGAATAAAAAGGTTTAATATTTAAAAAAATAGGTTTAAGTTAATTTAAAAAAAATCATATTCATCATATGTGAATTATATATATATATTAGAATTAACTTATTTTGTTTTTTTTTGTTTTTTTTCATTTCTTGAGAATTTACTTAGTATTTAACCCTTCTTCAAGTTGAAGAGTCCTCTCTTCGATTTCTTTTCGCCAAGTCGCATGAAGAAGAAACGTCTCACCCACAAAACGACATGTCGCTTTCTAACTTTTACATTTTTTATTTTTTGAAGAGAACTTTTACTTTATTTATTTTCATGTTCTCTCTACCTTATTCTCTTTTTTTATTTTTTATTTTTTAAGGAACTAGAGGTTCATCAAATCCTAAATATAATCATTCATCACATTTTTTATTAAGAAAGTTTTTTCTAATGTAGTCTTTAATTTTTTGTATTTTCCATTCCACTTACTCTACATTAGTCCATCAATGAAACTAATTAATATATCTAATCAACGATTATTTTATTGCCTTTACATTTTTATAATTTTTAAGATTGATTATTTTCTTTTTAAAATTTTTCTTTTTTTTACATTAATTTCTAAACTTCCAAAATAATCATCATGGCTCTAAATTTATCACGTTTATGCTAGGGGTGTGTTTGGGATGGGGATTTAGGGGATTAGGAAAAGGATTATGGTCCAAACCTTCTTTGGGCCAAAGATTTTCATTTTTGAGGATTAGGGTTAAATAACCCTACAAGTTAACCTACTTCATCTTTTCATAACCCTATAAATTTTCCCTTTTCACCATTTCAATAACCCTTCTCATAACCCTACAAATTTTTCTACTTCATCTTATCATAATACTACACCCATAACTCTTCCCCCAAACACATGTTATAATAACACCATAATTATAATTTTTCCCCCAAACGCATATTATCATAACACTACAACAATAATATTTCCTCCAAACACATATTACCATAACACTACCATTAATAACCATAACCCCAAACACATATTATTAAAACACTATAATTATTATAATCATAGGATTATCATAATCATTTTCCCACCCTAAAGTATTTATTTAGTTAGTATGTAACTCTAACATACATAGTTTGAATAGCCCATGTGTTGTTTGTATTATTGAAATTATGTTATTATCACTGTTTAGAAAGAAAACTAAACAAATTAACCAAAATAGTTGTTTTTCGTTAAATTTAAGGACCAAAATTCATAATTTGAAAATTCATATACTATAAATAAATAAATAAAATCTTGAAGTTTTAAAGTATAAGAATTAAATTGAAATTATATTTAAAATTGAAGAGTGGGAATTTAAGATTATATTTAAATCATTTTGTGATAAAGAAAAATAATAGTAATGATTTGTTTTAGAAAAAAATGATTTGAAAGAAATTAAAAAGCATGGGAGGAGAAGGAGAACAAGTTAACCACGCCCCAACTACGTTGCGTAAGAGCTGACGTAGGTAGCTGAGGTTTCAGCCTAACTTTCAACTAAAATAATCATTATTTTTCTAAAATACTAATTTATATTTTATTTAACAAAGATAATAATTTATATGGAATAAAAGTTTGAAATTAAAAGTTTATTTCTTTTAACTTATACAATAAAATATTAAAATCATTAACTTATCCAAACCTTTAAGTTGAACTATACTCATTCAAGCCTCCCGTAAGTATTTTCTTTTATTTTTGTATTCTAATATTTTGTGATTTTTTTTCTTAAATTTCCACTTTAACTATTCACTTTTAATTCTATATTAAGTCATTCTAAAAACAAAAATAATTTAATTAAATTTGTAGATTAAATAAATTTTTACGCATTTGAAATTTAATTCACTGCTAAATTTGATAGTAAAATTTCATTAACAACGTTAATTGAATGCTAATTCAAAAGACCAACTAAAAGTATCTAGAACGAGATACAATTAGATCTACGAGTTAGATATCAATAATATAAATAAATTTTACGAAGAAAAAGGATTGCAATTGTGCCCTTCCTCTTTCTATAATTGTCCAAATCACTCGTGAAAATTAAAAGAAAAAAAAATGTACTATAGAATGTACGAAAATATTGAATCACATCATCGTTTTAATTATTTGATAATTTAAAGGAGAAGGGGCAGAATTATGGCAAAGAAATTTCAATCTACTCATCAATTATTAATGGCGTGGCAGACAGACGCCGTACTCGGCGGCATCGGCCACGTCCTCCATTTTCACAGAATAATGAGATGGAATCATCTTATTGGTCCACGTCATCTCCTTCATCGTCAGTTTCCCAAACCCGTGCGGGAAACGAAAAGAGAAAAAGGAAAGTAAACAACACGAGAGTGTGGACGACGTGTCGTTTCAGTAATGTGAGGATGAAGTGGAAAGTGTGGGGTTTTCGTTACGGGAAAACTCATAAGGGTCCACCTCAACAAAGCAATGTTATATTACGCCACGTCATCGAGTTTTTGATTGATTGTTTTGTTTTGTTTTGTTATGTGTATTATTATTAGGTTTTCATCTTAAAAGTAAAAGGTAAACTCCTTCTTCTTTTTTTCACCCTCCACTTTCCCCACCACGTGGAGCCCCATGTCGTGTCAATGAGTTGCCTTCATATTGCCTTACCCTCATCTTAACCACCTGTCTACTTCGCTATAACTTTTTACCACCCAAAGCCCTTTTCCTTTCTCTCATCCTATAATTTTCCGTTACTCTTAAGAACCGAACGTAGCTTAATTGGTATAATTATAAAGAAAACAAAACAACGAGAATAACCAAATAATAAAGTTTTGGATGGTGCCAAAGTAAATACGTCAAACATTTCAACTCACATGAATTCTACAATGCAAACAAAAACAATACAATAGATGAATAAACCATCAACGACAACCTAACAAACATGCAACACAAGATCAATAATTGAAGAACAATAGAGTGATCCGAAGAGATCGGTACAAAGCATATATGTAGTATAAAGTAGAGTGTAGTGCTATTATTGGTCAATACTTGTAAAATGTGTCCTTACAATGTAAAATATACACGTACTATAAAAGCATGCATATATACAAGAAAAGTTGAAGTATGAAAAATTTAAACTAAGTGGTAGCCACATTCATATATATTTCAATCTTGGGGTGATAATGTGAAAACTAACTTGAGTTTGTAAAGTAAACTGAGTGAAGTTACTGATATACGTGATGAGTGAATATGTCGATTGGTTGCTATATAGTGGTGATAAATTGTAAGAGAAAAACGATGTTACGTTGTATCATAATTTAAAGAGGACGAAGAACAAAACCACGACAATTTTGATCAATGCGTATTTGGTATGTTTGCAAAAGATATCATTGTGAGCCATCAAAATAAATAAAAATAATTGTCGTAATAAAGTAGCACAATAGATCGTGAACAAACACCCACATCAGTGATGAGCCAATAAAGTCATAGTAACTCAAAAACAGTATTAGCAATAACACAATATTTAGATTTTATGTTGAATTACATTTATTTACTGCAATAATAAATAAAGATTATAAAAGCATATATAAAAATTACATTGTTTAAATAAAGAACTCAATCTAACCAAACTAAAATCAATGGATGTGAAAATTTTCTTCCCTAATTTTTCTTTCGTCACTATTTAATTTCCATGTTCTCTGGACGGTGCACGCATTAAAAATTGATATTTTAATAAAGTCACGTGATCATTAACAATTTAACTTAATTTATATTTAAGTGTATCGTTTGCGTGCAAGATTAGAATTTAATTAACATTAATTAATTATTAGAGGTGATTATGAACTTTTATACTATTGGAGTATCCTATCAGATGCTATGTTTTTATATGGTTAGTCTCATTGGATGGTTTACGTTCAATTTATGAAAAAAAAATAACATTATGATTTTTAAATTATAATTAATAGGAGAATTTTTAAAATACTATTGTTTTGGTTCAAAATCTAACCTTACATATATTTGTTTGAATTTTATTAAAAAAAATGAAAAATTATTATTGGAATTTTAGAAAAGTTGATAATATTTTTAAAATATTCATGCTTATAATAAGTTCAGAATAACTTTCAACATTAATTAAATGGAAAAAAAAAAGCACTAATAAAATTAGGGTTTTTTATTTTTAATTTATTTTTTATTGGGTCCAAAATACCAATTTGATACTAAATATCAAATGACGTAAGCCACCCATTTTCACTCCAAAAAGTTATTTTTATTAAAAAAATTATAAATAATAAAGCTGTGATTTAAAAAAGGAAGAAAAAAAAAACTATATATAAACTACTTAAGGAATCCCCTGTCCCTTCCCTAATTTAACAATTCTCCTTTCTCACTCCCGCCCTGACCTATATTTTCTCTCTCCCGTCTCTCCCAATTCTCCGGCGATGCACCGCAGCACAAACGACGCCGTATCCTTCGAATTTCCTCCTTCTCCGACCTCCTCCTCCTCCCTATCCATCGACGTGGATGAGTCGTCCGAAACTCGGATCCGGCGGCTGATTACAGAGCATCCGGTGATCATATTCAGTCGTTCCTCTTGCAGCATGTGCCACGTCATGAAGACTCTCCTGGCCATCATCGGTGTCCATCCTACTGTCATCGAAGTTGACGATCACGATGAAATCGCCGCTGTTCCTTCTTCGTCTTTCGTTCGAGACAGTTCTGCGCCGGCGGTTTTCATCGGTGGCGCGAGCTTCGGCGGCTTGGAATCTCTTGTTGCTCTGCATCTTAGCGGCCATCTCGTCCCTAAACTTATCGAAGTTGGAGCTCTCTCGGTATGTCTTATTAATTTATTCAAAATTCCAAATATTAACATGAAAATTCATTTCCCCTTTTTCTTTTCAACTATTATTAACAAGCCAAACTATTTACAACATGTAACCAACAAAATTTATATATGTTATAGAAAATTTGATAAATTTTACTATAAAGTTTTGGAAAACAAACCTTAGATCATGCTTTCTATTTTCTATTCACATTGAAGTAGTCTACACCATAACCAACTATTATAACCCACTTAATGTATATACTTAATAGCTATCAACTACAAGAACCAATCTATGTATGAAACACCTTCGTAATTTCTTGCTTTTCAAAATTAAGGTGATAAGCACAACTTCCAATTTTATAGAAAAAAAAAACAGAGTTGAAAATTGAAAATTCAAACTTTCCCTTATAGAATATAGTGTTAAAATATTAATTGGAAATTAAGAATCAGAATGCTTGAATGCTCATGGAATTTCCGAAACTAAAATGAAATAAAAATTTTGTAGCATTTGATTGAGAAGGATATTCTGATGGAAAAATGAAACAGGTGGGACACGTGCAGTGTTGAGAGTGGGAGATCACCACGGTTTCCATGCACGTGCGATACAGAGGATTCATGCCTTAGGTATTTTTGTAAATATTGGGAAAGTCTTTCGTCACCACTGAGAACCTCTGTGCGTCATCGTAGCCTAAACATTCTTGCCAAAACCAATGGAGTATTTTTCCTTTTTTTTTTTTTTCTTTTTCTTTTCTTTTTTCAACTTTGTATTGTGTAATATATTCTTTTTAAGAAAAAGAAATATATGAATTTGGTTTTGATTTTGTCTTCTCTTTGCACAATTCGACCTTCTCTTAATTACTATATACAAAAATTTAAAATGTATCTAATTTCTAATTACGACCACATTTATTTTAAGAAACAAAAAATTGGAACCACAATTAATGTCAGCAATAGACTCAAATTTGATACGATAAAATTTAGATTTAATTATTTGTGTATCGAGGAGGTTATCATTATAGGCGATATAGTTATATGTTATGTGATATTAAATGCAATTAGTTTATTGTTGTAAACAAAGAGGAAAATGTATTGTTTCATTATTGTTATGATTGTTATTTTAATGTTGACTGTGCTTCTAATTAAAACAATTACTCATTCTTTTAGAGAAAAAAAGTGATAGGGAAAACGAAAAGATCATTGTTGTAAAACGTTATACTAACTCTTAATTTTTAATTTGGCGTGTTAGACACTTAAACCATTCGTTAATCTTTTAACTTTAAGTAAAAGGAATTGTAGATAATTTTAAAGTTAAAGAACTAGTAGATGCTTTAAAAAGTTGAAACAAAATAGACATAAGTCTCAAATTTCACAAAGTAACGGTCGATTAATTTAACAAAACTACCTTTTACTGCTTTTTATTTATTTTCAATTTACAAGGAAAGGGAGAAGAATAAAGGGTTTCTCATTGCAAAATCAATCAACATATTCCCTTACACAAAAACCCCTATTTTGCATCAACAAAGATAAAGAAAGAAAGAAATATATGTAAAGAGACAGAGTCCCACTTATCTAGTATGTATGTCACTAAAGCATTCTCTAAAGAAGCTTTGTAAAAGGAAAGAAACAAAGGAAAAAGGTTGGAAGAAAAAAGAGTAATTTCTCTTCATATCAGAATCTTTTCTTTTATTATTGTTTCTTCTGTTGCTGATGTTGTGTTGTTATTTGACATATAACATAAAAAAGAAAAGAAAAGAAAAGAAAAAAAAAATCAATGTTCATGTGATTACCTCGAGAGAGAGAGAACGAGGCAAATGAATGATTTAGGAACACTGTTACGAGATCAAGTTCGTTTCTGGACTCTACAAGATTTTTCTTTCCCCTGTTGAAGTTTTGTGTTCTTTTAGATCATACTATTTTCTAAACGCTACAAAGATGTCATCAATGTCAGACAAAGAGTTTCCTTCTAACTACAACCCACCCCATTTCATGAACTTCTTCACCTCGTCATACAAAACTAGGATAGCAGCTGCGCCTGTACTCCTGAACATGTTCGAAACAGCACCTCGATAGAAAGAGCTAACCCCTTCCATTCGATAAATCTTCCTCCAACAGTCCAGGGTGCCATTGTACATTGGCTTATCCAAGCCAGATTGCATCATCATCCGCCTCCTAACTGTATCAAAAGGATATGACAGCAATCCAGCTGAGGTTGTGACCACTTGAGCCACTCCCCAACGCTTCCATAGTGCCAACTCTGATTGAGACTGTTCTACCAAAATCTCTTTCACAGTGTCGAAGCCGCCAAAATAAAGGCCTCTGTGTACGACCATTCCTTGTAAAGAGGCTGGAAGTCCCCTGTAAATCCCTCGAATTCCATCCTTTTTGCGTATGGTAGAAAGGAAATGGCAGATGCCTCGAAACTGACGGACATCAGTTCTTCCAATGTCAGCAGCAAGGCGTGTGTGTGCAATATCTAAAGGGTATATTAAAACCAACGTTGAACAACCAGCAGCCGCCCCGGCAATAAAATTGGCTGATGGACCAGAAAGAAAGTGACCATCTACAAAGCTATTCCTCAACATTTCTTTATATAGATCCTGTATATGGAAATAATATTTAGAAATCTTGAACTCAAGTCATGAATCAATTTCCAAAACTGACAACAAAAAAATCAATTTCCAAAACTGAACAGCAATTCCCCATCAAAAAGATCCAAAACATTCTATTAGGTGCATCCTCAAGTCTACGAAAAAAAGCCACTTCTCCAACCCTAATTTGGTGCATCCCAAGTTCTACATTGAAAATAAATGGCATACAAAAGACTTCTGACACAAAATGCAGAAAATTTGACAGAAAACCTTAGAACAATCTTTATTAATTTTCCCGTTTTTCCACACAGCAATTTCTGGCCAGATAAGAGATGTTAAAGGAGGTTGCAACTAAGATTTAAAGACATGTCTCGGTTAAATCACAATAAAAGAAGTATGTGCATATGTATTCTATTCTCCATTTCTATAACTTTCCCTCTTCACCAACTGATAGTTTATGGCATAGAACAAGCATATTAATGTACAATCATCAGCCATTCATTCTCTTGATTTCTTATGTCCTATCATAATGAGAATTTGGAGAATCTGAACAAAACTAAAATTTACTAACATTTGCCTTCTTTCCTCACAGCATTACTAATTTATAACTTCTAGCACGAACTGATTCATCAATTCTTACAGGCAATGAAAAACTACAACACTCCCAAGTTAACAGTAGAGGTTGTGTTCATCACATTTCTTGTTACTCCTATCAGGTAAAAAACGGGGGGTTGCCATTAGCCATTACTTCATCTCATTCTCTCAAGACTTTTGGCATATAAAATTCAATAAAAAAACATTAGCCAAGAAACAAATTAACACTCCTTTCACATTCACCAGACATTCAGAAAGAACCCGATTGTCTAAATACCGAACCTAGTGGCAAATAAAATCAGAAAACAAGAACAAGAAACTCCCAAAATGAAAAGAAATTGATGATACCTTGAGAGAAAAATTGAGAGCAACTGAAGGATAATAACGAATAACGCTGCTTCCATTGCCTCTCCATAAAGAAAGAATGCCCTCTTCCCTAACGGTGCGAAAAATACAATCAAACATACCCTTGAATCTCCTTCGACCAACCCCAACAATGGCAAGATTGCTCTCTTGGGTCTGTAACAAAAGCTTCGCCCTCTCAATTGGAGCAACGATAGTGTGTACAAGTCCGCCCATGAAAGCCCCCGCCAACAAATCACGGTGGAAATTCGTCAGCCATTTGTAAGTCCGTGGTGAAACCGGTATTGATCTTGAATCCCCCATTTCAAGATCATCAGCATCTTCTACACGCATTCCTCGAAACCCCTCTCCTTTTCTCTCTAGTATACCCAAAACCAAAGATGAAGGAGGAAAAAGAATACCCAATTAATGGGCTCCTCTTCTTCTTCTTTTTCTTCCCTGGTCACTGATACCAAACAAAACAACCCTTTATTCTTCTCTAATCTTGAAACTTGAAAAAGGAAAATTTCCCTTGTTTTCTTGCAGACTCCTCTGCTCTGAGAACTTGGAACGAAGAAGAAGAAGAAGAAGAATAAGAAACAGCGCTACGATTCCCGAAAAGAAAAAGGGTATTTGAAATGGCAGCCAAAGGTTGAACTTGATGGGATGGTAATGAAAACCGACGGTTCTGATTAGTTGTGATCAGGCTGAGGCATGGAAATACACGCAAAGAGGGATCGATTTTATATCCTTCCTATCTCTCTACGTAATTCCCTTTTCCAAATCCAAACCCACTAATCGTTGCTTAAAGATGAACTCGTTTGTTTCTATCAAATTTGATCATTTCATAACGTGTTCGTTTAGCCCATTTTTAGCGGACCCATCTACCAAACTTCTTTCCTTTGTAAATCTCCAATAATTTAATTTAAGTTTCACTAATGTTAATTTTCAAACCTTTCATTTCTGTACTTTAACTTTAAATATGAAAATAAATGTCGTGGCAATGATATCGAGTCAACCATAATGAACATATATATAATACTCTCTTCTAAAAAAAGTATGGTATAGATTATGAATGGTATATTGAACTTCGTTACATTGAAAATGTAGTTTTGGTAGAAGAAGAAAAAATCAATTTTTATTAACCAACTTTGACCAGTTTCAATCTTTTACCTAACATGTAGGATTCATCAAATTGGAGCCTTCTTTACCATTTAATTGATTTTCTCTAATTCACTAACAATTGCCAAACTAATGCACAAAATCGACTACGCAATAATACGCCCAAACTCAGCAGTGTCAGCAAAATTTCAAATCCTAGATTTAGGAAAAAAGCTAATATTTTTCTCTTTTTAATTCAATGACCACATAAGATAACATTTCTGCGTAGAAGAGGAAGACGACGATTGATGAAAAAGATGTTAGAGAGGATGCCCAAAGAAAGCACAATACAAAGTTTCTTAAAAAGGAGTATTTATATAAATTGGCAAGCATTTGGCGGTAATGACCTAAAAAAATGGCAGTGGAAGGTCAGAAGTACAAATTAGTTGGGTAAAAGGCTTCAAAATGCATAGCTCTTTTAAGTCTAACTTGTGATTGCTAATCAAATAAGCAATAATTATAGTGAATGAATCCATTTTTGGTTCAGATATAGAAAATTACAAACAAATTTCATCCCTTAGTAGCTTCTTTATTTTGATAAGAAAAAGGGACATGGCTGCAGAAACTCATTTGATTTCTGCATTTGACATGTTCCAAGCCTTCAAACTGGAAATCACTACAGTTTGAGTTCCATTGTTGAATGCGTATAAACGAGCATTGTTATCGACAGCCAAAGTCGGATATACTCGGGATGTGATGCATGTTTTTCCTTTTCCTCCAAAGCTTTCGACTATAGAGTGGTCTACCTGCACAGTTCGATGGCAGAAAATGAGAAACGAAAGCAACCTAAGCGAATAAAAAACGAACCAAACTAATAGGGAAATACCAGTGTTCTCAGGGATATCTTTTTGTAGCGTGGGTCTATGTCTACAAACGCTCCATGAGCGGTTTTATCTATCCCCTTTCTGAAAGAAGACCTATCAGTGTAAGAGAAACAACCAATTCAGTTGGGTTTGCAATCCGAAAAAAGACCTTAAAAATGCTTGTAAATAGAAAGCCATGGGCACGGATTGAACCTGCTTTGATCACTGCACATAAGCACTACATATCTGTTATGAGCTTTGAGAACATGAAAATATATTGCAGTGTGTTCAGATAAGTCATTGGAGGCCAAAACCAACAAGCCAAAGGGTCCAACTCTGCCATTTACTGATGCATCTCTTTTACTACACAGCACTTGAGGATCAAGAACACCCCATCTCGTGTCCACTGACTCAGCCTCCTCTAAGTATGGAAGCTCAAAGGAAACCTCCACGTCAACCTTGAACCATTTGATCAATCATACAATCAAATCAAGAAAAATCTCGATAATGAACAATAGTTGAGTCTAATAGGATGACACTTAACAAGAATGCCAAGGACAACAAAAGGCACAAAAAACACTCAAAGAAAGAAGTATACATTGCAATATCAATGAAGAAAGTTACAAACTACGATACACAGTAGCCTTTCGAGAGGGCTATGCTCTCCCAAATTCACCAATGAAAGTCCCACAGAATTCTCACGCCCTCCTCACAACCCCACTCCGTCTATTTAAAACTAAAAGCTCTAACAACTTTACTGTCTATATCCTAATATCCCCCTTTTAATAAACGCACTAATTTTCTACTGATAATGTCTACTATATCTCCAAATAGGGCTTCCACAGAAACTATGGATCACACGGTGTGAAATACGAACCTGGGAAGCTGAGCCACCGAGAACTTCCATTGTTGATCTCCCTCTAAGTTCTTTATGATGCAAGCTAAAATGATTCCTGCGTAACATCTTAATTTCCTTGACTGGCCATTGTATCAACTGCCTTCCAGTCTTGGATAGCCATATCTTTCGAGGAATCGCCTGCATTTCGAAAATTAAGAACCAAGATTCATTCCAATTCCTACTTCCATAATCTAAGACATGAAAATGGATCATAATTTACAAGCATCCCAAAATTTACCTGAAGTCCAGACCATCCCTTATTGATATCATCTTGTCTGCTATCAGATTCATTAACCCAACCCCACAATATCCTCCTCTTTTGGGAACTATCATAAAACGTCTTGGAAGCATAAAACTTCCCATAATCATATCTCAACCCTAAATTTATTCCTCTAAAGTCAAACCCAGGGCCATAATCAGAAGTGAACTTCTCTTTCTCAGGGACATAACTTCCCAATGTATAATGATCACTAGAGTTAAAGCTCGCTTTCATCACATACTTAACACCAACCCCAGATACACTAGAGAAACCAATCCCATTCGTTCCATTTAGCATCACAGGGTAAAAATCAGGACATTCCCAAGTTCCAGAATCTTGAGAAGAATAAAGAGGAAACCTGAACTGATGCCAGCGAACGAAGTCATCACTTCTGTAAAGCATCGCTGCTCCTCCATAGCTCGTCTGCCCTCCAATGGCGACCCTCCATTCTCCATCTGGGCCCTGCCAAGCTGTAGTTGGGTCTCTAAATCTGTTTCTCTCCAACCCATCGGGAGGAGCAATAATTGGATTTTGGGAGAATTTTCTCCACTTTTCAAGAAAAGGGTCCGAATAATTGGCGGGTATTGCTAAATTCTGAACCTGCTGGAAACTGGAATCAATTCCAGTGTAGAGAATGCGGGGTTTGTTCTTGGGGAGGAAGGAGACTGAGCCGGACCAGCAACCATTGGTATCAAATGGATCAGTGGGCTCAAGGGCATGATTCAAATGGACCCAATTGATTAGATCGTATGATATTGAATGAGCCCACACCATTTTGCTATTGAAAACAGCTCCATTGGGATTGTGTTGATAGAAAAAGTGGTAAATTCCCTTGTAGAACATTGGTCCTTTCAATCAACAAATTGCAAAAAATTCATAATTTTTAACAAATAATTAGGCAAATTTCTTGTATTTTATTTCATGGTTTCTACTAATTTATCAAGTGTTTTTGTTTAGTTACATTAGCATTAATCGTTTCTCTTTATACGTTTGAATTTCACGTTCTTTTTTAATAAAAATTAAAACGATTTTATGTAATTTAAATCAACAACACTCTTATAGTCCATTATATTATTGTCGATATACTTATATTAGAAAGAGATACCTAAAGTTTAATTATACATGTAGCTATAAAGCTTGAAAACATTCTTACCATTTGGGTCTTTACGATATGGTAAAGCATATTGATGATTCATCCATCAAATGAAATTCCGATCAATAAAGAAAAAAAAAATACAAATAACAAAGTTAGAATATGTAATAAAGTGGAGATCGATATTCAAACGAAAAAGAAATAGTTGAGGAAAAATAGTGAAATAAATAGGAAGAATACATGCATTGTATGTATATTTATGTACATATGCATTACCATTCATCCAATTTTTGAGGGGTTGGAAGTGATAAGATGTCCTTTGAACTTGTGGAGTATGAACTTCATTGGCATATTCATGAGAAACCACAAATCCAATTCTATTGCATGTAAGCAAAAGAACAAATGATACAACTAAACCATACTTGCCCATTTCCAACCTTTTTGGTGGCATTTTATCAAACAAAAGATTAGTATTCATTAAAAAAAAACATGCGTAGAATTCTAGCTTCCATTACGTTTATATATATTCACACACGATAGTTCGTCTTGTCCAATCTAAATATAGTTTAATCATCATAATATCATAATTTCAAATAAAAGATTAGAAATTCAAATCTTCCATACTTTAAAGTTGACATAAAACTTAAGAAAACACTATTATTAACATTTTTTTCCCTATTCGATTAGATTTTCAAAATATAAAAAGCTGGAAACCTTACTTTTATAAATACCCAATAAATCTCAACCTTTTTCATGAACAATCATATCAAATACCCATTAATAAATCTCAACATTTGCAATTCAATTATGAATGCGAACAAATAAATATATACACTAGAAAAACATCAAATATTTACTAAATTGATTTGTTTAACGTTCGTGTTAAAATCAATTAGAGAAAGTCATTGAGACAACCTAACATGTTAAAGTTTGTTACATTGATACAAAAGGTAATGCAAAAAAGTTGCAACTTTTATCATCCAATACCTATAACTTCGATTATATTGCCAACTAAGTTATTTCATAGAATAGGCAAAATTATTGCTCACAAAATTGTGACTACAAAATGTCATCAAAACTTTGTAATGCAAACACATTTATAAGAAAACCTTACTTTTTTTAATTATATTATTATATCAACTTTTAACTTTACCTCGAATTTATTATCATTTTCTACTATTTTATGTGTATCATTTGTTAATGTATCATTAAGTGTGCTCTAATTTTATATATGAAAAAATGTTTTTCAAGAATACATTCTATAATTTAAACCAGACCAATTAGATTTTTTTATAAGTCTTTATAAATACATAATTTTGTTTAAAAGATTTTTTTTAAAAAAATCGACTTTCCATTTCATATTTTTTCTTTCATCAAAAAGATAAGATTAGTCTATCTAAAATGATCAAATCTATTATCGAAATTTAAATAAATCTAAACAAATCGTTTTCAAATATATTATGAGCTCACAATTAATCGCAATTTTTTTTTGAAATTTTCATTGTTTTTGAAAAATAGAAAATAAAAATTTAAACTAATTGTTTTATTATATATTATTTTAAAGTTGAAAAGCGGAAAATATTTAAAAAAAATCCGTAATAAGTTGCGATCGCAAAAGAAAAAACCAACCACTAAGGAAAGTGGTTCAGTTACGTTCTTCCTCTCCTTCTCAGTTTTTTCTTCTCCGACTTTTCATCTGCCATGAATATTCCCCAAGATTGCACCGAAACCGCCGCCGACGGAGCCGAAGTCATGGACATCAATTGCCCAACAACCACTCAGGCGCCTGCTTGTGCTGCCTGCAAATTCCATAGAAGAAAATGCTCTGTCGAATGTCCCTTGGCTCCCTATTTTCCTGCTAATCGTATTCAAGATTTCGAAAACGTACGCAAATTGTTCGGCGTAAAAAACGTCCTCAAAACCCTAGCCGGTTTGGATTCTTATAACAGATTTAAAGCGGTGGAGTGTATGATTTTCGAAGCCAATTGTCGCGCCCTTGATCTCGTCGGTGGTTGTTGCCAAATCATCCCTAGATTGCAGAATGAAATTGCACTTCTAGAGGCTCAACATCGTCTCATTCACCATCAGCTCCAAATCTCCCGACAGACGGCGGCGGCTATTTCGCAAGGAGGTGCGATTCGTTCGGAATTCGATTTTGATTGTAAGCACGGACTAACTAATTAGGGCATTCTTAGTTTTAGATTATAATCTTTCTTCCTTCTTTTGTTTCTTGAAACACATATAAGATTATGATTTCAATATGTTGCAAACAAAAAAAATCTTTAACTTATTTACTTTTGATTTTCTATACGGATTTGTTCATGTTTGGTATGTGTGTTATTATTATTCTTCTTCTTCTTTTTTTTGAAAAACAGAACAAAGAACTACACAATTACGATCATAGAAAATCATCCGAAATGAGGAGCAACAAAGACGGAAAGACTCACGCTCTCCCCTACTACAACTCTATACCTAAAGGTGCATATGAACATTATTACTATATCATCTAAAAACAATTGTTATCCTCCTTGTAGTCTGATGCTTTTCTGAATAAATCATACGTTCGTAACTCCCTCTCTCTCTTTTTTATTTCAATTTCAAAATCTTCTATTAAACCTTCTTCGTATGAATAAAGAAATCATGTGATACTTGCAAAGAAAGTTTTGTCATTCTTACCATAACTCCAAGACCCACGTACCAACCGATGCTTCGAATTCCCAGACAAGGCCCTCACTTACTCCTTCCGAAATTCTTGTTCGTAGTTAATTCCTATATGAACAATACATACAATCTATTTGGTAGTACAAAAATTTTTAATTCGAAAACATAAATGTTTCTTCATTGTTTTCTCTTGATGCTACATTCTACTAAGATTGATCAATGAGAATATAAAGAGTAGAATGTAACCCACTATAAAATGGACCCATTACAAAAGAAGAGTACCCCATGACATTTAAGTGGGTCACGATGAAACTAAATCAATAGCTCAATTTGCTAGTTCTTGTTTGCTACCCTTTAAATTAAACAAAATAATGCCAATTTAATACTATGTACTCAATAAGAAAAAACCACTTGTAGAATTATTATTAACTATTTATTAAATGTAGCAACAAAACAATAAATGTCCGTTCAATATTTTTTAAGAATAATGTGAGAGATGAGAATTAGATTAATTGTATGATCTACTCGGTAATTATTTGATTTTTTATTTTTAAAATTTAATATGTTTTTTTTTTCTTCCATATCTAATTTATGATTTTTTTTTTTAAACCCTAAACCCTAAACCCTAAACCCTAAAAGTTAAATTTCTTTTTTTGATTATTTATTTATTTTTTACAATTCTCCTTTTTAGTTTTTAAACTTCAAGTTAAAATTTGAAAATTAGAAAGAAAAAGAAATTTTAGGAAGAAATTTCTGAACTTAGAATTTAAATAAAGATTCAATTTCTTGTTAATGAAAAAACTAAAGATTCAATTTGTTGCTAAATATATAATAAAACTTTGAAAATTTTTTTAAAAGAGAGATTTTGTAAACTATTTACCTCTCATACCAAAATTTTAAAAAGTTCAAAGTATTCATTTCTTTTTTAATACTTTCTATTTTCTTGTATGCAAATTTCCTATAAATAATAGAGAGAAAAACAATTATATTTATAGCAGTTAAATGATTTAATTAAGGAAACCATATAATCTCATATAATCTTACACTCGAGATACGAGCCAAACAATAATATATAATAATTAATATCATACGCGGTAGATTACTTTATATGCATTTTTTTTTTTTTTTTTTTTTTTTTAAGAAAAACATATTAATAATTTACCTTTAGATATATAGATTTAATCAAAATATTCTACTTATGAAAAAAAAAAAAAACAATTTATATTCTCTCATTATTATGTATCTTAAAACAGATGGTAACAGTTAACACTTTTATTATTAGTAGAATTCCATATACTCATAAATCTAAAAGGTTCGACATCGATATAAATATTCGTGATTTTTTTTCAATCTTAGTTAATCGATACTTATATGAACTAAGTTAATATTATTTAGATTTAATTGGAGGGAGTGATGAAGTTTTATAAGTTATTTGAAAATTTTAATTGAGTGTACATTGAAACCTACATGTCACCAACCCTACATTGTTTGTATTTCGTACATTAATGTGACATTGACTTTTTAAAAGTTTGTAAATGAATGGATTTATAGTTTTCTTTTTTCAACTTAAACAAAGGTTAGGTATGTAAGACATAACCCAAATTTCTACTCAAAAAGAGAGATGAAATTGTTTTAAAGTCTCAATTTTATTCTTTTGGATATTTTATTTACCAAGTAAATAATTTGCTTCTATAAGTTTTTAAACCTAATAATTAGAATACTCATATAATCGATTGAACTTCTAACGTCTACGATTATATTGTTAGGCTTATTTTATTAAATTAAGTCTATTATGTGATCTATTTAATTAAGATGCAAGATTTCTATTTGAATATATATTAAATAAGTAAAAGCCTATTTCTTGATTGATTAAGATGTAAGGGAAATCCAAATTGAACTATTATATAAAGAGACTTAGGGCTATGGTCTCCCAATATATAAGCACTTAATATTTATTATATCCCATCAAGATAAATATTTCACTAATGTTATTAAGTGTTTTGGTTGCAATATACAATAGTCATTTTATAGCCATCATTAGAATCTGGTATGTAATTTATTCTTAACAATTTAGTGAATGATCTTGAGTTGATCTATTATATAGATTTAAAGTATTTATGCAACATATAGTAGTAATGTATAATCTCTCTCTCTTTCAATTGATAAAATTGTTCTTACCTTTAGTCGAGTTAAAAAAAAAAAAATCTCTAAAAAATAACACAAAGACCTAGACCGTCAAATAGTATTACAAACCTTAACTCTAAATCAAAGTTCACTAATCCAACTACGTCCTTTCCAAATCGTTTATAAATGATATGTTTTCATAGTTAACATCACTCAATATTATTAATGGGTAGTACTCTCAAGACTAAACATTCTTTAAAATTGTCAAGTATGATAACATTTTTATCATTAAGAAAGTGTTATTACTAACAAAGTTTATCGCCAATAAACTCTTATCTTCGCAATTTGGAAAGGACGTAATAAATGGTTTGAAACTATAGTATTTTGAGTTGGGTAGATAGTAATTTACCTTTAGGTATAAATGTCCTTTTTTTTTAAAGTAATAAATGGTTTGAAACTATAGTATTTATTACTCTCTCATCATATGGGTGAAATTTTTTTTACTTTCCTTTGTTTTACTCAAATTGAAATTCTATTACCACAATACCTAATGCAATAAACCAAATTCAAGAAAAACACATTAGTTTCGTGTCATATATTCAATACATTAGGTAACTTAGTTTCAACATTTATTCCTAAATTCATAGGGAATTCATTATAATAAACCCAAAAGTACTTTTTTTATATAATTATTTGGAAATGGGAAGGGCAAAGGAGGAAGAGAAATTAGGAATTTAAAAGAAGAGCATAATGAGTGTCGACACTATCGCCCTCATTCTGATGCAAAAAGTCGTAACTGTTAGCTTATTCCTCTGTTTTTCCCCTTCCTTTCTTTCCATTATGTCGACACTCTCCTTCTTCTTCCCCACTCCCTTCTTCTTCCCTCTCTCTCTCTCTCTCTCTTCACTTTTTCTTGCTTTTTTAATACCCAAAATAACCCCCCATCTTCTCTCCACTGCTTCTCCGATTCCATTACAGGCAGCAGCTTCCTCTTTTCGAAGATCCCTGACTTGGGTTCTTCGAATCTCTAATTGGGTTTTAATTCCCCACTCTTCCTTACTTCTTCTCTCATGTTCTTCTTTGAGGTTCGTTGAGTTACAATCCCTTTTTCTCTTTTGTTTCTTTCTTCATTTCTCTCAATTTTATTTTGTTCATTCCATTTTCTTTTTCAGGATTTGTTGCAGATGCTCTGTATTCGAGGTTTTCAGGATAAAACTCGACTTCTTTCTGGTAATTTCATTTTTCCCTCTTAATTAATCTGCTGAATTGAACTGGGTCAATTCTGGAATTTTGTGGGTTGTTGCTTGATTCTGGTAATTGTTTGGTTTGTTGATTGATTTGTGATTTCTGGGCTTTAATTGTGTTAGGTTTATTTGAGAAATTCTGTGGATGAATAAGATTTCTAATCTGGAGATTTTCTTGTTTTTCTAATTGATGATTGAAACAGAGTCTTTTATACGGACCGTATCTGAATCCATGGCCAATTCTGCTTGTGGGGTTTCGGAGTTAGAACTCTGTAGAAACGATTCGGCTGCGCTTCATTTTAAATTAATCGCCATCGCGTCAATTTTAACAGCCGGAGTCATCGGGATCGCTCTTCCGTTGTTTGGTAAACAGCGTCGGTTTCTCAAAACAGACGGCAACCTATTCGTGGCGGCAAAGGCGTTTGCCGCTGGTGTGATTCTAGCCACCGCCTTCGTCCATATGCTTCCGGATGGATCGAAAGCTCTCTCGGATCCGTGCTTGCCGGAATTTCCATGGTCGAAATTCCCCTTCTCTGGGTTCTTCGCGATGATGGCGTCGCTCTTGACGCTGCTCGTGGACTTCGTCGGAACTCAGTACTACGAGCGGAAACAGGGAATAATTCGGTCGAAAGAGGAGGCGAATCGGGTCGGGTCATTGATGGATACCGGGTTGGAATCCGGCATTGTTCCGGCTGGAGATTTGAACGTGAAAGTGTTTGGGGAAGAGGAGGGGGGCGGGATGCACATCGTGGGAATGCACGCCCACGCCGCCCACCACCGGCACAATCATCCACAAGGGAAGGATGCATGTGACGGGCACATGGCAGTTCATGATCATGGGCATGGACATGCCCATGGACACGGCCATTCCCATGGGCTGGACGGAGATGATGACGAAAGTGGTGTGCGACATGTCGTTGTTTCCCAGGTAACTTTCTTTTCCTATTTCGAGCTTCTGCCCTCCACGTGTCAATGTCGCTTACATTTCTGACTGTCGTTTCTTCCTTTTCCCTTTCTTGCCCTTACGAGGAGGGTAATTTCTTTAAGTCCAAGTCAACCATCCTAATTTGTTTCCAAATTCTAATAAATCAAATCATCAGTTTTTTTTCTTCTTCTTTTGAAAGTAAATAAATTACAATTTTAATTAGGAGAGCATTCTTTAAAACAACAAAATAAAATTGAAATATTTAATCTAATTTTTTTTATTCTATATCAATAGCTATTAATTCCAATGATAGAAAGAAAGATATCTAATTTTAATTTTGCTTTTAATTTTTTAATATTTTGTCAAATTTGCTCATTTTGAAAATTATTTCTTAAAAATTGTCAATATTTCACCTATAATGAATCTAATAGGATCATGGTATTTTTTTTTTAATAAAAAATGAAATAATATATATTCATTAGATTTAAAATTGATTTTTTAAAAATGTAATTCTCAATCTCAATTTATATGTTGAATTTCATAAGATTTAAGTTGATTTATTGGAAATGTAAATTGAAAATTAGTTTATCGGTAGCCTTTTTGATTATTTTTTAGGGTTATGATAATTATAATGGATAGTAATTTTTAGAATAACTATTAAATATATAGTAATATTTTTTAAAAATTACATAAACTTCAAATTTAAATTGTAATTTTAAAAAAATATTGTTATATATTAAATATATAACTATATGCAATTATTATGTATTTTTCTATCACCAATTTTCGATGGGTAGAGATCTTTTTAAAATGAACGAGGATTTATTTATCAGTTGAAAAAATTGAAGATGAAATAAACATAAGCTTAAGAGTTCCTTGTAATTTAACTCAGATTTTAAATCATAAATTTTCATTATTTAAATTAAAAATTCACAGATCTAATAAAAGTGAATAAAAAATTGTAAGTTTCAGTATACATAAAATTCAAATTAATTATGTCTAGAGTTTAATTAATTCATACAATGTAGTAGGCACATTTAAAAATCAAAATACAAAATAGGCACAAAGCTCGAGGTTTTGAGTACAAAAGTGACCCCTAATATCTATTAAACATTTTTTCTTTTGCAAGTTCTAATTATGTTTTGAAAGTTAAAAGGACAAAATCATGGTCAATATTTTTTAATGATGTATTATATTATCTTAGAATTACTTTACAGTGTATTGACCTATAATAATCATAATTTAAGGGTGTTTTTTACAGTTTAACCTTAAGCTAATGGACTTTAAAACTTAGATTAATTTGATCTAAACTTGATGAAATTTCAAAATGAGAGGATGTGATGGGAGAGTCGAGTTGTAAATTATTATTATTATTATTTTATTTGAGTCAAATTTTAAAGGAAAAAAAATATAAAAGTAGGGTCCAATTGATGGTTCTTGTATATGATTTACAATGTTCAAAGATGATAAATTTTGAGAAGAAACAACCAAATCAGATGACAAGGCAATAACAAAAACACTATATTCCATATACAATGAAGATATGTTATCATTTTTATAATTGGAAGAATTAATCCCAATATATTATGTAATTATTTGGGCAGATTTTGGAGCTTGGAATAGTGTCACATTCAGTGATAATTGGGCTGTCTCTTGGAGTATCCCACAGCCCATGCACCATTAGACCCTTAATTGCAGCCCTTTCCTTCCATCAGTTCTTTGAAGGCTTTGCCCTTGGTGGCTGCATTTCC
The DNA here is from genome assembly GCA_025688845.1 of Cucumis hystrix. NCBI lineage: Eukaryota > Viridiplantae > Streptophyta > Magnoliopsida > Cucurbitales > Cucurbitaceae > Cucumis > Cucumis hystrix. The sequence goes on along the minus strand of CM046885.1, from coordinate 18,325,890 downwards.
CAGGCTCAATTCAACACCCTCTCCACCTCCCTCATGGCTGTCTTCTTTGCCATCACCACACCCCTCGGTATCGCTGTAGGCGCTGCCATTGCCTCCACCTATAACCCCAACAGCACCGGGGCGTTGGTTGCTGAAGGCATTTTGGACTCTCTATCTGCTGGAATTCTGGTGTACATGGCTCTTGTTGATTTGATTGCGGCTGACTTTCTTAGCAAGAGAATGAGCTGCAATTTTAGACTCCAACTTGTTTCGTATTGTACTCTCTTCCTCGGTGCCGGGTTGATGTCTTCGCTCGCACTCTGGGCTTGACCTAAAATTCATTTAGTTTACAAATTGCGTTTGGTTTATTTATTTATTTCTTTTTGAAGTTGTGTTGGAAGGAAAAGGTAAGAGGGTAGGGATAATGGTTTTCAGAAGGGTTTGGAATGACCCAATGCATTAGATTAGATTAGATTATGTATACTTACACCAAAAAGGAAAAAAAAATGCCTCAACCAAGAAAAAGAAAAAAGATATTGATTTTAGTTTTCCTTTCAACAACCATCAAGTTACATTTGGGCATTGAATGCAATTCAAAAGTAGTTGGTTCTTCGGTCTTCAAAAGCCGACTTGATGAGATAAGTATAACGTTGCCAACCAAAACCAAATCAGATTGATGTATGGAAATATGGATAGAGAAATGAGTTCTTTACATCATTGTTACAATTATTTATGAACCACTCGTGGACCATAGAAGATCAACAATGGGAAACACTCATACAACAACTTCAAGGGGCCAACACCGATAATTCTTCTAACATAACGAAACTCACATAGTTGAAAAGCAACAATTAAAGTAGCCTTTCAGCACTGCTTGAGCACTATCACAATAGGACAAGAAATATGTATACTCTTAGTCTTAAATTTATACTAAAAATATCATAATTTATACCTAAATGGTTACAAATGTCCAAATTTTGAAATATGACCTTTTTCTATTGTTTTTATTTTAATCTCACTTCTTTAATTAAAATTTTAATTAGCACAATAATTCATTAATAAAATTATAATTTTCATTGTAAAACAAAACTTTAAATTGTGTACAATGTACAATTTTTAAATTCAAGAACCAAAAACATCTATTATTCAGATTTGGAGATTAAAAAGATTCTTTTACATGAATATTATTTAGCCACCAAATATTTTTTTATTTAATCAATAGAAAATAATTATTATAAAATTTCCAACAAGTTGTGTATAAAATAAAATATAAAAAATGAGGAGTTTGTTTTTGCTTTTGGATGTGAAAGTGCACGTGAGGTGCAGTATTTTAATGGCTCATCATTGATTCTCTTTTATTTTTTATTTCTTCAACTCTTACTTTAAATTTTATAATATATATATTTATATATATATATATATATATATATATATATATAAATAATCTATGTGTGTGACGAATTAAATAAAAATCAGAGCTACCTACATTATAAGGAATATATCATTGGCAAATAAAGGAATATGAATACACTTTTCTTTAAAAAAAATATTTGGTTTATATTATGTGGATTCAAACTAATTTACGTCTTCAATTAACTTTTTCTAGATTTATGCTCTATTATTTGTGGATGTATACTTCATCACGAATTTCTTATAAATCTCAAACTTAAACTTTTAAAGAAAAATTGTGGTGGGTAGCATTTTGAGAATATGATATTGTAAATATAGTACATTGTTTTATAATTTTGTAAATATGACAAAATTTTCACTTTAAAAATACTCACTATATTAAATTTGTTGTTATTTTCAAACTACTATTCAATAATTTATTTCAGGTGTATCAAAAGATATTGAATGCATCAAAGTCTAAAGAATATCAAGAAGTATCAAATATATATTAAGTGTATCAAAGAGTATTAGTTGTATCAATAACGGAAACATTTATGATATTTTACATCTTATATATGTGATTGAGTTTTCTTTTTGTCATTTTTGCAAACAGTAAATGTGTGTGTTATGGACTTAATTATTATAATTTGTTTTGACTTTTTAAAACTTGGGATCAAATACATATATTCTTTAAAATGTTGAGAATTGAAAATGTACTTTTTCTAAATAGTTTTATACTTTTAATGTAAAGAAATTTGAATTCTAACCTTTTTTTTTCATTGTTAAGAAAGAGATAAAAAGATTGAATTTTTCTTTTACATATAAATACATTGTTAGAACTCTAAGGGTAGATGAAATTTTAGGTTAAATTTATGAGTTTTGTTTTATGATATTGTAGGGTTGTGTCAATAAGTTTCTAAATTTCAAATCTTTAATGAATGAGTCATTGACATATTTGGCCACTTTTAAAAGCTATACCTTAGACATAAAATGGAAAGATCATCAAGTCTCTATATACTTTGCATAAATTTTCAATTTAAAATATGAACATATAAGTCGATTCTTAAAATTTTGAATATATGTAGATGATTTATTAGATAAAAAAATTAAAAGTTTTGAAACTCATTAAACGTTTTTTAAATTTAGAAACCTTTTATATTACCTATTCTCTCCAAAGTTAGAAAGACCAAATAACTATAAGACATTTATTCATCATTAATTACATTTATTACTCATTTCATGAATTTTTATCTACTGTCTTATATGTTCAACTCCTCAAATTGAAAATGCTAAGGCTTTGTTGTTCTTGTTCTTGTTCATATATATCTTCATGGAAGATAAGGTTTTGCAAATAGTGGCTAAAAAAGAATATCCCATCTCATTTTGGACTCATTACAATATTTTTATTAAACAAATTCTACCAATTTTCAAACACAAACTTTCCCACCATTTAATTTAAATAAATATATATATATATATATATATATATGTACATAATCATAACTTTAAGATAGTCCCCACACCCTCTTGCTTCAATTCCACCCATGAATTCTACTTCACTTCAAACCATTCAAAGTTATTATCTTCTCCCTTTAATTAATAAACCCTTGATTTTTCATCCATATATATATATATTTTGATGACAATTTCAATAGTGTAAGATTTAGTCCACCATACTTTATTGCTTTGTAGAAATGATAATGTTTTAAGGGCAACGAAAGAGAGCAAATGAAACTTAGTTCATATGTATTGTAACAATCAAAGGACAAAATTTATTCGCTTTTAGAAACGAATGAAATTATGAAATAAGAATATTAGGAAGGAATTAAATGTTATTGGGTGAAAAGACAAATTTATTTTATAAAAAATGATGAGTGAATGGTTCCCACATCTGAGCAAGATTATAATGGTTGTGAAGATGAACCAAAAGCATCTGAGTCAGCTCCAATTCATGTATTTGCACACAATGCTTTTTGTTTGTATTTCTATGAGGTGGGATTTCAAGATGAGCCAATTGAGAAGGAGATTCTGCCAACAAAATCAAACTTTAGAAATTTTAAATTAAAAACACTTTTTTTTTTTAATAAAAGAAAAAAAGAGATTTTTTATACCTACCTTAATTTAGAAATTATTTACTAAAATTCGTATTAGTTTCTAAAATTAATGACTTAATGTAGTGCTTATAAACTTAACTTTTAAGTAGCAGCAGTATAGGAGTTTTAATTAATATTTTTGGATGCGATATATAAAATATTGATAGCATTTTGATGAAAAAATATAGATCCACTGAAACATAATCTCTTGTAGAATTCAATTTCTTCCATTCATTCATGAGCAAGATCCTATTTGGGAGTTGGTTGGCTGTGATTCCTTGTAATAGAAACTGGCCTTTGTCTTTTTCAAACCTAGTTGAGCCTTCACCCACCACTTACCTTCTCCACCATATCTCATCCTCTCATATTTTCATCTTCACCTTCTTCTTTTTTTTTCTTTTTTCTTTTTTTTTTTCATTTTATTCAAATTTTTTTTCATCTAAATACAAATAAATAAATACCTCACTCTTTCAACAAAAGGACCCAATTTTTTGTATTAATTTCCATATTCTCTGTTTCTAAGTTTCTGGAAAAGAGTGAACTTTCGCTATATTATCCTATTGCTCCCATGGTGTAATCTACAGCCATAGCCATTAAAAATATAAGCTTTTGAACAAAAGGGCATTCCCTCATTTTCATTTTCACCAATTCCCCATTTGGGTTCTCTTTTTTTCTTCCTTTTTTTCTCTCTATGGAGCGGGCACGGCGGTTGGCGGCCAACAAGTCTGCGTTGAGACGCCTTGTTTCTGCGTCCAACCACCACCGTCAAATCGACCCTCCGTTTTTCAATTCTTCCCCTGTTTCATTTACTCCTTCTAGGTATGTTTCGTCACTTTCTTCTAATTCGTTCTTGTTTAGAAGTGTAAGATCCGATTCATTTCTTCATCGGAATGCAATCGGAATTGGGTCTCGTTCGATTTCCGTTGAGGCTTTGAAACCTAGCGATACTTTCCCCCGCCGTCATAACTCTGCGACACCTGAAGAACAGAGCAAAATGGCAGAGGTTTGTGGATTTGATAGCCTCGATTCGCTTGTTGATGCCACTGTTCCTAAATCGATTAGGCTTCAATCGATGAAATTCTCTAAGTTTGATGAAGGGTTAACGGAGAGCCAAATGATTGAACACATGCAGAATTTGGCTGCTAAGAACAAGATTTTCAAATCTTATATTGGGATGGGGTATTATAATACCTTTGTTCCTCCTGTAATTTTGAGGAACATTATGGAGAATCCTGCTTGGTATACTCAGTATACTCCATATCAAGCTGAGATTTCACAAGGTCGTCTTGAATCTTTGCTTAATTATCAAACTTTAATCACAGATCTTACTGGTCTCCCTATGTCCAATGCTTCATTGCTTGATGAAGGAACTGCAGCTGCTGAAGCTATGGCAATGTGTAATAATATACTTAAGGGGAAGAAGAAAACGTTTGTTATTTCAAATAATTGCCACCCGCAAACTATTGATATTTGTATTACTCGTGCGGCGGGTTTCGATCTTAAAGTAGTGACTGCCGATCTTAAGGATATTGATTATAAATCAGGTGATGTTTGTGGTGTTCTTGTTCAATATCCTGGCACTGAAGGGGAGGTGTTGGACTATGGGGAGTTTATTAAGAATGCTCATGCTAATGGGGTTAAGGTTGTGATGGCGACCGATCTTTTGGCATTGACGGCGTTGAAGCCACCGGGTGAACTGGGGGCTGATATTGTCGTTGGATCTGCACAGAGGTTTGGTGTTCCGATGGGGTATGGAGGTCCTCATGCTGCTTTTTTGGCCACCTCTCAAGAATATAAGAGGATGATGCCAGGAAGAATCATCGGTGTCAGTGTCGATTCGTCAGGTAAACCTGCCCTGCGTATGGCGATGCAGACGAGAGAGCAACATATTAGGAGGGACAAGGCTACCAGCAACATTTGTACTGCTCAGGTATTAAGATTATATTTCATAGGATGATTTTGTGATGCGTAGATTAGTTAAAACAAATGTATTATTGAGTTGGCTTGGCTTTGAATATGTGCTCGTTTCTTTAGGCGTTGCTGGCAAACATGGCTGCCATGTACGCTGTGTATCACGGGCCAAAGGGTCTCAAGGCGATTGCAGATAGAGTTCATGGCCTTGCCGGCGTTTTTGCTGCTGGACTGAAGAAACTAGGCACAGCAGAAGTCCAAGGTCTCCCCTTTTTCGACACTGTAAAGGTTAAGGTTGCTGATGCACATGCAATTGCAGATGCTGCTTACAAGAGTGGTATCAATCTGCGAATTGTCGACAAGCAGACGGTAACCAAAAATTCTATATTTTGCAAATCGAATATTTCACCGTTGTGTGATTAACTGTCAATGAATTGCCTTCCAGATAACTGCTGCTTTCGATGAAACGACAACCTTAGAAGATGTTGATGATCTTTTTTCAGTTTTCTCTGGTGGAAAGCCAGTAAGTATAGATATGTGATGATGGTCTTCTTTCTGTTGATCTCATTTTTCATGTCTGACAGTATCTTGTTGTTGTATAGGTTCCATTTACTGCCGCATCTCTTGCTCCTGAGGTCAAGAGTCCAATTCCTTCAGGGCTAGTAAGGGAAAGCCCATACTTAACCCACCCGATCTTCAACACGTATGCATCCTAAACTGATGTAACTAAAACTATGGGAAGTTTAATTCCATGACTTATATGTTCTGCTTTGCATCAGTTACCATACAGAGCATGAATTGCTGAGGTACCTCCAGAAGCTGCAATCAAAGGACCTTTCACTTTGCCACAGTATGATTCCATTGGGGTCTTGCACAATGAAGCTAAACGCAACAACAGAAATGATGCCCGTAACGTGGCCTGCTTTCACAAACCTTCACCCTTTTGCTCCAGTTGAGCAGTCTCAGGGGTATCAGGTAAGTTGGCCTTTACATTTTTGTTCTGGTGTGAGAACAATGGCCCAAAAGGGGCAGTTGGAACGAACATCATGTTATTTTGTCAAACGTCGAACTGTTTGATTGTGTAGGAGATGTTCGATGATTTGGGAGACTTGTTATGTTCAATAACTGGATTTGATTCATTCTCATTGCAACCAAATGCTGGTGCGGCTGGAGAATATGCTGGCCTCATGGTTATCCGTGCTTACCATATGGTACGTTCTTTCCTACCAATTATCGGATTTTTTTTTATTTACAAATTTTTTTAATTATGTTTAGTAATAAAATATTTGCATTATGTTATTAAGTTAAGGGGTTACCTAAATTTAATTAGTACGAATATATATTTTTAAGAAAAATGGATGGGTGATGGGATTTTAAGAAAAATTTGAAGATAAGAGAATTTACATGTTATTGATATATAGTAAGCTTTTTGAAGAAAAGTTTGTTTAAGCTAAGTTTAGAAAATATGTATAAAATAAATTAATTTAAGCTAAGTTTTTGTTTTTATTACAAAATGAAAAAAATATTTAAATATTGATTGGAACTATAATTATAAACTCAATAGAAATAGAGAATTATGGGTACCCAACTTTATATTATATAAAATAAGTAAGGGTTTTGAAAATTGAAAATCAACCTTAAATCAAATAACAGTGTGATGAGCTCAAGCCTCAAATTCTATTTTTGGAATATTTTCTAAACGCTATGTGCTAAAATTGATCGTTTAAAATTTTCAAGAATGAAATTCATTTTACTCGGAAAAATAAAATAAAAGAAAATTGATCACGATATGTGAAGTTAAATTTTAAATTTTACAAAAATGGCATTATTGTGCTGACCACAAGAATGAGTATTCTACACTACGTCCGTGAGGATAAGGAATAGAGATGCCCACTTTCACATTTTCTTCACAACAAAACTCATGTTCCAAAAGATGGGCTAAACTAGCATATTTTGATCTTTTTTTTAAAATAAAGAAGGTTAGTCTTCAAAGTTTTTAATTGATTTAACTCAAAATTTCACAGGCAAGAGGAGACCACCACCGGGACGTGTGCATCATTCCACTCTCAGCACACGGGACGAACCCTGCGAGTGCAGCCATGTGTGGAATGAAGATTGTATCTGTTGGAACTGATTCGAAAGGAAACATCAACATTCCAGAGCTGAAGAAGGCTGCAGAAGCCAACAAGGAGAATCTCTCAGCACTCATGGTTAGATCAGATATAGCCTTCTTTGATAGTGGTAGAGAATTAGAACTAGAGTAGCTTAAAACTTGATTGTTATGTGAGTTTATTTCCTTGAAATGATGATAGGTTACATATCCTTCCACTCATGGAGTGTATGAAGAAGGCATTGATGAGATCTGTAAGATAATTCATGAGAATGGAGGTCAAGTCTATATGGATGGAGCCAACATGAATGCTCAGGTAGGTGATATCGTCTCTCTTTCAAACTTTAAAACTCAAAGATACTATTGTACAATCTATATAACAAATCACGTTCAAGTAAAGTCTTACCTTAGCAGATACTTGTTCATTTTGGTAGCACATAAACACAAAATTCACACTAGAATTTTGGTGTCTTCAGGTGGGTCTTACAAGCCCTGGTTGGATTGGAGCTGATGTTTGCCATCTCAATCTCCACAAAACATTTTGCATTCCACATGGAGGAGGTGGCCCTGGCATGGGCCCTATTGGTGTCAAGAAGCACTTAGCACCATTTTTGCCTTCACATCCTGTGGTAAAAATGGATCTTACTTGAATATGATTGCTATATTTATTCCAAAAGACAATTTTGTAATAGATTTAATCTGGTATTTGTCAATTTGATTTCTGAAGGTACCAACTGGAGGCATTCCTGCTCCTGACAAAGCACAGCCTCTTGGCACCATTGCTGCTGCACCATGGGGGTCTGCTCTTATTCTCCCGATATCTTACACTTACATAGCCATGATGGGTTCTGAGGGTCTAACCAATGCGTCTAAGATTGCCATTCTGAACGCAAACTACATGGCCAAACGTTTAGAGGTTCCTGATTATTCTGCTTGTTCCTTTCACCCTTTGGGTATCCATTATGCACGGTTCAGAATAGATGCCTGATTCTGCACTTTTCTTCTTTCTAATTCTCACTCTCATCTTTATATTTGCTTTGAAAACTGCAGAATCATTACCCTGTTCTCTTCCGTGGAGTCAATGGAACGGTTGCCCATGAATTCATCATTGACTTGAGAGGCTTCAAGGTAATTTCTGCGCTCAAGAAGAATGATGTTATGTCCAACTGTTGGTGCTCATATTTGTTGTACTTGTGGCAGCAAACTGCTGGAATAGAGCCTGAAGATGTTGCTAAACGTCTAATGGATTATGGTTTCCATGCACCTACCATGTCATGGCCTGTCCCCGGCACACTCATGATTGAACCCACAGAAAGTGAAAGCAAGGTACCCCTCACTTTCACATATGCTCTTGCTCGATCCCAATAACTTCTTTTTTCTTCACACCCTGCTAAAGTAAATATGAACACATTTCACAGGCGGAGTTGGATAGATTCTGTGACGCCCTTATTTCGATCAGAGAAGAAATTGCCCAGATCGAGAAAGGAAAAGCTGATATCAACAACAATGTCCTAAAGGTGAGGCCTCTTCACCAGAGTTTAACAACTTTACCATTTTTCACCGAATAGATCCTCACAAGAATTATCCTGGCCTACACATTAATGCAGGGTGCACCTCATCCACCATCTTTGCTAATGGGAGATGCATGGACAAAGCCATACTCTAGGGAATATGCAGCTTTTCCAGCTTCCTGGCTCAGGGCTTCCAAGTTCTGGCCATCGACAGGTACATACAAGTGACTCCGTTCAAACTGCCTGATTTGTGTTAACATTAACTTTAACTCTCTTACTGAATGAAATTTTGGGGTGGTTTCAGGACGTGTTGACAATGTGTATGGAGATCGCAACCTGATTTGCACCCTACAGCCAGCGAACCAGGTTGTTGAGGAAGCAGCAGCAGCCACTGCTTAGTTTCCTATTCACTTCAGCTTCCTGCAAAACTCTCAATGATATTATATCCTCTCTGTTTCAACCCTCTAGTTTCACTGTACATACGTTACCAATATTCATATTTGTCATTTTCACTTTCCTGATATGTTGAAAATTACAAGTTGCTGCAATATAACACTTGTTGCTGATTGCAACGCTATTGTAGTAATTGTTGCCTTCGCTCCTTTTTCTTTCTCTTCATGTTCTCTTTTCTTTAATATACAAATCTTTCATCTTAAAAAGCAAAATGTATTTCCATTAAGTTTCCAAATTGAAACTGGAGTTTTCATTACAATGCAATTCTTATAAACGGAAGCCGTTCTCTACTAAAATTGCAGCACTCAAATGATTTGCACTTCCCAAGCATCAGATTATAAGCAAAAATATTTGGAATGCATAAAGTGCATCTGGCAATTTGTTCCCAAGCAAAACTTGTGCTTCGAGGGACTTATTCTCATTTTGAAATAGTTTTGAGGGGTTGTCCATTCAAGCTCCATACTTGGGGGCCTTCCAAAGCTTAAACGCCACCTCATGTATAAATCTGTCTGCTGGTATTACTAGGTTGCTACCATGCTGAAAAAGAAAGGATTCACTAATAAATGCCACACCGTCAAATCAAAGAGGCATCCTTTCAAGTACAGGCCAGGAAAGCCAGATTTGAAGAGTAGAAGCTTTACATTTTTAATCACATCAAGACATGAGAAACCCCGGGGTTGGGGAAGCAGGACATGAGCAATCATAGAAGTTCATATTCATTATGACGATATACATATCATGCAAGCTACATAATAACGATGTAAGATGATTGAATCTCCATGTAATTCCAGCATTCAAGATGATAATACAACATAAACGATTGTAATATGTTAGAAGTAGGACTTTATCAAGACTAAGAGACCATCCTATTTCTTTACGGCAGAAAAGCGTTAGTAATTTGAAGATCAACCAAGATGATACAAATTTCCAAGGATAAATGCATGAAAAAAAAAAAAAAAAAAGCGTGAAAGCAATAGGATAAAAATATTGAACGTCACCTCTTTAAATTCCTTGAAAGAAAATGTTTCTGCTTTATCTTTGCGGGTTACTCCGTATTGCCACTGAGCAGCTAACATGGGTGAATGGTGCCTTGTCCATGACAGAACATTTCATGGTGCACGAAATATCAGACAGTGAAATTTTGGAGAAAAAAAATCAATCCAAAGAAAACCATAAATTTTGGCTCACCGAATATCATTCCGCTGGACTTCCCCCATCATTGTGTAACTTTGACGAGGAAAGAGCACTGACAAATCAGAATTTTTCCCACAGTTGGAAGTCAAAACAGATAAGCTGTTTTCATCATCCTCAAAAACATTTCCATAGCTCATCAGAATGGACAGGTGCAAACGGGAACCAATTTCTGACCCAGGTTGAGTCTCTTGCAATATATCACCAACCAAAGCATCAATATATTTCATTTCATCCAAAGCAGTTCTGTCCTTCTCACCATTAACTTTGTCACCAACCCCTATATGCACAAACAATAAATCGAACTCACTTGCATCCTGTATCTTCCCATCTTGAAAGCCAAGCCTCTTCAGCAATTCAGAGGCTAGAAAGTCAACCGGTGGCAACCCGAGATGGTTCATTTGCATCAACTCATCCCATCGCAACAAAGAGACGCCAAGTTCAGAGCCAAAAGTTTGCACGACTGAATTATTTGTCAGTAATGCAACTCTCATTCCCATGAACCTAAAGTAGCAAGCAACACAAAAGCCACCAGCCAATTTGTTCATAAACCAACCACAGAGATTTTATCCTACACGTGACATCAACTGAACAGATAACAGAAGGATAATCTACCTTTCAGGTATGGACTTTTTCTGACTGCTTCCTTCGCAACCGTCCCCATTCTGAGAAACCAAATATTATCTTTCGTTGTAAAATCAGTCCTTGGCACTCAAAGAGCAAAAAGATCATACCTTATTGACGTCTGAGTCGGATGCATCAAATAGAAGCTCAAGCTCTCGAATCATCCGCTTTTCCTCACTCTCTGCAATCTAAAACATCAAATAAATCCCAATACCATGTAGATATAAGGAAAAATCAACAAAATTCTTAACGAGTTCAGATACGAATGATCTAACGAGTTCACTCAAGTTTTAGAGCCTGAGAATGTCTAATAACCATCATTCTCATTGAAATGACAACATAAGCCTGAGAAAACACGGAAGCCAAATAACCATCATTCTCAATGAAATGACAACATAAGCCTGAGAAAACACGGAAGCCACTGAACAAAAGAAGAAAATATAATATTCAACCCAAATGATGGAATCAAGTAATTAGAATTGGGTCGTGAAACATATCGCCCCCAATCTTCAAAAACGAACTCCCGTCCCTAATGGGTGGAGAATTAACCAACGGCAATCACAATCCAGTATCGAATTCATTGAAAATGGCTTTTCGAGTAAAATTTTCTCAGGCACCAAGAAGCTAGAGAAAGAAAAGCATAAGCAAGGGAGAGGAGGGTGATAGAACCTGAAGGAGGAGCATTGGGAAGTGACAAAAACCCACAAGAAGCTAGGGATGCGAGAGCATGTAGATGGGAGTGAGATTGATCGAGAAAGCGAGCCAACCCATCACCGAAAACAACCAGAGCTCGACTGGGCTTATCCGCCATTGCTGAAAATTAGAGCCGATTGGAACGGGCAGGGAAGAGATGATGAGTAGCTTAGAGAGAACGCGGAGGCTGTAATTGGAAAGTTGGATTTGGGGTCTGATGCCAAATAAAGATATATACACAAAAATTATTCGGGTAAATCGCAAAAACCAACGATGGTTGCAATTATACAAACTTTCAAAATTTGACCCCTCAAAGGTATAGGAACCTTTACATTTCTTAACTTAGATAATGGTATAAATTGTAACACAGTAACATTTGTAATAGTTCAATTTTATCATTTATAGAATTCTCAATTCAAAGTTTGAGCTTATTATTGTAATCGCCTGTTGCTTTAATTATTGTTATTGTTAAGGGAATAGTGTCAATAACATAAAGTACAGTAATTGATGGTATCATTATTGCTAAAAGTTATAGGTTCAATTTTCCTACTCTAATTATTATACTAGACATGTAGCATGTAGTACATGATCAACAATTACATGTGTAGGTCCGATTCTTGTTTTCGACGCTTTTGAAAATGGTTTTTTTTTTAAATGCAGAAACATTAAGGTGAAATGGTTAAACCACTTTTATATGCAAAAGTTACATGTGGACTTTTTCACCTTTATGGGAAAGCAGACAAATTTTGTTATGTTTTTCTCTTTTATGGGGCAAAACACATTTGTCCTTAAATTAGATATTGGAATTTATAACGGGACAAAGATTAGAAATGATGTGTGAATCTGCTGACATAATCTTTTGAAGATGATTTTCTTTTTTCAAAAGATAATTAGACAAGTGGATACTTAAGTACTTAAAAGTCAATCTAAACCAGATTCTTAGAAGGCCGCTAGTTAAAACAAGAAATAAGTCAAAGTTGAAGTCAGAAATATATTGAAAGTGCAGATTCAATACATTGATAAGTAATTTCAGCTTCATGTTCCTGTTCTAGAAAATTAACCCCCCCATACAAAAAAGAATAAAAGTGGTAGAGTGCTGGCTAAAACAAATACACAAAGCCAGGAAAATGTGACTAACTACTGTACAAATTACAATGCAGTCTTCCAATAGTTTGGATCCTCGAAGAATGCATGCTTCCTCATTTCTAATCGACATTGGCCAGCCACAATTCGTACCTTCTCATAAAGCTAATACAACCGATTTCCATTCAACATTGCAAAAGTGGCTCCTTGACATCAAGGTGACGAAATTTCTAATCTTCAACCTCGGTGTTGAAAACGAAACTAGGAAACACTGTCGTTATGTCTCTGTATGATTGGATGGCATTTAACAGAATATGATTAGGTTTCTTTCTTTTTATGATCATAAAAATAGTTAATACTCTGAGGATAACATGTTTTAGAGGTATAAGAGATGTTGCTTACTTTAAATAAGGAAGAGTCATATTTTTCAAGAGAGATGGATGTTTATTCACAAAAACCTTCCATTCTTCCTTGCTGATTCTTCCATCCTTATCGGTATCCGCATCAGCAAATGTCTGCAGGAACTACAGGATTAGAAACTTCAAAAAGCTCACAAAGAAATAAAGCAGCATGTTGCAATCCATACCTTGTCGAGAATCGCTTCGAGAAGTTCATCCGGTAACCTCATGTCAGATTCCATTAAGATTGCAATAACCATTTGCTTAACCTGAATCCAGCAAAATTCTTCGTTAGCAAGAAGCCCAAGTGTTTTCTCCAACATAAGAACTATCTTCTACCTTTGAAACCCGTCTTAAATAATCGTTGACCGATAATAATAAAGGATGACTACGCAAATAATACTCACTTCTTCACGTTCAATGAACCCGGTTTGCCTCAAATCATACAGCTTAAACACAACTGCAAAAAGTTAAGCATAGGCAAAAGATCAATATATATACAAGATGATAGAAACCAAGCAGGCATTTTCTTCAACACTTACAATCACATTTCTCCTCCGTAGGTGCATGGGGATGGAAGATGCTAAGAGCATGAACAAATTCATCAAACTCAATCACTCCATTTCTCTTTTCATCAAAAAGATCAAAAACCTAAGCACAAAGTAGTGAAGTGTCAAGTGATAAAGTAAGAAAACAGTAATTTAGAGATCGGGAAAATGACATGGTTAATCTGACCACTAAGAATCCTTTTGACCCACAAAACTTTATTTTTTCCCTTTAATTTGGTGGATATAAGAGAAATTTTTCAAAATTGTTTAAATATGTAGTGATTTTGTACGTTCAATTTACTATGTAAGGAGAGGAACGCAGGGAATTTGAATTTGAACCTAATCAAATAAAAAATTAAAATCTTTCTGAAAGTATTAGCATCAACTTTAGACCTACTGTAGAATAATACATCTGTTCTTCAAACAATAAAGGAGAAAAAAATAAGGCATCAGTTACTAAGAGCATTAAGGACACCTTTTCTGGGGTCGAATTAACTAAATGATACTTGGTCATTTTAACATAAAGTAGCCATATTCATTGAAGCTATCAAATCAGGCAAGTTAGGGTTTGATTTTCATTTGGTATATCACCCTTGAATGTGTCTTTTGCCCATGCCATTGCGAAAATAAACTTAATGAAGAAAAGTGGCTTTCATGATTTTATTGCATTACCCGGTCCAGAAAGAGGTTCTCGCCATATGGACTTTTAAGAAGTGCCAACTGAAGCTCCTCCTACAGCATGAAGCCAGACATAATCAGAACCCAGATGGTTGTTATTGTACGTGGCAACAAGTTCCCTATCCAATGAACATGGAACAGAAACACAATACAAATATTTGAACATACATAAATGAGAATTTAGAAAGCCCCATCACACATGAACATACATAAAGGAAACCACATAACATATGAGGAAATCAGAAGAAGAAACCAGAAACCTTATCACTACCTTGTGAATCAATCCATCGTCAATGATCGAACTACTCAACTTCTTGAAAAGCTCATGCAACGCTTCCACTTCATTTATAGAAACTGCATCACACACACAATAGCTAAAATTTAAACCCCCTTCAGTGTACGAACAAGAAATCAGATTACTCCCGCAGTCTAGTTTCCTAAATAGGATAAAAAAAACAGAGAAGTAAAAACAAATCCCAATGCAACATCGAGGGAAACCTTACATCTAGTTTCACTAGCCAGTAGGGAAAGATCATCGTAGCGGCGGAGACCCTTCTGACTCTCAGTCGAACAATCGAAGCACCTGGTCGTCGCCAGAATCAAAGCCTCTACAACCGCAATTAGTGGTATAAATGCGGCACAGATCCGTTCACTCACCGTGAAAAAACTTGAGCTCTGTCCAACAACCCAAAAACTCAATAAATTACAAAAGAAAGAAATGCGAGTTTTCAAATCTATCAATGAAGTAGTTGAAAGCGTCGTGTATTTACCGATAAATCCATAACAGTCAGTACTCAATCTTCAAAACAATTTACAAAAGCATGGCCACCATCATCTTCTCCCTCCATGTCCGGCTTCTGAAAACAGAGATCGAAGCGTAACGTTTCCCATCACTCTCAAACTACTTGTCATTATAGGTAAGGGGATCAATCAGGACACGGATGTTCCACTTCTATGTTAAATCCGCAAGGACGATTCTCATCATCCAGAGTCGTGGGTCCGTCGTCGTAGATTAGATGCGATGCCAAAATGAATGCGACATATAATTCTATTAAATGACCCACCGGAAAAACTAGGTAACCTAATACGTATTCGTTTTGTTTGGGAAAAATGCTATTTCCTTTTACAATTTTGCCGTTTCTTACTATCAAATTAGACCTTTCTTAATCAATTCATATTTTAAAGCTTAAAACAAATATATAATCCACATGAATCAAAAAAAGTGAAATGATATGAACAAAATAAAGTTTAGATTGGACATGGTGATCCACTCACATATCTCTATCTAAAACATTATCTTCAAATCATAATGAACTTAGAAGATGGTGGATTAAAATGGGGCTAAGATGGATCATGGTCGACATATATCTCTATCTAAAGGACTATCCAAGATAAAGTAATCAACCCCTGAACGAAAATGATATATCAAGTCATCTACCATTGTAAATATATAATTTATTGGTATCATATTAATTTATTTGTTAAAATAAACATCATTTACTTAGATTATGAAATTTCAAATGTCTTTGGAAAAAGATATTCATAAACTAATGATAAAAGCTTAGACATTTGAGTGTTGCACATTACAATGATTAATACTTTTTTTTAAACAAAGCTTGTTTGGTTGGGTCATGTTGAATGTCCTAGATTGAAAGTGGCCCTTCCCTTTTCTTTTCTTTTTTCAAATCTTGGTATTTAATAAACTATACTAAAATAATGTATGTTGCTTTGTGTTTGGCCTGTTTGGACTGTTTGGGGGGAAATGTTTTTGAAAAGTAGTTTATACTAAAACACTTTATGCCAAAAGTACTTTTATTAATAGTTTTTTGGCCATGAGGTTTTCTTTTTATTTTATTTTATCCTTATCTATTTGAATTTTAACAATATATTGACAGTGAAAAATAGCAATCAATTTTAAGAATGATAAATTTCATGTTGGTTGAATGAGCTTATTTCGATCAACTTTAATTTAAGTTGTACTTACATGCTTTATATTTCAAATTAAAAAGAAGTAGAAAACAAAATCATTCTTTTCATAATTATAGTGTTTAATTGTTTCTTTTAATTGCATGTTTAAATTAGGACCATTTTTAAAAATAGTAAAATAAATTAAAATATGAACAAGTTATATCAAAATTTTAGATTATATAATTGATAGTATTCTATCACTATAGCATATCAATTGAAGAAATAGATTTCCCATAGCGGAAGCGTGTGAACGCTGTGCAAAAGAAATTCAACTTGAAACACAGAGAAAACACCTAAACATGCTTCTATGGTGGAAAAGAAGAAAAGAAAACTAAGCTTTGTAGAACCTCCTAAAAATTCTTTAATCTCCCAAAGAACACCACAAGGAAAACACCACTAAGTCTTCCTTGTTATCCTCAAGATAGAAAGTCTTGTTATCCTCAAGATAGAAAAAACAACCGAGAGTTTGTGGGGCTTCTGTGTTTTTGTTTTGTTTAAAAGGAAAAATATTTGCAGAGAGATTTTTCTTTTTGTAAGCAATAGATCGTAAAAAAAAACTCACACTGAAAAGATTGCATCTCTCCTTCTATATCTTAACCAAAAGATATGAAGAGAGATGGAGGGAAGTTATCAAAATAACTTCCTCTCTCTCCCATTACGTAGAATAACTCCATTGGGAGTTATTCTTTTATTTAAATTGATATTAATATAAATATAATATAAATTCAAATTATATTATATCTTATATAATATTATATTTTATATAATATTAATTTTATATTATATCATGTATAATATAACCAATGGTTTAGATCTTCTCATGTGATCTATAGTTCTAATATGAATCGAATCCATATTAATTTTTAATCTATAGTTTATTTATGAATCTTATTAATATTATTATTATTTGAATCATATCCAAATATTAACTTCTCTCATAAAAACTTTATATTATAATATATCAAATACATTATATTAATTGTATCATATACAATTTATTCCTTTTAATCAATTTGAACGATTCAAATTAAACCAAAATAAATTTGATTCTCATTTATCTTTATTGAGCTAACAATGGGACCTTATGGACCTACAGATTAAAGCTCCAATGATGTGAGATTAATTAATTAAACTCTTTAATTAAATTAATCACTGTTCATTAACTATCGGTCATTCCACTAAAGACCAATAGTTGCACTCTTCTTCCTGTAGATGTATTTTTGTGTCCATTAGATATAACCAATCAACAGTGCAATGACCCTTCACAAATTGCTCATAAGTACCGCTAGGCCAAAAATTACCGTTTTGCCCCTGTAGTTACATCTAACTCCTTAAGTACCACCAATCCCTCTAATGAACAATAGTTATAGTCCCACTATAACTAAACTCCTCTCGGCTCAAGAGAGGGTGTGGCGCCACATTGTTCAAGCCCTGGAATCAGCCCTTAAGAGAGCAATTTCTCTACTTACTCTATCTATAGAGAATGAGTGAATTCCTTCTTGTGTAATTGTGTTACCAGCTCCCTAATCAAACGAATCCCCAAAATGGTAGGTCTATTGAGTCGGCGATATAGGCCACTCTCACCCATGCAAATCAAATGACTGCCTTCATAGGCAGGAGTTTACAACTCACTCAGGATTCAGATCAAGTCACCCATGGTCATCTTGATGAAATGTAGTCTCAACTAGTAACGGTGTTAATAAGAGAGACTATTCATTTCATGGTCCAATCTTATACAAACTCTTTGTATAGAATACCCCTGCTCTAATGTCTCGACATGAATGATTAGGATCAAATCATTTGTAGCACTTTAGAACAATTGTAACAACTACAAAGCAGGCCGTATTCGTAGTGTTATCAGGATAAGGTATCCAGCCTTATCCATCTACTACATATCATTTAGGTTATCATTTAAACATGATCCACTTGTATGTCTCCACATACATGTTTAGGTTACATAAGATAACCTTGGATGTTAGTTTATGGGTTTTGTGGGTTAATGCAACTAAATGTCAAATAAAATAACACACTTTATTTTATTAGATAAATAAAATGTTTGTATAATATATACAATTACAAACTACAATACCACAAGATTTAGGACATCAATCCCAACATCAATGACTACCAATGATAGAATTTGCTATAGATTGTAAATATTTTTTAAAAAATTTATTTAAATTAACTGTAGGGTTAAAATATTGTTATGATTCTATTATTTCACTGATTTCAATCCTATTATAATCAAATAAATTTTAAATTTAATTATTTAGAGTCGATTTTGTTTAAAAATAAAATAAATAATAAGCACAGTTTTGTTAAATAAAGCACACTCGTTAATATTTTGCTATTTAAAAAATATAAAAAATAAACAAATTTTTAGATTCTATCAATAATAGATATTGATATCTTTCTATCCGTGACATTGATAGATGATGATATAAGTCTATTAGTTTCTATCATTGATAGATTCTAAAATTTTGCTATATCTTATAAATATTATAATTTATTTTGTTGTTTTAAAAAATGACAATTTCTATATATTTTAATAATTTGTAAATGGAATATTAAAATACAAACTTTTTAAAACAAAAATTATAACAACACCAAACAACAAATTGGCTTTGTGATACAGATGAACAAAAATAGTATTTTAAATTCAGTTTTATTTAAGAAATAAAAGAGAAAAAAGCGTTGGTTTGCATCTTTGATGTTAATTTAATTTATAATACAATACTTTGGGCTACATCAAAACCCCATAAGACAGGTTAAAAAAGTTGGTCAATGTCTCCATTTAATTATTATCGAATCATGAACAATACTTTATTCGGTAGTAATTGTCTAAAAAATTGCATAAATATATCAACAAATTTGTTTGATTGCGATTAAATAAAAGTACATAGATGTAACGGTTCAATTGTTGAGCACATTGAAGTTCTCGTGCACTCTTAAAACAACTCGTTTAATAATCAATAACAATATTTTTTTTAAAATGAAAAATTAAACAGTGAGTAGAAAGCGAGCATACTTTAAAGTTTGTATATATTAAAGGCACATTGAAAAATATTTTTAAGTGCATAAACAACAAGTCATCTCAAGAAGAAAAAGAAAAGTGTTTGGTGACCACTAAAATAATTAACTAATAATGGTACTGATCTAAACTTTGAATTTTCACAAACGTATCAATTTGAATTATTGTCTAGATTTGATTGATAGATTATGTTACGAGTCAATTAAACTCTCAATTTTATAAATCAATA
Organism: Cucumis hystrix; assembly: GCA_025688845.1. NCBI lineage: Eukaryota > Viridiplantae > Streptophyta > Magnoliopsida > Cucurbitales > Cucurbitaceae > Cucumis > Cucumis hystrix. The sequence goes on along the minus strand of CM046885.1, from coordinate 18,306,001 downwards.
CTCGATTATGACATTTGATTATAATTACTTTTGATAATCATCTATGCATCGATTCTCCAATGTGTATACTTCTTCGAATATTGAGTTTAAAGATTGTCGACTATAAAAAAGAGTCGACTGCACATTTAAATTATTTAAAAATTTTAGAAGTTTGATTAATAATAACTTAGATTTTAACTAGAATGCAACCAACTAAAAAAAACGAGTTTAAATGTACGGTCTCTTGAATTTTAGGGTTTAAATTATAGGAAAATTGCATAACAAAAAAATATAGAAAAAAAACAGTTTATAATACTTTTTTTCATATTGCATATTTGACAAATATGACGGTAATCTATTTTTTAAATTTACTCTATTATCTCTTTTTTTTTTTTTTTTTTTTAAACTCTCCAAAATTATATTTAGAGAAGAAAAAAAAGACAAAAACTTAGAACCGGGTTCAGTCCAACCATTCGTGTTTTGGTCGATAAATTGACGACACGTCGTATGCTGGAAATGGACGCTGTTGATTGTTGATTGCGCCTCATGCTCTCGCTCGATCTGTCGTACACGATATTGAAGTGAGAATGTCACTTGCAATAATCCAGGTGGCAAACTCAAATTGCTCACGTGGGTGGGGGCCCATCCCCACTGTCTCCCTTCCCCATGAATGTAGATTTGTTTCTATCTATTTCCAACTTTAGAAAAATAATATCGTTTCCAAATTAAAACAACAATAGTAATAATAAATATTTATTTTATTATTTATCAAATCTATACACCTTTTGTAAAATTAACATGTGATTTATATATTAACAATTAAACGGTAATAATAGATCGTTAGACCTTTAATTTTACAACGGCACGTGTCTTCTCACGTTATCGATTTGCGTATTTTAATATTAATTTTGAATTGTTATATTACAAAATATATTAAATTTAACTTCTTTTTTTAGCTATATTCTGGTGTATCGGTTGTGACTCAACTGCAAAAGTCCAGTGCGTTCCATTCTTATTTTAAAAAAAATGCAACAAAGGCGGTGAAGCCCTAAAATTTAATTATTCGATTCTTATTTTTTCAACAAAGTCGATGATCTAAACTTCCACTCCCTCAACAATATTCTATGAAAAAACGTATTATTATTTTATTTTTTTTTATCATTTTTAAAATTCACATATTTACATTACAAAAAAACCGAAAATTTTCGGTATTTCTTTATTGCTACAAATGTAATTAATATTATTACAGTATTAATGAAACGTCGTGATATTTTTTTAACATTTTTTAACATGTTTATTATATAGTGTCTGATATCTCTTATATAAAATCTATGAATCCACCCCTGTTTAGTTTGATACTTTATTTGACAAATAGCCAAGTGAACACGACATTGGTTTAGTCATGGTGTCCATACATAATGTCATAGCATAACACCAAATGCAAATATTGTAATTTTAATTAAATATTTATCAATATGAGATTTTAATAATTAATTGTAAAGATTAGACGTATTGTATGGTGTCTTTCTTCTTTTTAATTAAAAAACAGAAAAAGAAAACATTTCATATGGTAGTCGTTGATCTCAATCAAATAAATCCTTAGGTTACATATTTGTTTATAATTTTATAAAATAAAGTATTTGTTATTACAAAATTCCAAAAGACAAATGCACATGCAGGGCAGGTGCAAAAGACCATCCCCTCTCCATTATTCTCCTAAACACTTTTTTTTGAAGTATTTTGAGAGAGACTGTTTTAAACATTCAACAAATATGAAATATAGTCAACATTTATTAATTCAATTTCACACTCAAAGTAATAATAATAATAATAAATATTGGTTTATGTAAAATAAATAAATAAATAAAGTTTTAAATTAGTAAATAAACATTTCAATACTTGTAAATAAGCTAACATATTTATATTTATATAGTTTTTTTTTTAATTTTAAAATTGATTACAAAGTTTTTTTTAATCATTTAAAGTCAAATTAAAGTATTATAACATTTGTATTTAAAAAGTTTTCAAGTGACTTTGGACACATATAATGTAAAAATGATTTGTAATCATAGATTAGAGATGCATGCAAGCACAACTTACCGAATTTAACATTTATTGACTTTTAATTTCATGTTATGTAGTTAAGATTAAAAGCATTTAATGGCTTTCAAAGCCTATTTTGTATGCCCAATATGTATAATAAATAGTACAAAACTGTCTATATTAAGTATTCAATTTTTTAAAAAAGTATTTCAGTTTTTAATTTCGTGACAATTCAATTATTTTTATATTTTAAAATAAATTAATTTACGAACTTATTAAACACAAAATTGAAAACTAATGTCATATATTCATTATTAAAAAAAACACACACACGAGCCTACAAAACTTTTGAAAAGTTTGATCCTTGACTCTTATACATTAAAGCTCTATTTGAGATAGCGTTTGAAATGGTTGAAAGGGATTGTGAAAAAATCTTAATATTCATATTCAATATATTTTAATAAAAAATCTCATAATTTCTCAACCACACCTAAATATTAGAAAATTTTACAAAATATTTATAATTTATAGCAAAAATTTTAAAATTTATCATTGATAGTTACTTATATGCTACAATGATAGATGTTTATCAGTGACTATTATGGATAGAATTCAAAATTTTTCTATAGTTTGTAAATATTTGAATTTATTTTGTTATTTTTTAAAATATATGTAGATATTACAATAATAGTTTTCATATTAGTATATTTTTAAAGTTTTAATAAATCAAATTTAATTATTTTCTCAAACCTTTATAAAATATTTTAAAACAAATTATTATTTAATTATCAAAGTGAAAATAATTAAAATAATAAATCCATTTATTATTGATTTATCTAACGATTTAAATTAATATTTACCCAAAACCAATTTATTTATTTACATAGTCGAGGAAACAAAGGCGACATCTATTATTCTAAAAGCAATAGCAACTCCCAAGTCGGAAAGAAGAACCATATAAAAGGGGGACACCCACGAGTACCGCCAGAAGTCGGCCATGCGTGTAGCTTCGCGGCATAGAACAACGATTCGTATTTCATAGATAGACTTAGACTACACATTGACCCTTTAACTCTGGTCTGGTTAGCCAACTGACTCCCCCCCTCACCTTCAAACGCTCTCTTCCTTCTTCCATCCTTCCTTTTTTATTTATTTATTATTATTATTATTCATTTTCTTTATCTCCTCCCGAATCCTTGTCTTCTCCTCTCCCATGGTGTCCAACTAGCCGGCAACATCACCCTTTCACCTCTCTGCAATGTTGAACCTCTTCTCTTTGTCTCACCGCATTTCCATTTCCATCTTCATCTTCCTCTTCCTCTTCCTCGTCTCTCCGCCGTTGCTTCCTTCCTCCGCTCTTCCTCTCTCCGACTCCGATCAACCGCTTCTCGCTAATACTACGCTCCAGTCCAATAATGTTTCCGTTCCGAGGAATAAGGAAGGTAGTTTTGCTGACATCATTGATCGTGCTTTGGAGAATGAGTTCAAGGAGAATGACCAGAGTGAAGGTTAGTAGATCTTTAGATCTCGGCTTCTCACTTGTTTTTTGTTAGGGTTTTTATTACTTTGGTGTAGCTAATTGCGGTTTTAGTGGTGAATCTATGTTAATTGTGGTATGCGGTTGTGTTGAAACGGTTTTTTTTTTTTTTTTGCTACTATGGCTCTAGGAGTAGGATAAGGTAGATGACTAGTTTTTGATCTTGTGTGGTTTAATTCTTTTGTAGTTATTGGATACGGAATTCCTTTTCTTAGTAAGAGGATGGTATTGCGAAATTTGTCTGGAATTATGATTCCTGTATGAATTTGAGCTTTTCAATTTGTTTAGATCAATACTTACCGATCCCGTTTGTTGTTTCTACTATTCTATTGCTGGTGTTTCTTACTTGTTTTGTTTTAAATGTTCTAATATTTTGAGTAAATTGTCCAATACGATTGCTGGTGGTGTTGTTATTGCAGCTCGTATAATGTTAATATATTCTATCTTCTGTTTGAGTAATCTGAGGACATTTCTCTCTCTTGCGTTTCAGCAATTGATGCAGGAAGCTTCAACAACAGTGTAGCAGAGCAGCAGGTTGGTAGTGATATGTTTTGTCAATGTAGTAATCATTGTTTTCAAAAAACTTTTGAGCACAACTTGTGAGAATTGTGGATTTTTATTCTGATTTTGAACGAGCAAATTAAACTGTTCCAAACATACGGGCACAAAAATGTGCTGATTTGGCGCTCATTGATTGGCGTTGTTAATTAGGCAACTCTGGAGACTGTGGCAAGGGTGAAGTCAAAGAAAAATGATACGAAAGAGGAAAAGTATATGCTTCTTACTCTAGTATTACATTTCACTTTCAGGCCATGCTATACTGGAATAAGCGTGCACTTCCTTAAACACTTGTGTTTCTACTTTAGGTTTCAGCTTCAAAATGTTTTCAATTTGGACAGTGACAATAGGGCTGAAGATACCCCTACATTGATTGATCGAAAGGTATGAGTATTTCATTTTCCGTATTTTTTGTGTCAGATCGTCATTTTGTGCTCAAGGTTGGTAAAACATTTTTCTTTTCTCAGGACAATGTCTTTATCATATCTAACTTTAAGTCTAAATATCCAGTGCTACAATTAGACTTGAGGTATGTTTTTATTTTATGCAATTGTTCCTCAAGTAATGACTGATATTAACTTCTAATTTTATGAGTTGGCAGATTGATATCTGATTTGGTTATCGTAATTGTCTCTGCAACTTGTGGCGGCATTGCCTTCGCCTGTGCTGGACAACCAGTACGATTATTTTTACCTAAGCTATTGAATAACAATTGTAGGACGTGTTCTGATTTTCATGATATGGACAATCCTATATATACGTAACCTGTGTTATATTTATCAGGTTATAACTGGATACCTTCTAGCAGGATCTATTATTGGACCTGGAGGATTTAACTTTGTCAGTGAAATGGTTCAAGTACGTTGCTCCTAATCTATCATTTATAGTTTTTCCAGGGCTCTTTTCTCCTCTGCCTAAAAATTGGAAGATAGCAATTACATTTGTCATATTATTCTGGTTGCATGAGATCTTCTCAGCTGTATACTATAGTATAATAAATACCCCATCAGGCTATCCCTCTAATCTTATTTGTGTTTTTTTCTTCTCTAATGAATTTGTTTTATATCCAAAGTTAAAATGGTGAGTAATGAACCGGTAGAGACAATATATATATAAGGTAAAGAATGGGCACTCTACATTTTGGATTAATCTCTAGAAAATGCACGAGAAAGTGGAAGCTGACTAGTTCTGTATGCATGGGGCTTTTAATGAAATTTCTTTAAGTTGGTTCTAATCTGTCAGGTATACTGATAGGGGTTAATTAGTCATTCTATAATTAGTTGTTATAAAAGTTTATTGTACAAAGTATGAGTTAGAGAAGTTGGTGTGTTTGTTTTAATATTTAAAAAAAGAACGAAGGGTGGTTGCCCTCTCAAAAGATTTCTCTCGCACTATCTATAAACGTATACAAAGTATATTTGTCTCTTGTGATGGTTATTGAGAGATAAAAAGACATTTGTGCTGTTTTGTTTTTTCTCATGTTGCCTTACCAATGGCCATATCCTTTCTTTCGTCCTCAAGTTCCTTATTGATTTCTGTGATTAGGTTGAAACGGTAGCTCAATTTGGTGTAATTTTTCTTCTTTTTGCACTGGGTTTGGAGTTCTCAACAACTAAGGTTAGTCTTATTTCCATTGAAGGTCATTCGTAGATGTTTATAAAATCACAATACATGTGCTAAGCCCAATGATATGTTTTAGCTACGAGTTGTTCGTGCAGTTGCTGTTCTTGGCGGGCTTCTCCAAATTTTCCTATTTATGTGCCTCAGTGGAATCACAGCCTCGGTAATAACTATTGCTTCTCTTTATTATTTTTATTCTTTTCCAGTTAACGGAAAGTCCAAACGATCTTGTGTCATTGACCACCCTATTTTTTGGCCGTTGAATAAATTAATTTGGATCCTGCTTTAGGCAGGTTCTAATGCTCAACTTCCCTATTGTTGGATGCCTCATATTAAATAAACTTTACTTATTTATTTAATGATAAAAATTTTGTAGCAAAGTTTTACAAGACTCTTTTTCTTCACTTTAACTTCAGCAGCTGTGAATTTTATTATCATTATTGTTGTGTTGTTTTTATTTATTCATTTATTATTAATATTATTATTATTTTGCAGTCATGTGGTGGGAGTGCTTCTGAAGGAGTTTTTGTTGGAGCATTCCTATCTATGTCCTCAACAGCAGTGGTAGGATACTGTATAACTTTTTGAATGGATGACACTGGCATGCTTTATAGCCTATGTTCTTGCCTGTATGATAAAAGAACTACTGTCTCGGATTGCAGGTGCTGAAGTTTTTGATGGAAAAGAACTCTACTAATGCTCTTCATGGACAAGTCACAATTGGCACCCTTATTCTGCAGGTAATGTTTTATTTTGTTTTTCTTTTCTTCATGCAACCCCGACATCTTAGGGGAAATTTTTTTCGCCTAACTCATCAGTTTCCTTGGGTTTGCAGGATTGTGCGGTTGGGTTACTGTTTGCTTTGCTTCCAGTACTAGGTGGGAATTCTGGTATTCTTCAAGGAGTGATGTCTATGAGTAAAGTGTACGTATAAATAGGAATTTGTTTTACACATGGGCATACCCTCAAATCTAGTTGTTACGTTTGCAATCAGACATAGGAAGTACTATGAAATGGTTATCTCATGAGAATTTTGAAGGTGCTTGCAAGTTTGCTTGGACGCTTATGCATTTTAAAAAAAAAAGACCAAATAGTAAATTTAATTCTTGGGGTTAATGCTACTAGTGGTGTTCTTTCTAGAACACTTAAAGAAAGGACCAAAGAGTTCTCTAAAGATTAAGTTTGAGCTCCTTTGAGTTTGTGCATGTTATTCCTTCTTGTGAGGTATTTATTATTATCAAAAGAAGAGCAGAAATAGGTGCGTAAAACCATATTGTGTATTTATTATCAGTACCTCATGGAACTAGCTTTTTACGCCTTTTGCAGATGGTTAGTTATTCTTGATAAATCCAGACCAGGAACTGGTTTTGTATGACATGTAGATTATACAAGAAATTGTAGGGTATGAATCTTATATTTACAAGGTTTTGTATTTCTCAATCAGGTTGGTGATCTTGGTTGGTTTTTTGGTTGCTTTGTCAATTTTATCCCGTACGTGTATTCCTTGGCTCTTAAAACTGATGATAAGTCTATCATCACAGGTATGCTTTATTGCATCTATATATTTATTATTATTGAAATTTATATACCTGATTTAACAACTATCCGAATTTCAGATGCATTGTCTAATTTATTTTTCTCTGCAGACCAACGAACTTTATCAATTAGCCTCAGTGGCGTTCTGCTTGCTTGTAGCCTGGGTCAGTATCTACTTCTTTTTTTTCTGTGAGTTTGATTTTATGCACGTGAAGATGTCATACTTTGAATTGTTATCATTTCTATCATTCAGGTTTGTCATGTATAGGGATACTAAGAACATCATTAATTTTTTTAAATAAAAAACCAAACTTCCATTTTGAAACATGAAAATTTTCTAAGAGCATATGTAAAGACAGCCCAGGCAAGAGGAGACCTAACCTACTTAAAGGGCCTCTAATCCAATAGAATAAGGCCTGACGGATTATTACAGAAGGCCTTAGAGCCCACTATCCACCTCAGGGGGGTCTTAAACTCAGTATTATTCCAAAGAACGCACCAAGACCATTGAAGCCCCTAAAGAAATATCTAAAGATCCCAATGTTTCGTTCACACCAAATACACCTCCAAACCTAAAACAAACAACAAGAAATATAAATAAATAAATAAATAAATAAATAAATAGTCTTCCAAAGCACTTTCCCTTTATATTTTTTAAGGGAGGGAATGGAACAACTTCCTTTTACTGTACACCTTTCTTCTTTTTCTTCTTTTTTAAATTATAACTCTCTGATGTATGCCTCCTTTGATGGGATACTATTCCCATGACTAATGAACTTGTATAATTTTATTGGTCGCTATATGATCAATTGAAATTATTTTGTTGGCGCGTTTCTGTTAATTATTGTTTTTACAATTTCAGTGTAGTGATAAGTTGGGCCTAAGTCTAGAATTGGGTTCCTTTGCCGCTGGAGTGATGATATCCACAACTGATCTTGCTCAACACACACTTGAACAAGTAAGGCATTCCATTCCATACTTTGTTTCAAGAGATGTGTGGCTTAATTGTAATGTTACCAAGGCATGTTGGTCTGGGTATATAAACTATATATGCATATATGAAGATGTGTGTGCATGTACTGTTTGTATATATGTGTATGTAGGTGAATAAGGTGTTTATTGCTCTTGCTTCTGTGGGGGTTTCATATGCTGTTAGTTTTTTTATTTTTGTATGGCCTTCAGCAAATTGTATCACAATATCTGAAGACTGTTAATATTCAAGATGATAGGAATGGGTGTGAAAAGAAATAAGGAAAATTAGGTCGGTAGGAATTTTGAAGGGCGAGGTGAAGTTGGATAGAGGGAAGATGGATTCTTGCACTTTAATACGGACAATAGGCTGGAATTTTGTTTGAAATGTTTGCTTTTCTGTCTCCCAAGAGTTGTGTGTTGATTCCTATTGAGTGATTTTATAATTGCTTGTCTACAGATAGAGCCTATAAGGAACTTTTTTGCGGCCCTTTTTCTTGCCAGCATTGGAATGCTGATCCACGTTCAGTTTTTGTGGAACCACGTTGATATATTATTAGCAGCTGTTATACTGGTTATAATTGTAAAAACAATCGTAATTAGCACAGTGGTGAAGGGATTTGGGTATAACAACAGGACAGCACTTTTGGTGAGGTTATATTACTATATCCTCGGCATTCATCTTTGTTCATGATATGTTATAAATAACTGGTTCTCTCTTCTGGATATTGATTTGTGATGTGTAGGTTGGAATGTCTTTGGCTCAGATAGGAGAATTTGCTTTTGTTCTTCTAAGCCGTGCTTCTAATCTTCATCTAGTTGAGGTCAGTGCCATTATCTTGCTTCTCAGGAAAAACATTAAATGAGATGCATGTAAAAAAAATCTCCTGTTAATCATAAATGATGATGCACGATCTCTGAAATTCTTGGGGGATGTATTGGCGTGGATTCAGTTTGTTCAGTTCAACCTGGACTTGGGTAATCTGGCGGTGGGGGTTTAATCTGAGTCCTGAGAGTTTAGGAGGTCTGACGACTTTACTTGAACAGGATTTGTTCTTCTATAGGCTGTGCATCTGTCCTTGAGATGAAGAAAATTGTGCCTGTTGTACAAGCTTAGGACAACTATATATTAAACGAATCATTAGGACTCATATTTACTCAAGTTTCTCAAAAAAAAAAAAAAAAACAAAAAAGAGAAATTCTTGTTATTCCAATATGATAATTTCAAAGTTCAAATTGTTTCTTCAAATTTCTTTATAGGAAAAAAGTGTTTCATAGAACTGTGTTGTTTCAATTGACTAGCTTCAAAATAAAGTACTTTCTCCGGGCTATTTTAAAATGATTAGTTAAATGCTATTTTAATGTGACTAAGTTTAATCTTGAAAAAAGGCGATTAAGTTTAAATTCAATACCATACACACACTTCTGTTACTTAATATTGTGAATCAAATACTTATTTTAATATGGCAATTTTATCCTAACTATAATCTTTTTTATTAACTTCAAAGTAAAATAATGTTGTACTTTTCTTTTACTTATTTTTTTCTACTTAAGAAAAGTTACTTTCATTACCTTGAATATGGGTAATCGTATATACATATATTTAATAAGCTAACTTCAAATTAAATACTCCGGAGTTAACTGCTCTACTTAAATTATTACTATCATTAAATTCTTTTAATATAAAAGTTCAAGATTACAAGAGTGGGGAGGGGGGGGGGGGGGGGGAGCACAATCAAATGGCGCAAAAGCGTTGAATAACTGAAAAAATGGAAATATTTGTTAAGATCGCCCAGTTATGTAGCCATATTTTTTAAACTATTGTTACGTAAAAATGGATGAATGAAAATACATCTTTTCTTACTGGATACCGATATTATGATTATTTTCAGGGGAAACTGTATCTATTGCTTATTGGGACCACAGCCCTCAGTCTGGTGAGATGTAATTCATTTCTGCATGTTTATATATCTATGTATCTACATGATGGTTTCATATGTGTCATCATATGCTGTTGTAATGATTATATTTCTTTTCTCTGCATGGTTTTATTAATTTTTTTTATTAGCTTATTTTGAGTTATCTGCTATTCTGTTTGAGACTTTTTTTAGATAACAAATATACTTGAGAATTATGAATAATTTAGAAATAGTTGAAACTGTTAGCTCAATTTTTCATCAGAAAAACAGGATTTAGTTGAAAGCCATTTCTTCAATATGATTTGACAGAAAGAAGGAAGGCATTGTATTGGAACTTGGAAGTTAGGACCTTGATTTGTCTGAAGAATCAATAACAAAACAATAAAAATTAAAAGCCATCCAATATACGTTGATTGAAAAAAACGAATGATTATTAAGAAAAAAAGGAAACTTGCACTCCTATAACCTATTACTTTCTTTTGCATTAGAGTGTGTTTCAGCATTATATTAGTGATTAATTTTCTCAAGAAATAAATTTCTGGATGGGGCATTTGTTAAAATTTCGTGCAGGTGACAACTCCTTTTCTTTTCAAGCTAATACCTGCTGTAGTACATTTAGGCGTGCTATTGCGGTGGTTTTCTCCAGATAGTCTCGTTGAGGTAGAAACATTTTACTTAAATCTAACTTTATACACCGCAATTTTCCTTGACTCTAATCCGCTTGATCAAAATTTATCTTCATGTGATAATTCAGATTGGATTTAAAGGAGACATCATTCGCTCGGACAGTGTAAAGCAACGGGTTATGTTGATAGTCCAGGGACCTCACGATTCATGACACTGATTGTATGTCAATTGAAAATGAAATTTCATTTTCTTCTCAAGGAGTCAAATTCTGGCCAGCTTATTCCCATGTACAAGTGAAGTCGATTGAACCACTCTGTATATTTGTTCATGTTTTTCTAGCCATATAAAAGCGTGTCCAGAATCATTTTTTGTTTCACTTAACTGACCACTAGATTTGGAAAAAAGGAAAAAAAAAAATCAGATTAGAGAGTACTAGAGATGGATGACCAGATAGGAGCAGTACAATAGAAGAACACTATTGTATTTGTCTTCTTCACTATGACCTGATTCTTTGTAAAATATATTATAGTTTGGGTATTTATAATGAAATTGGTACTGCACAAAATAATCACTTTGCCTTTTTTTGCAGTGTAAAATATTGATTTTTACCAAGTTCCCATTTAATCTCTCATCTGATTTCAGCCTCCCGTTGCTACTTCAAGACTCTTCATCAGATAGCTATCAGCAAAAGGAAAAAAATAAAGTTCCAAGGCTGTAAGTTCATCGATTCCCTAAAAAGAAAAAAACAATTTACTGACAGCAGTATTATTGATTGAAAGAACTGCTTAGAACCTTTGGAGGATTTAGTAACTTCAACTTGAATATATTTGTCTTTTGACCACCTAACCAAAATGAGAGGATAGAACTAGAAGTTCCTGTGACTTTGTCAATTAGCTATCAGAAATAAGTAAAAAGTAAAATAAGAATCTTTTATTCATCTATGGTTGCTGGGGGAATAATATATTTCAACAAGAAGAGAAAGAATTTATGATTTCATTTTGGGGATTTCAACCATTTTAACTCTTGTTTTATCTTTTTGGGTGTCCAGATGTTGATAGATAGTTACAGGCAGTAAATGAGAGAATCCTTTATGGTTGAAATGTCACTATTTCTTAAGATTTGCCTGCAGGAACTGACATGTGCTTATTTAATTTAACAGGTTAAAAAAAAAAAAAAAAAAAAAACTATTTGAGCCTTTCTTCCATATCTAGTCCCTCCTTCAAAGTTGAATTATATTAGGTCAATTGGAAGTCTTAAAACAAAAATTTTGAAGTAGAACAGCATGGGAATGATTCCCAATTATAATATGTGCCTACAACCACAAGAACATAAAATCAAGTCCCCCTACAATTATAATATGTGCTTACAACCACAAGAACATAAAATAAACCTGAAAAGATTCTTTCCACATGAAGAAGAAAGAAGAAAGAAAAAGAGAGACAGTGATAGATCTAACCTAAAAACAAAAATAGCGATGGTAGCGATGGTCCACTTATTGCCTGTTTTTGTTTGGGCTTCCTCCTGCATTTTGTCCTCTACTTTTCAAATGGGGAAGACACCAATTATTTAACCTGTTTTTGTTGTCAATTTCCTTCTTTTTATTTTCTTTTTCCCAATCTACATGTATGTATATTTTGTCTGCTTTGGAATTTTTTATCTACTGATAATTTAATTTAAATTTTTACCCTATGCTTTCATTTTATTTTACATTTTAAAAGGGTTTCTTTTAATTTCAGGCCATTTACCCCTTTCTTGCTGACAGCAACAATTTACTTACCATCGGTTTGTTTGCACAAATGTTCATTCCCTTCTAAATATCATTCCACTAGAGTTTCACGTGAATAGTAGTAATAAATAACAAATAATAAGAACTTAATGTGATAAAAAATAATTTTGGTAAAGGTTGAAACAAACACATTATTCTATGATTTATTTTTTTGTTTCTACAAACACACTGTAGGGAGACTTGATTTTAGGGTCAATTGATAAAAGAAAGTAAAATTATTTTTTCTCTAGGTTGTCGGGTCTAGTTTTTATTCGGTTTTTAGGTCTTAAAATGCTATTTTACCATAATTAATTATACAATTGTTCTGTATTAGTATTAAAGAGAGAGTATTATGCGAAAGACGTCGAGGTTTAAAGCATCAATACTGAAATTTATGGATAAAATTCAAACAATAGTGTGAGATTATTGCAATAATTTGAATTATTTTGAGGATGAATATTTTTATCCTAAAAGAAAAGAAAGGAAAAGAGGCCAATCATGAGGGAGGCTTTTACCCTTGGCTTTATGCACTTTGAATTTTGCATAATTTTCTGTCCACATTAATTTTTCCCATAACAAAGAGAAATCTTGTCCACTAGATTCTCTTCTTATAAAGTATCCAATTAGTGTTCTTCCAAATTTTGTTAATACCAATAAATTTGAGCCGTAAAACCTCCCTCGTTTTAAATTCCCAAGTTGAGATTTATTTATTTAGAAATTCTCTCTATTTAGAGGCCACCTACAGCTTTCTTTTGTAAGGATCAAGATTGCTGAGCTGAAAATTAAGTGCTTTATCATATTATAGGATTCTTTTTTAAAATAAAATAAAAATACTAACAAAATCCAATCAGAAATAATTCAACTTGATTTAAAGCATGCAATATATGTTCAAATCTTTTACATTAACCCATCATTCATAATTTACCCACCAATGTTTAAACAATATAGTTGCAAATATACTTTTATTTAGCTTGGTTCATTTTGTTGACGTATTTTAAAAATATTTATTTTATTTTTTATATTTAAAAAAATATTCTCGGCCCCTAAGTATGGAAAAGAAAATGAAAGAAACAATATTGTCACACATTTAAAGTATATGAACAAAAATGGATCTAAATATATTGTTTTTTATGAGTTGAAGAAATGTTAAGTATTTATCTCAACTTATTTGATTTGAAAGATATTGTTATGATATGAATATTTGGGTCAAAATTAGAAACTTTTAAGACACTATGAACAAAATTGGAAAATAATATTATAGATTCTTTTAGAATCAAAATGCAGTGCTACTCTTTCAATTGTTCAGCTAGAGACTATGACTATAAATGTTATAATTAGCCATTAAAAGAGAGTAACTCTGCTAGCCTACAAAGCAAGACAAAACTTATAAATTTGTTTTTATAGGGTAGCCCACACCTTTGACCAAATAACTCATTTTTAATTAATTAAGTTCGCCATTAATGCATCAATTTTTATGACAAATTAATGGGTTTCATAGAATAATAATAATAATCTTTCCATTTCAAACAATTTGTTTATGAATTATTTTGTTCTTGATAATCAATAAACCCCAACTTGTTTGTGGACACAAGGGAGTTTTGATGATACAATTATAACCAACATAAACATTATATTAAAAAAGAACATTGTTATTCCACTTCAAAAGTACAAACTATACTAATATTAATATATATATATAACAATAATAATCCATGGTGATTCACTGAGCTAATTGTTCAAGTACTGGCTTTGGAGTGGACAAACTTAGCTGCAAATCAGGTTGATGATGACGACGACGATGATGATTGGTTGTTGTTTGAAAATTGTTGATCGTAATTAAGCTTGAAGATTTGTTGATGGGGGATTGAAGAAACTTGAAATATGGCTCATGATGACTTTGATTATAATGATAATCAAACCAATTGAGATTTGATAATTCTGAAATATTTGGAATTGGAGTTGGATTCCCAAAGGAAATATTATTGGATGAAGCTGGTTGGATATTATAATTGTTATTGGTTGGTTTCAAATTGTTGTTGATGCTGCTGCTGCTGCGGCCTTTTTCAACCACTTGCACTGTCAATTTGTCCCTTGCTGCAGCACCCTGTTGTCATTCATAATAAACCATAAACACACATTTTTCTTTTGTAGTATATAGAGTAGTGAAAGTCATTTACAATCCCAATATTCAAAACCTAATCATCATTGAATTTGACACCAACCCTACAAAAAGGAATCATTCTAAAATACACAACAATTAAAGGACTATATTGAAAAAAACAACTCAATTAGCTTTTCAGTTTATTATTTGGTTATTGGAGAACCTTAGAATTTAATTTCTGGTTTATAATTATAATTCAGTTTTTAGGATTTTATCAAATTATATAGAAAAAGTTTTATCAAACTTAAATTCTAATTAATATTGAATTATATTTTACTTTAGTGAGTTTTAGTTTAGTATTATTCTATATTATATAGATACAAACTGGTATTTATATTAAACAATTAGTTGTTAAACTACATCTTCCTTCTTGTATATATTTATTATCATTGAGTATTATATTTGTTTAATTAATGACTAGTCAATAAAAAAGGAAAGTCTTATACGTATGCAAATGGGTTATTTAAAAGTAATAGAATAGTGTGTATTATTATTTATATTGGAAGTGGAATATAAAACATTAGTGACGAACTAATTAAATTTAAGTTTATATTTACAATATTGGCTTTGTCTTATATATATATATATATATATATATATATTGTTTATAGGAATATTCACTTACTTAGAAAATTGGGTTATCCTTCAAAATTCAATCTGGCAATTGGCACATCATCAAAATATTGTAGAAAAGAGAAAAAACAGAAATAAAGTAATTAAAATATGTGAAAAATTAGAGAGTTTTGAGAGGGGAAGTTTACGTCGAAAAGGCTGGGGCGACGCTGTTTTCTTTTGTTAAGAGTTGTGAGTCGTAGAAAGTATTTTTGTGCATGACTAGCCACTTGAGTTGGAGTTCTTGTCGTCACAAATTTCCTCGAAATTCCTCTCCAATCTCCTTTTCCAAGTTTTTCTAACCCAACTAGAAACACCTTATGCTCCTCTTCACTCCATGGTACACCTATTCAAATCACCAAAACAATCCGAGCTAGTAAGTTGGTGGATGACGAAAATTTTAATTATATAATCAGCTAGTTAATATACACTTTGTATATTAGCTTAAAATTTTGTAAAAAATATCGAGAGAAAAGATGAAATGATATAAAACCATGTTTTTGTTTAGAAGCTTTTGAATTTATGATGAATGATTCAGTACAGTACAAGAAAATTTACCTTTTTTTCTTTCATGGGTTTTGGCGACGAGGCCATCTGAGAGATATCCATTTGACAATTTCTCAGAAGAAGAAGAGGACGATAAAGATGAAGAAGCCGAAGAAGAAGAAGAAGGCAAAGAATCCAAACTAATACTCTTCTTCAACAAGGTGGTATGATGATGATGACGACGACGATGAGTTGTTGTTCCATTATCAATGAGTTGAACTCCAAATAACTTAAACTTGGTTTCTTTATGCTTTTGAATGGTGCAAGTTCTTGAATTGTGACCCACATTCCCACAGTGTGAGCATTTCCTCACCATCTCTCTCTCTCTCTCTATCTCTCAAATGGAATCTCAAACTAACACCAATTCTTTCAAAATTATAATATAAAGGGTTTAAAAAGGAAGGGGTAGCTGTGTTGTTGTTTTTATTAACAAATCAAATCAAAAGGGTTTGTGTTAATTAATTAGTGAAGAAAGAGATATGATCCTCTCCTCCTCCTAGGTTCTTTCTTTAATGATTATTGACGTAAATAGCATGTCAAGGGTGTGTGTGTTTGTGTCTCATTGGATCATATTTTTTTTGTTATATGATAATAATAATAATAATAATATGATAAAAGCTTATCCTAAAAATGGCATCTTTTTTAAAACTCCCACATGACCAACGTGACCTTATATTTGTCCCATTTCTCATATCTCTCTATTTTATTTTATTCTTTCTATCCATTTTCACTTTTTCTTTCTTTCTTTCTTTCTTTCTTTTTTACTCTCATTTCTACTTATTCTAAGTAAGTTAGATTACATATTTGCACACATAGTTTGAAATTTTAATTGTTTTTCTCTAATCCTAATGATACTTATTGTTCCACGTGTTCAAAACTTTAAAGAATTTTTTTATACTTAACAATAGTTTTTGAAATATTTATAAAAATCTAGCGATAATAATGTTGAAATTTTTAGAAAATTATCAAAATAGTAAAATTGACAAAATATTTACAAAATTTCAGACTCTATTAATAATAAACATTCATAGACATTGATTTGTTTTTGTCAGTGACATTAAAAATCTATAATTTTTTATTATTTATAGAATTTATAATTTTGTTATAAAGTATAATATTTTAATTTATTTTGTTCTTTTAAAAAATGCTCCAAATTTTTAAAAGGAAAAGTTATCGTAATTTTTTTTTCTCAATTATGGATAGATTTTGCTCAATATTTTAATCTATTTTATTATATTTGAAAATGACTTTTTTTGTTTTTAGTATAAAACATATTTTTTTAAAAAATTAAGAACATATGTTTAATTTTTTTTCTTTAAATTACTATTATTTGTTATTGAAATTGAGGTGACCACAAAATTCCCACCACACATTATTGTGATGGGAAAAAGGGAGTGATGTTGATACCAACCAACAAAACCCTATTTTTAGTTCGAGATTTTCCCAAACAAATAAAAAAGAAAATTGAAATAATTTCTTGAAGATTGCTCCATTAGAAAAAAAAAAAAAAGAATAATTACAAGCAAGTTGGAAGAACAACTACTGAAATATCAACATTCAACACATTGTGACCATACATTTTTGTGGAAGCTATTTAGATTGATTATAAACCTCCAAATCAAACATTTCCAAATATTCCCTATAAAAAAAAAAAAAAAAAAGTCTTCCATAATGTACCGACTATAGATTAATCATCTCATAAATTACAACTTACAAGAATAATATCAACCGTTTCTTTTAAATTTTCAACTTGTTAACTATCACGTTAATGTAATATATATGTATTCAATTTTCTTAACATATTAGTTAACTTGTCAAGTTGGCAAAAGCCTTAATTTCAATAGTATTTTTGGAAAGCATTATGTATAGTTTTTAAAAGGAAGGACAAAAATGAATTCCATATGAGTCTAAAGTTCATTAATTTTATTTGTATGTGATAAGAAAGGTAAGGCATTGGCCATCAAGTCTCACCATTTAGAAATCCCATGTTGTCTCCTACATGGTGGACCAAATTTCCATACCCACAATATCATTATCCCCTATATGTAGATATAACTATATAACTATATTATTATTATTGCCATATACTTTGTTTAAATAATAATAATAATAATAATAATGCTTTGTGTTTGTCTAACATGAGACAACTAATTAACAACTTATTATAATCTCATTCTCATTAAACATAAAACCCTAATTCACATTAACCCAACTTCTCCATATAGTATTGTTCCCCATTTTTCACACGGCTATAATTTAAATATTTATTAAACCGATGGTTTTATTAGAATATATATAAGTGAATTAGCAAACTAAACTTATAGAAAAAATATATATAGAAATTTTTAATTACTAACACAATTATTATAGTTCAATCTTCAATTAGTCAAAACATCATTGTTCTTTCTTTCTTTCAAATTTCTAAACGTGTGATTTTTATTATTTACTTGAGTATTAAGCATTATATTTTAGGGAGGGTGAAAATGTTTCTTTACCCAACATTTACCAATTAACTATTTTGTTTTTACTGACCCATTGTCAAACTTTGCACCAAAAATCTCCTAAAGTAGTTTTAATTTAAGCATATATATCTATATATATAGGTGTTGAGAAAATGATAATGATGTGTCTTTTTCTTTTATAAAGTAGTTTGACTTAATCACCTCTCCCCATTTCAATATTCTTTTTAATAATTAATCAATGGACTTTACCTTACCTGCACTCATCTTGTTTTAATATTAAAAACTAAAATATATCACATATACAAACTGCACCAATTGATGATAAGTACTAATATTTGTCCAAGAAATATGTTCTTTTCTATATATAAAAAAAAGTAATTAAGAAACCATCATGTATAACCACACTAATTAATTAATTTACTTAATCTCCTGTTTCTTTGGCCTAATTATTAAAATCCTAGTTGCAATCTGAAAAGGTGTAATATAAATTAATTATACACATCACACTTTGAATGTAAACCTTTTTTTGTTCCCTTAATTTCTCTTTAATATTTAAGAGCAAGTTGAGGGGATATCTTATTGATTTATCAAAATTAAACTCTAATATATATTGGTGAATTTGACTGCTACTTTGGTATCTACTTTGATATAAAATTAGTATATGATATAAAATAATTAACTAAGTTGTTTTTATTCTCCGTCGTTTAGAGAGTGAAGGAAGATAGTTAAAGTAACATACATAATGTCAAATACAAAGTTCTAAATTATTATATGTTACAATAGCATTATCATTTAAAATAAAGGGAATTAAATTATAAATTTCACAAAACTTTTCAAATTGTATATATATTTGTAAATCTTTCCAAACCATATCTTATACTTTGAATTGAATTTTACATTTAATTGGATTCTAAACTTTCAATTTGACTAACCCATTTAAAGACTAAATTTGTAAATCTAATATGAAATTAATATGATTCAAGCCTGTTGATTTAAAACATTGTTGAGTTGCTATGTATGAAATTATGGTGAATCTTCTCGAAGATAGTGACTAAATAAAATTAATTATCACATTTGGTATAGTGACGACTAAATAAATAAAGTAACAATATCTTAATTAAGGAAATAACGACAAAACATATTACAAATAATTAATATTTAAAACAAAGCAATATATAGAGAGAAGAATCAATTATGGAAATAATAATTAATGGAAATTTAAGATAACGTTTTAAATTAACAAAAAGTATATGGACCAATTTGGTTCTCCAAAGTTCAAAACCCTCTATGGAAATTTAAGATAACGTTTTAAATTAACAAAAAGTATATGGACCAATTTGGTTCTCCAAAGTTCAAAACCCTCTATTAACTAAATTATAGACAATTAATTAAGAAATTCAACTTGAATCTATATATATATATATATATATAAAATTAAAGCTTAATTAATTTAGAGATAATGA